>CM077527.1:1773800-2255059 GCA_039654895.1 Mongoloraphidia duomilia | reverse complement strand
GCTAGCAATAGCGGTACATTACTGTTCACCAGCCGTGGTACAATGCTTGTTGATGGCCGGTGCCAATCCTTCCATTGTTGATAATTTTGAAGGTACAGTTTTACATTGGGCAGCACGTGGTGGCAACGCTGATGTTGTAGAATTACTTTTAGAAAATGCCTGGATTAAGAAATATAGCAATAGGTTAACTAAAGATAAAGAAACGGCGTTGCACCTACTTCTCAAAAATAGTTTTCGTCATGAGTCTGATCTGGTGCAGTGTATTGTGAAACTTCTAATTGCTGGTGCAAATGTGAACGCAATTGACAAGTATGGCGATACGCCTCTTGCAATTGCGGTACAGTGCGGTTTGTCATCAGTCGTGATAGAAAACTTGTTGGCGGCCGGTGCCGAATAAATTAATAATGTTAATAGTTCGAATAAATATGAACTTTTCGTAAATGTAGACTTAATTCACGTCATTTTAATATACAGCGCTGGATTTACATTAGGGGCTAGTGCCCAGGGTGGCAAATTTTCAGGGGCGGCAAAATTTGGAACGTGAAAACATTTAAAAATTAAAATAAATAAAATAGGTACTTTTTCTCATTATTAAGAATGTGTGTAAAATTATAAACACTGCAGTTTTATTTACAAAATTACGAAAAAAATTCACAGATTTCGCAATCCTTGCAACCATCGAGGACATTGGAAATGATAACAGCATATATGAAACATAATTAACTGTTTATTATACACACAATATTTATCAATGCACTGTTTAGTTTTGTCAGGAATAACCCTATTATTCTTCTGTTATATACGCGTTCACTTTTGCTTGATTACTTAACTTTTAAATGGATTTTTCTACAGTATTTATTCACATTTGCTCAAAAATAACACCGCAGATCGTCGCAAATACCTCTCAATTAACTAGACATGATATAAAACACATTTCGAAAAGATTGCACTTGTTCAATTTTGCATGATTGCTCCTCACTTGATCGCGACACCGTTGTCTTTTGGCCTTGAACGAAAACTCGTAACTCTGCCCCCATATACGAACATAAACATTTCCAATGTTAAAACTTCAGTGTCTAGAATTTTACACACATTTTTAGTAAAAAGAATAAGTAAGTATCTTTGTTATTCACAATTCTTGAAAGTTTTTGTCTCAATCACTACTTGTTTGACATGATCAATTATTTTAGTTGAACGAAAATAGGCTAGATAGTTTACTAACCATTCTATGCATTGAATCAGATTTACTTCAACGTTTGGATTGTGAAGATTTAATTGTCCAGTTTACAGATTAAAAAATCAGATGCGTTTATCTCTGAAAAGATGTATTATATCTCGCAATTTATGAGCAATCGTTGTTTGTCTATTTATTTATTTATTGTAGATTATATAGACGCGTCGACATCTAAGGTCATTAGCGTCTTTCAACTACACTAAATAACAACTAACTTAAAACTAAATAACATCACAAAACATCCATGAGCGCTGGTGGGATTCGAACCCACGGCAGTCCAGTCTAGAGGTTGCGGCACCAAGCATGCTAACCACCAGTCTATACTACCCCCGTTTTGTTTGTTTGTCAATTTATTTTTATACAAAAAAGAATGTTCTTTGTGTAATTATCCCATTTATAATAAAAAGATTTTCGACTATAAATAAATCATTTTATTTATTTGAAAATTGTATATACCGAACCTTTACCCATTTTGTGTAGGCTTTAGATAATAGGACAGCATTTTTCACGGCATCCCAGGGCGGCACTTAGGATAAATCCGGGCCTGTTAATGTAGCAAAATTACTTTTGCGGAATGTAGTTGACTTTAATGCAATGGATTGCTATGATGAAACTTTGAAGTAGCATAACTTTGTTGTTTTTAAAGATATTTCAAAAATTCTTCCGCCATTAATTTTGTAATTTTTAGAACTATGATTTAGACTAAAAAAATAAAAAAGGGAAACTTTCTAATTGTGTTACAAAATTAAAATTATTAGCCACCTACCTTAATAAAAATTTCACATTGGTGGAAACATATCTCAGAATTTTATACAACGATTAAATTTTTACAACACCAACAGCAAGATTGAACAGCAAAGTTTCTCTCTGGGAACAATTCTGCCTTAAAAAATATTTCATTGATCAAGGGAAATAAAGTTGCATCGACAACAGCTGATTAGACAGTATTTATTCTAGTGGAATAAAAAGATGTTTATTAACTTTGAAATTATTTTTAATTTAGATATGTTTTTTCAAAACATTTAATGCAAACTAGTGATGTGCAAGTATTCACTTCACTGCTACTTTTTCACAGATATCAATTTTTCACAGCGACCTTAAAAGATATCACTTAAAAGTAGCTGCTACCAATTTCACTCTTAACGTTTACACATCCAACTAGTATGGTCTGCACACTGCTACCTGCATACTGTGAAATGTGAATAGTTCACAGTTCGCTAGCATTTCACAGTTTACAATTACGTTCACAGATGTGTACCTGCTACCTACCTATTGTACCCAACAGTGAAAAATTTAAAATAAGGTTTATCAGGTAGGTAGGTACCTATCGTATTTACGTATATCATTATCTATTGGCACAAGATATTGATTTGTTTTAATAACTTGTACAGTGTACGTTATTTAAGTGTAAAAAATTAGGAAGTATAAGAAAAGTAAATGCGAAATAAAAGCAAATAAATATATTTGCTTTGTTAATGTTTCTTGACGCGGATTGTTCAAAAGTGTTTCGAATAATTTTTTCTATTAATTCAAATTTTGATAATGTTAATTAACGTATCAAAAAATACATGGACAAAAAAAAATATAGGTACCCATTTTTCACAGTGACCTTCATGCAAAATACAAATCTGCTTTACGTTACATCCGGTCAAATCTTTTGTTATGCCTAATAGGTAATAATAGTGACTGTGAAACGCATTTTTTCAGAATTCATTTCACCGCTGCTATATTATATCCTAACAACTAACCCAGTTCGCTGCACAGTGCACAATGCATATGCCACACTGCGCATTGAAAGGATTTTACCAGTTTACCTGAGATATTTTAACTGTGAAATTTTTCACTGCTAAAAGTAGCAGTGAATAAAAAGTAGCATTCACAGTTTTCACTGTTACTGAAAATTCACTGATATGCCCATCTCTAATGCAAACATAACGCTGGTATATTTATCTTATACGATAAACCATAGTTATACTGTTAGGCGTCAATAATCTAGAACAGTGTTTTTCAATCTGTGGGTCGCGACCCCCAGAAGGGTCGCAAAATCTTGCTCGGGGGGTCGCGGTCGCAAACCAGGTAAAAGTAAAAAGCAAGGGTTGTAGGTCCTACACTACAATAAAAATACAATTTTAGTGACAAAACTGTGCCTGTTTATTTTTTAATAATTTGTTAAATCGTGGTTTTATTTTTGAGACGCAAATAACCAAATCATTCTCTAAATGGAGCCTAGATTTCTCTTCTTAGTTTTTATGTCCACCATTAAGAAAACGTTAACATAGGTAGGAAGTGGCGAATGGCACCAATAATTTCAAAGCTTCCTTAGCCAGCTGTGAATATTCTTCTTTTCTCTTCATCCAGAAGACGTCAATCTTTGAAATCACGATTTTTTTTACTTGTAAAGGGGTCGCGTATTCAAGAAGATTGAAAAACACTGATCTAGAATAATCAAATCTCACATTCGATATTAATTACTTAATTCATTTTTTCTCCTACCTAGGCCGAAAGTTCGTACTTTCATCCTTGTCAAGCGGGAACAAAGTCGCTCTTTATTTATTTATTATCTATATATATAAAACAGTTCCGTTACTGACTGATTGATTGACTGACAGACAACGCCCAGGTCAAACCGCTGAAGATATAAACTTGAAATTTGGATAGTAGGTTCCTTTTGTGACGTAGGCACCCACTAAGAAAGAATTTTTCGAAATTTAACCCCTAAGGGGGTTAAAAAGGGGATGAAAGTTTGCATGGAAGTTCTTTATTTTGAAGTTAGAAGCATGACATTTTGCACAGGAGTTCCTTATATAACGTAGATGAGTAATAAGAAAGGATTTTTGAAAATTCATCCCTTAAAGGGGTTAAATAGGGGATGAAAGTTTGTATGGAAGTTTGTAATTTTTGAAGTTAGAAGCATGAAATTTTGCACACGAGTTCCTTATATAACGTAGGTGAGCAATAATGTATAAATAAAATTCGATCGCACGAGCGAAGCGAGTGAGTAATGTATTATTAATATTCGAGTGAACGAGCGAAACTAGTGAGTAATGTATTAATAAAATTCGAGCGAACGAGCGAAGCGAGTGAGTATTGTTTTATTAATATTCAAACGAACGAGCGAAGCGAGTGAGTAATGTATAATTAATATTCAAACGAACGAGCGAAGCGAGTGTGTAATGTATTAATAAAATTCGAGCGAACGAGCGAAGCGAGTGAGTAATGTATTAATAAAATCCGAACGAACGAGCGAAGCGAGTGAGTTATGTATTATAAAATTCGAGCAAATAAACACCACCAGCCCGGCTTCGCTTCGCAGGAGGAGAATTTCTCGCGGAGGGATAATAAATCATAAATCGAAAAATACGTGGGCGAAGCCACGGGTAACGGCTAGTTTATAATAATTTTAATAATTTTTTTTTTCAATTTTGCGAACTCTCGGCCTGGCAGGAGAAAAAATAGTATGCGCAACACGGGAGGAAATCACTACATTTCCTCCCTTGTGGCACAATGTACGATTTTTTTTAGTATACACTATACCGTACCAAAATTGGAAAAACGGAATATTTATTTTAATCTAAAATAATAATTGTCCGCAATACAATTTATAAAAATATAAACTTCACACTACGCCGATATAGTATCACTGATTTAGGAATTAAAAGGGGACTGCACAACAAGTTGCCGGTAATAAACCATTAGAGGCGCTGTCGTCGCTGTAATTGTAATATTTTTCAAAATATTGTGAGTATTTCGTCTACTAGCGTATAGAGGACACTAATAGAACAATAATTTTTATAATTGATCTTTGAATGATATAATATTTCTGAAATTGCCATGGAAACAATGTGAATAAAAAATTTAAATATTTGAGAAATGTTGAAACAAGTGGACACAAGTCGTGTCATAAATAGTTAATAATGTTGAGTTGAAAGTTGAAAAATTATAATTTCAGAGCAGAAAATTAATAAAAAAGGACATTTATGAAATCTTATGGAACATGTGCGAAAAAATGTATAAATAAAATCTATTAAAACGCTTGAATCAATCAAAAAGAAATAAAATCTGAGTCAAGAAGAAAGCATTTATGAAATATCTCCTATTAGAAAAAAATAACTCTATGACAGATCTTGGAATTAGGCAATTATAATACGTCTGAAATGCCCAAAAGAAGAATAATTGAAGTGTAATAAAGATTTAAAAGTGCCAAGTGAATTTATAATTTTTTATAATAATGTGAATGTAATGTCACTTTTTATTACATATATAAATTTACTTTGTGCTTTTTTATTTTAAATAAAATTTCTGTGGTGTCATTTTTGTAATAAGCGATATGAAAAGTTTCATTAGTTAATTATTTCATTTCACTATTCTTACTTGTAAAATGAATAAAATAAATAACAAATCGAAGAAAATTCATGCATAACAGTCTATAAAATGATATTAATATTTTTAAAAATTTACGTCGTTTTGAATTTCGATTATTTCTTCCCATTTCCATGGTTACTCTACTATTTTTTTTTCAGAAAAACCTGGAAAATATAAAAAATCTAATCTCAATTTGAAAATTGTGTACGTGGTACCAACTTTACACAATCAAAAAAATTTCTCAAGAGGAAAATTTGATAATTTAAGTTGTCATATTTAGAACATCTTTGAATTCGATACTTTTTATGTTTTCATGTTAATTGAAAATTGATTATTCATATTCATAGCAACCCGTTGCCTTGAAAAAAAATCTATTTAGAAAACAAAATCAATCACAAAATCTTTGAAAAACACGAACTGAACAAGAAATCGAACACTGACATTTATACCATAAATCAAGATGTAAACAAAACATACGTAGCGTCATTTCTTAGACAATAGCTACACTTTTTTAGTTATTGATAACACCGCAGTTGCATTATCTGTCATTAGTGACTTTTTATTAAACAATTTGCTGTTATTATTAACAGTTTCGTCTTGAACTTTTGCATATCCATTTGTTGTCCTTCAAAGTATTTTTTAAATGTCTAAAAATCCCTTTTCACTGAAAAAAATATTTCAAGTTCAATCTGAATTCCTACTTTTATTAATTTCAATACATGACCCCAAATATGTTTAATACCAAGAATATCATCTATAGAATCTTACAGATCTCACAAATTGACTGTATTGTTTATATAAAAGCTGATTTTGTGATAAAAAATTGAGATAAATGACATATAGTAGCGCCATCTTTTGAAATCGGTGCCAGGCAGACCACTATTAATGCGTTTTTTAAAACACGATATTGCTTGAATCATTCCGACTTTATAGATGTCACATTGATACCTGTATGTTATGTACGGTAGGTAATTTGAAGTACTCAAGAACTTTTTTAGAAACGCGACATTGGTACGGATTCGCTCCTGTATGTATTAAAATATAAAGCTGTCGACTCTATGAAACTCATTTTTCAAATTTTACACTGATGTGGTTTCTATTTTGTATGTTTTTTTTATAAATATTCTCCTGTATGTTTTAATTTATGGCTTATTAAACGATTAGAATGTTTGAAACACGTTTTACAAATGTCACATTGGTAAGGTTTCTCTCCTGTACGGTTTCTCTTCTGTATGTTTTAATTTATGACTTTTAAAATGATGAGCATGTCTGAAACACATTTTACAAATGTCACACTGGTACGGTTTCTCTCCTGTATGTTTTAATTTATGGCTTTTAAAACTGTTAGCATGTCTGAAACACATTTTACAAATGTCACATTGGTACGGTTTCTCTCCTGCATGTATTAAATTATGTGTCTTTAAAATATCCGCCCTACTGAAACACATTTTGCAAATGTCACACTGGTACGGTTTCTCTCCTGTATGTTTTAATTTATGATTTTTAAAATGATGAGCATGTCTAAAACATAGTTTACAAATGTCACACTGGTACGGTTTCTCTCCTGTATGTTTTAATTTATGGCTTTTAAAACTGTTAGCATGTCTGAAACACATTTTACAAATGTCACACTGGTACGGTTTCTCTCCTGCATGTATTAAATTATGTGTCTTTAAAATATCCGCCCTACTGAAACACATTTTGCAAATGTCACACTGGTACGGTTTTTCTCCTGAATGTATTAAATTATGTGTCTTTAAAATATCCGCCCTACTGAAACACATTTTGCAAATGTCACACTGGTACGGTTTCTCTTCCGTATGTTTTAATTTATGACTTTTAAAATGATGCGCATGTCTGAAACACATTTTACAAATGTCACACTGATACGGTTTTTCTCCTGTATGTTTTAATTTATGGCTTTTTAAACGGTTGGCATGTCTGAAACACATATTACAAATGTCACACTGGTACGGTTTCTCTCCTGTATGCAATAAATTATGTCTCTTTAAACTACGTGCAAATTTGAAACACATTTTACAAATTTCACACTGATACGGTTTCTCTCCTGTATGTTTTAATTTATGAGTTTTTAAATATTTCTTCTGTCTGAAACACATTTTACAAATGTCACACTGGTGTGGTTTTTCTCCTGTATGTATTAAACTATGTTTCTTTAAATTACACGACTGTCTGAAAGACATTTTACAAATGTCACACTGGTAGGGTTTCTCTCCTGTATGTATTAAATTGTGACTATTTAAATGACCCGCCGTTCTGAAACACTTTTGACAAATGTCACACTTGTGTGATTTTCTACCTGTAGTAGTTGCCGATTTTTTTAATAATATCTTGCTAAAGTCGTTCTTTTCGTTGAAATTTTGAAGTTTACTAGGAAGTTCAGTTGTGTTTATACATTCATTAGAACGAAGACTTTCGACGTTCTTAATATTTTCGGAGCACAGGCTACTATCGCCTTCTTTTAACGGTATGAACGTTTCTTCCGATTTCACCGATATTTTCTCCGCCATGCCATTTTCAAATTTAAAGGAACGCTCAAAATTTCCTGGTGTGTCTACACCTACTTTAGAATCCCCAATTTCGATCATTGAATCTTCGCAACTGATATCACTACCATCACACATAGATAGAGTTTCTACCGTGTCAGTACACTCTGCTGGAATTAAAGGATTATCATCCATTGGTTCATCTCTGATTTCGGAATTTAAAAATGTTTCATTAGTTTTATTTACTGCGCTAAAATTTGCAAGTACTTTCTGTTTTGAATAAAAAATATCAAACTCATGAATAATTTCCAAAGGTTCACACTTTGTAGTGTCATCAGCATTATTGTTCTGGCTAAAGGAATTATTAGACTGTTCTTCGAGAGCCAATTCAACTTTGATGTGCGGATGACAGTCACTCAATTGCTGTAGATAGCGTTGCAGTATTCTATCAGATCGCACTGCCTGCATTTGGAACTGGTGAAATTTCTTCAGTTGAGTGAAACATAATCGGCAAATACAGGTTGGCATCTTATCGTGTCTAGTAATCTGTGACAAAATTACATAATGGTTACAATCTCAAGTAGACACTAAATTTTGAAATGAGCAATATCGATTATTAAATCTATACTAATATACAGGGTGTCCTCAAAGACACTTAACAAACGCCTACCACATGTTCCTGAGACCAAAATAAGCCGATTTAAGCAAACTTACCTTCTTACAAAATTTCTTAGTTTGGGCGCTATACGCCCCTTAAGTTACAATTTTTAAATCGTTTTTTTATTATAAATTTAAAACGGCTTGTGCGATTTTGCTAAAATTTGGCACGTTGACATAGTTTTATGGAACAAAAAAACCTATGTCAAAATTATGATTAATATTAATCCATAGGCGTAGAACTCGGGTTTTTTAATATTTGAACGTTTCAAATTTCTACGCCAATGGAAGAAAAAGGGTTTAAGTATAAAATTTAGATTCAGTAACTTATTTGCTACAAAAAAGCTACTCTTAATAAGACTCGATTACTCTCATGGTTTTTGAGAAATTTGTATTTTAATAATAAGGTAATCAATAATAATACGTTGATAATAATAAGTTGATCAATAAACAAATAAGATAGCCATGCTTTTTTCTAAGAATAAAACTGGAAATAATGAAAAAGTTATGCACAGAGTAATTTAATTTTCTTCGTCGTATAAATCTTTGTATGCGTCAAAATGGTGGACACTTTGACCAATTTTTATGACATATTTATTTATTTCTATTCATGTTTTAGTAGCTTTACTTCATTTTGTAAAAATTACTGCGAATTATTAAAATACAAATTTCTCAAAAACCTCTAGTACTATTCTAGTAACCTTGGATTGCACACACATAATCAGTCTCAGGGACGTAACTAGGGGAGGGCTGACGGGGTTTGTGCCCCGGGCGCCGGCGTTTAGGGGCGCCAAAATGGCAGTTGTTGTTTTCCAAAAAATACAAGTGGAAGATAAAAATAATTAAATAAATAATATTAATAAAATTTTAAACTGACGCGCCAAATATTAGAAATATTGCGCCATAAGGTGTTAGGTAATACTGTTGTGTGGCTTAAATCAACTTATACGTAATAAAATAAACATATACGCAGAGGCGGATTTACCACTAGGCTAAGTAGGCTATAGCTTAGGGCGCCAAATCTTCGGGAGCGCCATATTTTGGATCAGAAAAACTATAACCGAAATTATCCGAAAATAAAATTAAAAAAAACGTAATAATGCTGTTAATCTTCATTGTTTAGCGAAACTTACGAACAATTGGAAATTGCGGAACATTGTTAAATAACAATGCTTTGCAATTTCCGATAGTTATTTTCAAAATACTCAAATTCTCTCTTTCGTATACGTCAAGTGTATTGTGTATGTCATACCCTGCTCTGCTCAGGAGGAGGAGTGTTGTTTAGAAGAGTTTTCGTTTCATTGGTCATGGTTGGCCATTCTTCGTTTAAGTTTAAGGGGGGGGCACCAAAGTGAGGTATTGCCCCGGGTAAGGTTGCCAGATGCCCCGTATTTTACGGGTTACCCCGTTTTTCAGGCTAAGATAATACAAAAACCATAATTTCGAAAATAAAATACCGGCTAAATAAAGCTCCAAGTTACAAGTCAAATGTAATTTTAAGTTATCTTGCAAAGATTTTTATATATTTGCTTCTCAAAATGAAGAGATTTTAAAAACTGTTTCTTCTAACCATAAATATAAATTTAAAAAATAGATTATCTTCATTAAACTGCTGTTTTAATTGTCTCCCGTAAATATATCTAAAACCCGTATTTTTCATACTGGTAACCCTTTAATCAACTAGCGGCAGGTGGCAACCCTAGCCCCGGGTGATATATAGCCTAGTTACGTCCCTGATCAGTCTTTCTAAATTCATTTAAAAGATTGAAGGAAATCGTTTTTTAAATACATATTCGGTCACTTAACTACTGGCCTTGGACTAAAAATCGTACGATGTCGCATGGAAAACAAACAAGTTTGTTTCTCTGCGATGGTCGGACGACAACGCTGACGATAACGCATGCACTGTAACCACTCACACTTAAATGCGATGTCGTACGGCTAAAAAATCGCACATATTCGCATCTAGTGTAACCACACACTTATTTATCGTCCTCTATCCAAAAAAACGTCATCAGCAAACAGAAAAGTATAAGATCGAAAGTTACCTATCATATTCTACCTTAATAAATATAAAATTTTTACTATTAATATTGTCTGCTTACTTGAACAGGAGCGCATTCCATTACAATATCCACTATTTTCTTTCCCATTTCAGAGGAAAACCGAAATATGTCAGCCATAGTTATATCGCATGATAGACATAATCTACATATTTGAGTTAAATCATTGTCAGTTATTTTTAATTGTTTCGTTTTTTTTACTTCGATGTTACTTATTTCCATTTTAAATTATTATATTGTTATGATCCAATACGAATAAGCACACTACAGTCACCTAGGGTCTAGTCTAGAGAACAATGTCCCAACCAGCAAATGATTTACAGATATCTTTTTATTTTTTTCTCAATTGTCATTTCGCAAGTCTGAACTGTCAAAGTCAAAATAACTAAAGTGAAATCTATATCTGACAAAAACATAAATTACAAAAATTGTTGATTTTTTATATGAACTTTCGTTTTAATATTAACAATGTCTCTTGAACAAACTGCATGTGAAGGTATATATAAATTTTGTAACAAAATTATTAATCGATTCCACTGTCAGTAACATAACCTATTTGTGTGACTATTTTATAGATCTTAAAGCATTCGAAAGACGTTTAACTGAGGTAATTGCTCATTTACAACCCGCGGCAACCCGATGGCGAAGTAAGCATTATTGAAAATACAAAATTTCAAAGTTCGAATAATAATAATTATCGATCTCTTACAGTTATTTTAATTCTAATATCAGTGTGCACTGCAGCTGGTGCATGGCACTGGCTCACTGATCCACACACAGCAACCGTTTCGTTTACTCAATCATTATGGAATCATCCTTTCTTCGCACTCGCATCGTTAAGCCTAAGTAAGTACAGCCGACTCATCGTTCCAAAAATTCAATATGAGGTATGCGCTGTATTTAAGAACCTAAGTATGTTAAAAAAAATTATAACAACCTCGAAACGCATAAAGGTCGATTTATATTATCCGACCAGACGCGGGGCGGGAACATAGCGTTTCCGACAAGACAAACATTTTTACATGCATTTCAAATACGAATATTTATACTTAGCGTATCCGGTCCGTTCAGACACGTTGCGTATCATTCACGTACCGTCAAAGATTGTCGGCGAGAATGTTTTGTCTGATACGTTACACGTCTGAGCATGTCTGAATTCGTCTGAAACGGTACGTACATTATGTTCACACAATAAAGTAATAAAGACGACAGTCGTGGTCCAGTGGTTAGCGTCGCTGCCTCTGAATCAGACTGTCGTGGGTTCGAATCCCACCTCTGCTCATGGATGTTTTGTGATGTCATTTAGTTTTAAGTGTGTTGTTATTTAATGTATAATCAAGACGCTAATGACCTAAGTTGTCGACGCGTCTATAATTTACAATAAAATAAAATAAAGTAATAAGTTTAGAGTAATCTCATTAAACTCCGAATGATTACGAAAAACTTATCGAAAGTGTGGAAAACATAATTTTTATACAATCAAGAAGATAAAAGGTACAGCGATAATGAACGCCAGAATGACAATGACGACAATTTGGTTTTCATCTTCATCTAACAATTTATAAATCTTCTAATGATAAATGTGAGAACATTTTAAAATAACTGGCTGTATAACAAAGTTATTCTTTTAAACAAAGCATCTTTATCACAATTAAGTTCGTCTACTGTCTGATAATATAAATATCTACCGTATTTGCCGGAATGTTAACGCTACGTTCCCGCACCGTATCTGACCGGATAATATAAATTAACCTTAAACGGGGGAGAGGACGATTTTCATGGCGTCAAGATTTGGCCTTTTATTCTTCGTTATACAGTGGAGTCGCAATATGGTGAACACCCGGTAAGGTGAACAACTCTATAAGGTGAACACGTAAAACTTTGTATAGTGTATTCTATAAGGTGAACAACTGGAACCTCGATAAGGTGAACAAAGCTAATTTGATTTATTTAACACTGTTATTGGTTCTCGGAATACTTGGTAGGCTGTTTTATTCCCAACAATATCTCTGTTAATTTTTGTATTTGTAGTAATGCCGACACAGCGGTGCTGATTTGATGATAAACAGATGTACCTATATCTATATTATATACCTACTACTTTTATTTTTCTTCCACATTTTTGTGATTCGGTTCGAATTTCTACTTTTATAGTAAAGCTGATCTAATTGATGTGGTGATAGTGTTTGGTGTTTGAACTTTGATAAAAAAAATGAAAGCTCTTATATTAACCAATAAAAAAAAATTAACAAAGGTGCAACTGTGACTGCCCTTTCGCGTGAATATGGTGTTGCAAAATCTATCATTTGTGGTATTCGAAAAAATAAAGAGCGCATTTTGAGAGCTCTGGGGAATACACTTTCTGGGGCAAGTAAGCGAAAAAGGATGAAGTCTTCAGAGCTCCCAAAAATGAAAGCAGCATTGTACAAGAAGTTATTAAAGATGCGAAATAGTATAGATTTAATTTATGAAGTTTTCTTTTCATTACCCCTTTTTATTTACCTTGATAAGGTGAACACACTCGATAAGCTGAATACCACTGGTCTGAATTAGTTCACCTTGTCGCGACTCCACTGTATATTTATTTTTTACAATGTTATAGCGAGTCTGCTTGTTTTATAAGTTTAAAAAAAAAAGTGAGTGGCATATTCGTTATGTTTGCCATTTTAGTTCTCGGCCCGATATTGTGTGGCGCTGGCTACCACATCAATTGGTTCCATTTTTTTAATTTTTCAGAGTTCAGTTCCAGACAGCAACCCTATGATGTATGTCTGTCATACCCTCTAACTTCTAAACCAAATGAGACAGGAACTTGAAATTCACACTTAATATATATTACCGCGACCCAAGATGAATTGTGAATTATAGATGCTCAACAACAGAGGTCATTAGCGTCAGAGATAGTGATGTATCCAATTTAAAGGGATTGCTTCCACCAGGGGAAACATTGAAATCTAGTTTTTCTCGCAATTGGATTCCAATGTTCTTTGGGAATTGGCGTTCCCAGGAGCCCGAGCTCGTACCAGTCGGTTTGTGTATGCCGGCTGGCAGATTCTAATACACATATGGATTATTAATTGTTGTGTTGAAGACGCTAATGACCTAAGTTGTCGACGCGTCTATAATCTACAATAATAATATGACATAATGACATAAATAATTAAAATAGTTTGTTTTCTCCAAAGCCTACTCACCATATTACAATGTTTTGAAAGGTCAAAAAACCGTTTTTAAAAATGATAAAATCGATAGGAAAACGAATTTTTCCAGGGATGAGACCTAGCTAGATCGATTTTTTGCCCCCCGAAACCACTTTTCGGTAATTTTGATCAAAATCGTTAGAGCCGTTTTCGAGAAAAAGTTTACATATATATACAGGGTGAGTTCGACCACCCGTATCAGTCGTTTTTTTCGAAAACGGTTAGTCGTAGAGACTTGTGTCAAAAATTTGTATTACAAAAGCCCTAATAAAGAATCGAATGGTGATAATTTTTTTTTCCGGGAAGGTCGGCTTCCCTATTAGTTTGCTCCAGAATGTCCAGAACTCCGAAATTATAAATGTAACGATATGTCGAAAGTAGTATTGTTGAAAAGATCTTTAAAAAATTAGCAAGTTTTGTACGGATTTTTTTTTATTACTGCCACCCCTGTTAAGTAATATTTGTTTGAAATTACTAAATTAAAATGTCATAATAACGAACTTTTTAAAAGTCCGCATTTAAAATCTAGTTACCTATCTATCGATCATTAAACACTGAAGAAGTACACTCACAGTATAACCAGAAGAGCTCAGTAGTATGTATTAAAGAGTAAATGGAAGACAGTTTGAACACTTGTGACAATGTCTAAGGTTGCTAGATTTTTAATGCCGACTTCAATCGTTATTATGAAATTTTGATTTAATAATTTCAAACGATTGTTACTTAACAGGGGTGGCAGTAATTAAATAATTTTTCCTACAAAACTTGCCTATTTTTTAAAGAGCTTTTCAACAGCACCACTTTCAACCTATCGTGCTTTCTAAAATTCCGGAGTTTTAAACATATAATAATTTATATTTATACTTATAGAAATTTACAGGGGTGGCAGTAATAAAAAAAAATTTCCTACAAAACTTGCTTATTTTTTAAAGATCTTTTCAACAATACCACTTTCGACCTATCGTTACATTTATAATTCCGGAGTTCTGGACATTCTGGAGCAAACTAATAGGGAAGCCGACCTTCCCGGAAAAAAAATTATCACCATTCGATTCTTTATTAGGGCTTTTATAATATAAATTTTTGACACAACTCTCTACGACTAACCGTTTTCGAAAAAAACGACTGATACGGGTGGTCGAACTCACCCTGTATACATACAAGATTAGCTCGTTTAATAAGATAGGATAAAGGGATTGGTTCCCTTACACACATAGATGGCAACTTTGTGGACTGCGAAGTTGCGACCAGTCTACTCCTAGCCGAATCAGACTGAATTTAGCCGAGTTTCATGTGACGTGCTATTCATAACATCACATGTACTAACCTAACGTGACCTAACCTCAAAAGCTTCTCATTGTTTTCCGTAAATAATGTTGTTAATAAAAAAAATATCACAACTGATAAATGGCAACGTTGATATTCACAAGCCTGGCAACACAATGAATCCAATTTAAATACTTCGAGGTCATGGCGGCGTTTGCGCGGCATCAAAAATGTGTGACAAATGGTGAATCTACATAAAAAATGTTAAAATAAATACAAATTTAACACGTACAAATACATAATTAAATGAATGCATAATGACTGCAAACAGTATATGAAAACACCTGTTGTAAGAACAATGACGTAACACAATGCTGTAATCAGGAAAAATTCATTAATTCAAACCTATATCACCGTAGGGACATAGGTTTGAATTAATGAATTTTTCCTGATTACAGCATTTACATGTTGAGTCGTCTGTAGTCTAGCAGTGGTGTTGGAATATTGACTCTCGCATGTAGTGGTTTTTCAGTGACAGAATGCTTTAAAGGGAGAAAGTCGATCATTTGAAAATGTATCACTGTGTGAGTAATGTCCGCCGCGATAGTGGAAAGTTTAGGGTTAAAATCCCTACGGTGACATAGGTTTGAATTAATGAATTTTTCCTGATTACAGCATTGTGTTACGTCATTGTTCTTTACAACAGGTGTTTTCAGGGCCGCCGTAAGCGGGCGTGCAAAGCGTGCACCGCACACGGGCGGCACGCCCAGGGGGCGGCAAATCGAGCGACTCGTACCTATTTCAAGTCATTGTACCCCTGGCCGGTCGACTCCTACGCAGAGGGCGCGCATATGATACCAACTTGGGGCGCCTAGCGCGCTCCAAGAACTCCTTGGAGCGCGCGAGGCGTGCCCGTTGAGGGGATAAGAAAATATGTCATAACATAGAAAAAAATCCGACCGAAACTCAGAGTAAGTAGTCGTAGGGCGGCATAATCGGTATTGCACGCAGGCGACGAAACAGCTAGCGGCGGGCCTGGGTGTTTTCATATACTGTTTGCAGTCATTATGCATTCATTTAATAATAATAAAAAATGTTGTTTGATTAACGTTTTCATTTGTTTCTGCACAGTGATATTGTTCCTGATGGGAATACATAAGCGCGTGATAGCTCCATCGATCATCACGGCACGAACGCGTACCGTTCTAAGCGACTTCAATATGTCATGTGACGACGCTGGAAAATTGATACTAAAACCTCGACCGGCTGCCAACTCGACCTGACCGCAATACTGCATCATTACACTACACTGCCTCTGTATTTTTTAATTCAATTCAGTGGTCGAACATTGTAACAATTTTCTGAATTGCAAAGAAGAAATTAGTGAATTACGAAATAAGCTATAACTGAATAGTTTACACTGCTTACGATACTTAAAATTACTCAATTCTTTCCCCATCATTAATTGTATTGAAATAAAAGGTAGTTTTCATGTTTTCAAAAAAGCTTTTTTTTATTTAAACACAGTTTTCTTATAAATAATACTATAGGAAGTTTCCATGATTTTTTTTATTCGAAAGTATCATTTACTTAGAAGACAAGTTTCATGGTTGAATTCATTTTAACATTGGAAATGTTTATGTTCGTATATGGGGCAGAGTTACGAGTTTTCGTTCAAGGCCAAAAGACAACGGTGTCGCGATCAAGTGAGGAGCAATCATGCAAAATTGAACAAGTGCAATTTTTTCGAAATGTGTTTTATATCATGTCTAGTTAATTGAGAGGTATTTGCGACGATCTGCGGTGTTATTTTTGAGCAAATGTTAATAAATACTGTAAAAAAATCCATTTAAAGGTTAAGTAATCAAGCAAAAGTGAACGCGTATATAACAGAAGAATAATAGGGTTATTCCTGACAAAACTGAACAGTGCATTGATAAATATTGTGTGTATAATAAACAGTTAATTATGTTTCATATATGCTGTTATCATTTCCAATGTCCTCGATGGTTGCAAGGATTGCGAAATCTGTGAATTTTTTTTTATTCGAAAGTATCATTTACTTAGAAGACAAGTTGCATGGTTGAATTCATTTTTTTCTGCAATCAAAATATTTATTCGCGATTAAATTCTAAGTGGTCGTTAACTAAAATTAATTCTAAGCGGGATGAATTCGAAAGAAATATGGCCGCTACTGAAATTCAGAGCTTTAGACCATAGATATAGAAATGGACAACTAGAATCAAGTACTATCACTTTCTTCAATACATCACACCATACATATAGAAATGGACAACTAGAATCACGTACTCTAGTACCTTCTTCTATACACCTCACTCAACGTTTTTCATGCATGTCACTTTCACTTAGTCCAAATGTATTTCCATATATCAATATAATTTAATGCACCCCCCAGGGGGGACATTGGGATATAGTTGTTATCGCAATTGCATTCCAATGTTCTTTGGGAATTAGCGCTCCCAAGGACCCTAGCTCGTACCAGTCGGTTTGTGTATGCTGGCTGGCGGATTTTAATACACAAATATGTTATTTGTTGTATTAAAGACGCTAAATGCTAATGACCTGAGTTGTCGACGCGTCTATAATCTACAATAGATAGATAATTTAATGCATATAATCTGTCATGTTTTGTTGAATCTGTCAAAACACAGATAAAGGTGAAGCTAGTGTTGACAGTCCATAGTTATATCGTCAAAGATCAGAATAGGTGGAGAACTACATTGACTTCTTAAAATTACAAGTTCATCCCGCTTAGAACATAGCCCATGCTGCCACCTACAGTTCGATTTAATTGCCTATAAATCATAAGTTTTATTACACCAAAAAACTTCAGCGTAATATTATAGTCCATTGAAATGTTACATTAGGCTTGCATTTTGGGTAGGACAAGATTTTTTTAGCGTTGCGTAAGAGGGGGTCGATGTAAGTTTAAAATTGAGTTTTCGGGGTCGGCAGCGACCTTATTTGGCCGCCATTTTGAAAAAGGGGTGCTAACAGGTTTTGCACTGTATCTCCGTAACGGTACATCTTCCAGAAAATTTGTAGATAAGTTTTTTGTTTAGAATCCAATTCTCTACAACTTTACTAGAGATACTTTTTGTCGTAAATTGAATAATTTATTAAAAAGATATGCGTTATAAAAAAATATTTTATCTTCTATAAGGCATATCTTTTTAATTATTCAATTTATGAGAAAAAGTGTATCTAGTAAAGTTGTAGAGAATTCGATTCTAAACAAAAAATGTCTCTAGTAATTTTCTGTAAGAAATACCATTACGGAGATATAGTGCAAAACCTGTTAGCACGCCTTTTTCAAGATGGCGGCGTTACTTCTATAGCGGTATTGTCTTTTGAGAATTTTTTTATTGCAAAATTTAAATAAACTTCTAAAAAAATTTCACAAAAATTGTTTTATGGCCTATTCGTTATGTAAATTTTAACTCTGAAAAGAAAAAAGAGTGTGTGTTTACTTATGTACGCACGTCAGAAGTTATACTTCTTTGGCATTACAAAACAAAAATAACTCCAAAAATTTTATCCCGCGTGCCAGTACTAAACGTTTGTAAAAAAGACGATAAAATAATAAAATAAAGATATTAAATAAATTAATTTAATTTAATAAATTATTAATTTATTAAATTTATTTATTATATTTATATCTAATTATTTATAAAAAAAAAGCATGTCTGTGTTGAGATTCGAACCCGAGACCTCTTGCGTATGACGCGGCAGTGCTGCACATCTTACATAGCAGTGCTATATAATAGGGTATTATAATCATGAAAAATAATAATATAAACAGTACAGGTGTTGGAGTACGAACTCATATTTAACGAAAGCGGCATAAACGAGCGTTTATATAGCAATAGCTTTTATTAATGTTATTCAAAACTGAAAACGCTCGTCACATTGTGACTGGTGTAAACTTTCGACTAACTTCATGGTGTTAAATTTTCGTGACGCAATGCGCACGCATCGTAAAAATTCACTCATTTTTCCATAACGCGCCAAAAGATGTATAACTTCAAAAAATGGGACAACCCCATAACATCTATTTATAATAACGCAAGTTGTGAAGGAGTTTACTATTTAATTACATCTATTTATATAAAACAAACGGAGAATTTATTTGCAATTTTCGAATTTTCACAAAATTCTTTTATGGATAGTCTTTATATTTGATGTCAAGTAGAAATATCGCATTTTTGGAGAAAATATATCTGTAAGTATGTTTGTTTGTTTGATTATAGCTTGAGAACTACTTTATGAATTTCGATAAAATAATTATTAATCATTAGCTTAAAGAGTCTAACTTAAAATTTAAGGTATGTTACGGCATCATGAAGCAACAGAATCCTGTTACATACGAATCGGAAGCGAGGCTGCAGGTACAGCTAGTACCAAATATATGTCGCTTCAACAAACCATGGAAACTCCCTATTTAAATAATACATTTTCTTATTGTTATATTTTATTCAATCCGACCATTTAGTTATCTTTGGTTGGAATTATTTTGATTTTTAGCTTGAGACAAAAATGCCAAATGGCCTTTAGGACATCTGTTTGCATAATGTCCTTTATTTCCGCACTTGAAGCATGTAACTTCTTCGAGCGGTTTCGGTGGCATTCTTTGCATATGCATACTATTTAGAGGTGGCGTATTTTGGTTGTTTGGTTCTTGTAATTCGTTGTTCGTTTGGTTCGGAGTACCCGGACCGCCCGATCCTGCAACCGGTATCGGCTGCGGTTGTTTTACATAACCTAACGCTTTCATTTTAGCTTCCTCTTGTTTCAATGCTGCTTCTCGAGCCTGTAATTAAAGTATAAAATAGGATCAACGGGTTATTGGAAGGACAAACATTGCTTATAATTCATACGGGCCGCTAGTTAAATATAAATAGCTTACCTCCGGTGACATCTTCAAACAATATGAAATCTTGTGTCCAATTTCACCGCAGTAATGACAAATAATAACAGGAGGCTTTTTGCTGTCTTTACTGTTAGCATCCGGTGCCGCCGGTAAATCAAATTGCGGGTGCATGAATTTACACTGAGGTCCATCAGGACAAAAACCGGCTAAATAATTCATACAGAGAACTCGTCTGACATGTCTGTGCCTACAGTGTGGACCATGGCGACAAAATCCACGATCGTACCACGGGCAATCTTTTATTTTACTTTCGGGATCGATATGAAGAAATGGGCACTCCTTATTATGACACGCGTTAAATCGTGAATAGAAATAACATTCGGGCATTTTTGTCATATCGTACTCGTGTAGAAATTCGCATTGGTCTCCTTTTTTGCAAAGTCCTCGAAGCCAATGTTTACATACAATTGTTCTGTCGCCACGAACGTGCCGAAATGGGCACGACGGCCCTTTTTGACATCCGTCTCTCGATGTGAAAAACTGACATACGGCAGCTGTCGATTCTGTAAAAAGAAAAGTCGTTTTTCAAAACCGTATTTTAAATATCATCATTACTCTCCGGGTGGTAAATTATGAAAAATGAGTTTTTATACAAAGACACTTACTGTCCATTCCTGCAAAAGGTATAGGAAGAGCCCCATATTGCTCATCTAACGCTACTTCTATATCAAATTTAATATGATCAACATTTGCTACTATTAATTCCATTTTTGACAGTTTTCGATATTCTAACCTATACAATCCTTCACTACTATTTCAGGTGTGCCAACTACTAACAGCGTCTCCCGCTTCTCCCTAAATTTTTAACCATAGAGCAAAACCATAGAGGGACCTCAGATTTTCCAATTTTTGGTGTCATCATAGATCAAGTAATCATTGAGGAAGATACCTTTCCTTATGAAGTAATACGTGAGCAGTTTTTGGAGAGACTATTAGGATCGCATGATCGCTCTACACTAGCGACACCCCTATTTCTCTCCATGAACTAAACTGCCAAACCATAGGTTAAGAAAAATATTAAAGCTACCATACTTCTCTGTTTCTAGGGGTTTGGCAGTTTAGTTTATGGACAGAAATAAGGGTGTCGCTAGTGTAGAGCGCAACGATCATGCGATTCCAGCGGTCAATCCATAAACTGTTTATTTAAATTTATTTAATAAATGACTGTCAATTAATATTTAAAATGTCAAAAATCTGAAAAAAGCTAAATTGTTTAAAAATTTCCAGAATTGTGTTTTTCATTATATTTTTTTGACTAAATTTTAGAAATTTCTGGTACCTATAATAATTTAAATGTTTTATAGCTGTTTTATAATATGTTGTATATTATGAAGTTTGAAGAATTAATATAATTGACATTATGTGCATTTTTTTATAAGTAAATCTTTTTGTGCGTGTGTATTATATTCGTTTCATTGTAGATACCTATTTTTATTATTAAATATAGAGTTTTATTTCAACATATTGAATAAATGATTTGTGAAACTACACAATAAAAAGAATTTATAGCTTATAAAAAAAATTACAGCAAGTCATTGTCATAAATCTTTTTTGTATGTCCATTTTTGAGCGAACCATAAGCGAACAATTCATATTAGATAATAAATAACCGCAAGAATTAATTTATTTAAAATAATGAACAGCTACGAAAGTTTAATATTGTGATAATAATTCTTAATATTGTATATTGACATTTGTCACGTTTAGATACGATTTTGAAAACTTGTAGGTATAAAAATGGTTTCTGTTACAATTATTTTCATAGTTCTTTATAACTGTTTTCTAAAGCAAATTTGTCGTCAAAAAATTAGCACGGTTTCTTTATTATATTATTTAATTTTTGAACACTCAAATTAAGAATTGGTTATAAAAAAAATTATATTAGTTTTCTATTACCATGGTTAGTTTCCAATTTTTATTTTGTAAAATTTTAAACCTTAAAATATAACTAAATGTTTGTGGTACCAACTTGAGTCAAACAAATACATTTCTACGGTAAAAAAATAGACTTTATAACACCTCCTTGGACTTTATTTAATTTCTCGTTTACCATGGTTACACAACAATTAATTACGAAATAAATACAAGACCTTGAAAAAATTAAAATATATAAAAAAGCTATTTTTTTCGGCGTCCTGCATTTCAAGATCTTGGCTGTAGTGTCTATGATCTTTGCTCTGAAATTTTTAACATAATTTTGAATAACCGTGGTAACGTTTTCTTTGTTAAATCATGTTATTGAGTTGATACTGTTTTTTCTCAATTTGTGTAATATTTTGCATTTTAAAATTTCTGACAAATTACTTTCTATTAATATTTCAAACACGTCCAAATTACCTCGCAATTTTCGCATTCGGAGTAAGGAGGTTGCAGTTGCACTATATATTATATTATATTAAATGCTGAAATACTTTTTCGAATTTATTTTGAATTTCAAGAACAGTTATTATTTTTGGGGTATTTTGTCCACTTTTATATATTCTTACCTGCATAGTCTCAAATTAAGATTCTGAATGATTGTGATAAAACTCGTGAAATTTTGAAACAAGCAATATAATATTTTTTTAGAACAAATAGAAATGTTCAGTTTCAGTTTTTTTTATAAAAAACAGCATATTTTGATAATTTTTTATTTTACTGAAAATAATTCCGTACTAAAATGGTAAAAAACGGAGCCCACAAATGGTGACAAAATTCTTTTGTGCCCAATACGCGATGTCTTTTTTTTGAAAAATATTTAATTAATCTAGTCCCCTATGAACATCAAAAAATAATGTCATAAATTCAAATATAATTTCAAAGCTACTGCACATTCGCCAAGGTTAGCACCATGGAGGTTAGCACATTCGCGATTTGCACGAAAGTCACCATTGCAACAAGGAGGTTTGAAAATATTTTTAATCGGAATGAGTCATTTTTTTACCGCTGATTTTTGTGGCAGCACCGGTCGAGCCTCAACTCAAATAGAGATGCATGATTAGTAAATAAAGCTCTTGAGAGAGATGCACATAGTTAGGCTGTCGGTTCTTTATGAATTGGAGGCTCCACGTTTCAAACAACAGACATTAGATGTCTTACCCATATTACTTAGTCAATGGTGTCATTTATTATAGCGCATTTATGAACTAAAAATAATTCATTACTGAAATACTAAAATTGTATTTTAATTAATTCCACATTGGTTTCAAAAAAATTATAATTATTGTCAAAAAAAGAATATAATAAAAATAAAGCTGCCATCATGTCTCGAACCCAGGTTCCTATGCATAGGACGCAAACACGTTACCAACTGCGCTATGAATGCAAGTATACTGCGTACCGTTTTTATGATATAAGTATGTTGCGAATTCTTACGGAAGGAGTTACGAACGCTTCACATTTTTTCAGTGCCCAGGCAAAGAGTGCTTAACTCGCCTAAGGAAGTTTCCACTTCAATAATGAGTTTAGAGAAGCTCCAAAATAATTGAAATTTATCCAAACTATTTAATGATGCTCTAATGAAAATGTAACTCCTTGATGTTGACCCATAGATAAAGAAAGATCGTACGACCTGCTGAACGGAATAGTGAATAATCCATGAATAATCAATGGAATAATCCCTAAAAACCTAAGCCGGTCGCCATCATTCATTCCTACACCCATCGTAGTCATCGCGAATAAATTGACAAAAATTCAATTTGAATCGTTATTTTATAGTTCATCATCATCAAGAAATATCAACGAAGTAACAGCTGAAAAGGTAAGGCTGAAAATAGTGAAAGAAGTTCTGAAAAGTGTCCCTGTTTCATTATGTCAGTTGAATTCTAAAATACACAAGAAAGTTTTACCAAGTGCTTTCAAGCAAAAACAACATGGAAGTTTCCAGTTTATATTTTAAATTTAATTAATCTGACAAATCTCTTGTTTTAGCGCAATATTGTAAATAATTTAAAGTCATGCGTGAAAATAAGAAAAGACTTAAGTTTTTACTTTAGTTTTGTGTTGTGTTGTCAAAACAAACGTAAAAGTAAGCCAAATAAGTTTTTAAGAAAAAGTTAGTATTTTGTTACTGAACATACTTAAAAGTTGTAAAAAATGTATTTAGTGACGAATATATATGTTGCATTCGCGGAGTGTTTAATGTGCCATTTTAAAAAACATCATCGGAACTACTGTCTAAAGGTAAGATAGATATCGGAAGCGCAAACTACAAAGTAATTGATTGAATATCGGTAGCTTTGCCTTTACCCACATCCACATGGTATCGTAAATAAGGCCGGTGCAGTTTTTATTTGTTCATTTACGCTATAATTATCTGTTTTATTAACACAAATAATTCAAGGTACCTACTGATAGGTGATTCATGAGAAGAATCATTATTTTACATAACTGATAGTTCATTTCCAATATTTTGTTTTTTTTTTAATTTGATAATCAACTGTAAAAATAACAGACTTAAATAAACTCAACTGAACGTTCACATACTATTACCAGATACAAATAATCATTTATAACGATCTATCGAATAATACGATGCTGGAAATTTCAGTTGAACCTCAAAATTATTTACATACTGTAACTGTTGAAATCTATATTTTTACTGTATTGTTTATTTCAGTCTGTCACGGATTATGTTATTTCATTGGTTTTATTATTATTTTTATGAAATAGTTTATAAATTTTTTATAATTCAACCAAAATGTAAATATATCACTATATTTTGAATTATTAAAAAGGTTTTACAAAGTATTAATTTATAAACTATTTTTAATTAACTTAAATATGTTTTTTTCAAAATATATCACTAATAAATTACATAAACAGGCTGCAGCCCAAAAAAATGGATTCGGATGATTCCCGTGATTCATCTGGAGGCAGTGACAATGAATCAGATGTTCCAAAAAATGGTCCAAGAAGTCCAGCTTCGATCAGATCTCCGGACAGCCGATCAAGAAGTTCTGCTGGGGGACCCAGGTCGCCATCTCCGAACGACGGAGCAAGGTCAGTGTCTCCGTCAAATGGTCCAAGATCGGTATCGCCAGTGGATGGTCCAGGATCAGTTTCACCTGCACGTGATCAAAGATCGGTGTCGCCGTCACATGATCGGGATTCAGTGGCATCGTCGCACGATCGAGGATCGATGTCCCCTTCGGAGAACAGAAGATCTGTGTCGCCTATAGGAAATAGAAGATCAGTGTCACCTTTGGAGAATAGAAGATCGGTATCACCTCCAGACGACAGAAGATCGGTATCGCCTATGGGAAATAGAAGATCGGTATCACCTCCAGACGACAGAAGATCGATATCGCCTATGGGAAATAGAAGATCGGTATCACCTCCAGATGGCAGAAGATCGGTGTCGCCTATGGGAAATAGAAGATCGGTATCACCGATGAGAAACAGACGATCGGTGTCACCACCCGGTGGTCCGAGATCGCCTTCTCTTGATGGATCGATACAATCGAGATCACCGTCTCGTTCTAGACCCAGTTCACCTCTTGGTCCACAATCACCGCCTCGTTTTATAGGGTCCCGTTCCAATTCAACATCGTCACGGAGAAGTTCTAACAAAAGTCCAGTGTCTGAACGGAGACGGGTAGATTCAAGAAATTCAATATCCGATAGCGGTATGCCTTTGTCAAAGTCACCTGAATCGGTAAAATCTGATCGGTCATTGAAATCTCCTGTTTCGGAAAGAAATAAGTCTCGTGCTTCAAGTTCGGATAGAGAATCTAATAGAGGTATAAAATCTCCCGAGTCAGATAGAGGATCTGTTTTATCAGGAACTTCGGAACGAAGATCGATCAGGTCAAGAAGTTCTGTTAAATCTAGAAGTACGATAAAGTCCCGTTCGTCCGGTATACGTAGTCCAACATCACTTGCATCGATTAAGTCTCGCAATCGGGATGATGGTAATACTTCGGATTCGAGTGTTTCAAGTAGAGAATCTAATAGACACAAGCCGTCAAATACAGGCTCAAGCATTCCTCTAGAAGAACAGGCTGAAGAAATATCAGATGGTGAGTTCAATTTTATACTTTAAATTTTTCTCGTAGATAATTCTTATTTTTTACAGTGTCTTATGCCAATATTCATAGTTAACCCTCAAAGTAAGTGATAAGGGTCCCTTCGCTGAGGGTCGCTTGAGTGCTGAGGGCACCTTATTCAAAGGAGCATTTCATAGTCATTTCCTTGAGTGAGGGAAAAATTATAGTAAAACTCCATGATTTTTTCCTTTAGAACAGTTGGTCATACTGCAGATCGATTGTGTTTAGTTGTCATTTTTGATATAAATGCGTGTTTTTAGCCACGATTATTAATTTTCGTGAAACGATGGAATATCAACGGTTAACAATACACCTATTACATCTCCATTGCTGAATCGATATCTTTTCGAAAATTCATTTTCGTCATAAAATTCAAAAGGATTTTCAAGATCGCGTATATATCTCTTTTTTAAACGTTCTACTTTCATCACGACTATCGTACAATTCGTCAAAATCGTCCATTTTTATAATCTTTATTTTACGTAATATTACGCTGTTTACGCAGAGAATGCAGGTTAAGTTAGCAGAATAATAATAATTATTACCTATGTCTATTTGCTTCTTTTCTAAATAAAGACGCACATACTTTTTCGACACTTAAGGGACATACTACCCACCCTTAAAGTGAGGGTGATGTAAGGGCCCTTACAGACGTCAATTTTGACTATGAAACGCATATTCGATTTGAGGGTAGAGTTAAGGGTCCCTTACTACTTAAGGGTTAACTCTGAATACGGCCGTAACATATTTAAGTGTAGGGGGTCATTCAATTATTAAATCACACACTGAAGGAGGAGGTATTTTGTGATACATTATAATGATTGGGGCAGAGGGAGTTAAGTGTAGTGTGACGTCACGCAAAAATTTTTTAACGTTCTATTGGAATTTCAGTAATAAAGCAAAAGGCAAACAACAGAAATTTCATTTGTATATCAATATCTTTCAAATGGTGAGGTTTGCGGAAAAAATATAAGATACCTTTTTTGTAGAGCATTAAATTTCCTACAAAATTCTCTTCAAACATTTTTCTGTACAATCAATTAAAGATGAGGTATGAATTTTTTTCTATTGGACTGAGAAAAAAATAAAAAACTGTGATGCGGAGGATCTTCCTATTAAAATTAAGAGCTCATATTTGGTGAGAATTTTTTAAGGTGTCTAGCAACCCATTTTTCCGTGTCACTTGTAAAAAAAAATAATTGATTTTTTTGACCCACCCTAACAGACACGTTTAATACAAACTATCGTATCGGAACCTCTCGATGGTGAACAGTAGGTAAATGCTTTTTTATACGAAAGTTTCGACTTTGTAGGTGAAATGGAAATAGATGGGGGAAAAGATTCAGATCCTGAAGAGGAAGAAGAAGAAATAGAAAAAAAGATAGAAACAAAATTAAATATATCGCACGAAGATTTATCGGACGTCTCGGATTTGGACTCGTTAGGTGGACAGTCCGATGAAGATGAACAAGAGCAAAGGGAACAAGATAGAAAGTCGGAATCGCCGAAACCGACTCCGCCACGAGATTTGAGAGAGAAACTTGACGAAGCTAAAATTAGAAAAACTATTGAAATACCAAAAGTACCAGAAAAAACCAGTAAAACAGAAGATGGCGAGGAAGCGTTGGACTTCGAAGCTGAAGACGGCGAATGTGCCGAAGATCCACCGCCAAAAACGAAAGACGACGCGTCTGGTGATGGCCCGGAGATTGTGGACGGCGAAGAAAAGGAAAAGGATACCGAAGACGGTGAGAAAAGTGAACTGGAAGAAGGTGAAGATTTAGAGGAAGGTGAAGTAACGGACGATGACGAAGCAAGACCGGAAGAAACAGAACCAAGACCAGTTTGCAGGTTTTATTCTAGAGGACAATGTACATGGGGAGCGAGTTGTAGGTAAGCGATTGTTTCTCTCTGCTTTTTGTTTTTACATAAAATCACTAAATATCCTGTAGACCTTTTCACGAGTAGTTACGCGCAAGCGCCATCGCCATGGCTATGATCGCGCCTTTCAAAAGTTTCGTACGCTTTTCGTACTCTTTTTGACGCAATGACTAGGTCAGAACCATTTTTCAATGTTAATTTAGATGAAAATGTTACTGGCGGTGCTAAATTAGTGCACGAAACAGTGGAAGAACATACTTGTGCTAAATTGGGACGGTGGTTGAAGTGCCACGGCCGGAAAACTGGTGGAGGTAAACAAAAATTGGTTGAAAGTTAGAATCCTACCTGTCATAAATTGTTTATCGTAAAAAGTTTATCTTTAAAAGTACTCAAATATTTTTCTAGGGTGTTGTAACACTTCTTTAAATAATATATCTTATTTAATTACTATTTACTTTTTTCAAAATCAATCTCTTGCCATCTGTCAATATGACAAGTCTTTGAAAAACATGGCGGAATTGGGCACATGCGCAGAAAAAAATGTTCGTCGATGAAAATGTCTATTGGCTATGTGCAAAGAGCCTATACTAAAAACCAGATCTATGTGAAATTTTAGTAACTTTCCTAGTAACGAAAATACACTCTGTTATACACATAAAAAATTTTTGAGCAATCTGTAGATTACTAAAAGCAAAATTATTAACACTGTCAGAAATATTTTTATAAATATTTTAATAATTCTGGACGTGTAAACTGTCAGTTTAAATTTCTTTTTCAAGATTTTTTTTAAATGCAAGTTATAATAAACCAAAAAACGTTATTTTTTATAAAATTAAAAATGAACTGTTTTAATATTAGTTAACAATTAGATTAACAATCAATATTGTTATTACTTCCTATACTGTACAAATTCACTATTTTTTAGTGAAATTAACATAAGGACATCAGACGATATTAATCGTCATAACATGCCCTTATTAATTATTGTAGAAAGGCTACATAAGAAAAATTTAAATGCACCGCCGGGAATCGAACCCGGAACACCCAATATCGCGTCGGGCAAGTTTTCCAGTTACTCCACGGTGCCCATGGCGTACACTTAATCTTTTCTTATATATAGCACAAATACACCGCAAGTCCACAAACTGCGAGAGCTAATATTATTTTTATTTTTATAACAACACTACAATGAATGTTGCTTTTCTCAAAATAGGCCGGATATGCCTAGTAATAATTTCAATTATTTGCGAGAAAATTACTTACAGTATCTTATTTAGTTAACAATTAGATTAAAAAAAAAAAAAAAAAAAAAAAAAAAAAAAAAAAAAGAAAAGATTAAGTGTACGCCATGGGCACCGTGGAGTAACTGGAAAACTTGCCCGACGCG
Source organism: Mongoloraphidia duomilia (assembly GCA_039654895.1). Taxonomy (NCBI): domain Eukaryota; kingdom Metazoa; phylum Arthropoda; class Insecta; order Raphidioptera; family Raphidiidae; genus Mongoloraphidia; species Mongoloraphidia duomilia. The sequence continues at coordinate 2,225,525 of CM077527.1, read as the reverse complement.
ATATTGGGTGTTCCGGGTTCGATTCCCGGCGGTGCATTTAAATTTTTCTTATGTAGCCTTTCTACAATAATTAATAAGGGCATGTTATGACGATTAATATCGTCTGATGTCCTTATGTTAATTTCACTAAAAAATAGTGAATTTGTACAGTATAGGAAGTAATAACAATATTGATTGTTAATCTAATTGTTAACTAAATAAGATACTGTAAGTAATTTTCTCGCAAATAATTGAAATTGTTTTAATATTGTTTCTTAAATGTTATTTGTCAAAAAATTAACATAATGTCTTAATTATTAACAATGATATAAGATATTACTTAAAAAAATGTTTATTAAAAATGGTTATTAACAAAAATAGGAACTGCCCGTTTAAAATATTATATCTAATTATTGCACTTGCACATTGATTAAGAAAATATCAGCCACTGTAAATTTACCGAAAGCAAATGAAAAAGACGTAAGACTAGAGTTGGGTAGTTCCGAACATGTATATAGCTCTAAGTCTCCAAGAATAATTCCATGAACAATTAGATAACAGCCAGTTTTAGTTTTTTTGTTAACAGATTTCTGCTTCTCGGTATTTTTTAATAATTTTTTTGTGAATATTTTTATTGACAATAAAAATTACAAATTTACATTAGCTGTTTAATTGGTTTCCATAACAATTTTCAATTTAAAGACAAACTTTGTATTAATTAATTACCACACATACAAACTGAAAAAAACTTTTAAAAATACTTAATGCTGCCAGCATAAATCAGTTACTAAAATGTAACTAAAATTTCACATAGATTTGGTTTTTAGTATAGTAACGTTGCAGCGCGGTAAATTATTGTATTTTTTGATGGACTTGTACGCGTTTCCACGCAAACAGTATTGTATTTTTTTTTTCAAGCAAAAATCTATATGGCTAGTAACTGTCCAAAAATAACATTTCATTAAAAATGAAAATTATTATATTATTACATCACTGTATTTAGACTGAGAGCTAGTGACAATTTTTTGGTGTTATTTATTCAAGGCCTTATTTTTGTGAAGATGTTGAGGGAGGCATATTAAAGTGCCCTAAGTAAGGGATTTTGCTAGATAGCGGTATGGGAGGGAAGCAGACCGCCCCCAACATGTAACAAAAAAATGGTCACAATTATTATTGCTTCAAGGCTGAAATTGTTTGTACAGCTTGTCGGTGGCCCAATAATGCCTTTATAATATTTTCAGATCAATTGGTCGGTATTAAAGGGGTGGCAGATAACCCTAAACGTGTCATTTACCCGACGAAATTTATATTATTAGTTCAAGGTTCAAATTTTAATATGTTGTTACGGCGACTGTTTTAAGCATTTCAATTTGCAGAACAAAATGTCGGTATTAACCCCCTTACAGAACGATGTAAACACCTAGGCGAGCAAGTTTCCCTCTAAGAAAGCGGGTTAATACCGACATTTTGTTCTGCAAATTGAAATGCTTAAAACAGTCGCCGTAACAACATATTAAAATTTGAACCTTGAACTAATAATATAAATTTCGTCTGATACATGACACATTTAGGGTGATCTGCCACCCCTTTAATACCGACCATTCGATCTGCAAATATTATAATGGCATTATTGGGTCACCGACAAGCAATACAAAAAATTTCAGCCCTGAAGCAATAATAATTGTGACCATTTTTTGGTTACATGTTGGGGGCGATCTGTAAGTAATTGTGTTTTAAAGACCACCAACAGCTAAGGTTATTTGGGCCTAGCACCAATTCATATTTTCAATTCATTATTTTTTATTTTTTTTAATATTAAATTGAAAATCCAATTGACACTTTTACCAGCTCTCGGGCTAGAACCCGAGAACTGGGGACTTGTAATAGAGGAACCATAGCAACGCCATGTAAACAATAGCGCCGCTACACTCTCGGCTATTCTCAAGCCCGGGCGGTCTACATCCCTCCCATACCGCTATCTAGCAAAATCCCTTACTCAGGGCACTTTAATATGCCTCCCTCAACATCTTCACAAAAATAAGGCCTTGAATAAATAACACCAAATAATTGCCACTAGCTCTCAGTCTATATGTGTAAGGTGACTTTCTCTGCGGTAAAACTTGGCAGGCGCGACTGCGCACTGATCATAAAAAATTTGTCTCAAAATCGTAAACGTTTCATACAATTCAATTTTTTGCCTACAGATTTTTGCATCCAGGGGTTACAGACAAAGGAAATTACACGATGTTCGAAATGATTCGACCTGTGATACCGGGTCCGGCCGCCCCGTTTGGACCAGATTATCGTACAGACAGACCGGACGTGTTCGGTGCACATTTACGGCCAGGAGAACCGCCTGTGGCTGAATCTGCATGGGAACGCGGCCTAAGAACGGCTAAAGAGATGGTGAGAAGGGCAATCAAACGCAAAGAACAGGATATGGACTTCGAGGAAAAGAAAATGAACTTGACACTGGCACAAGAAGAGTTGGATAAAGAAAATGGATATTATACACGAGCTGCGAGTCCCGTACTCATCGAACCTGCGCCTGCGCCCGTAAAGCATTATGTTCGACACGTCCAGCCGATTGCCGCTCCGATCCACGACCCGTATTTTCCACCGCAAAGACACCCCGAGGAATATTTTAAGTAAGAATTTGAAATTAATTAAGTATCGATAATTTATGAGTGACCAGCTGTTATGCCCTTGTCTCCCATAACAGATTCCCAGTTTTAAATGATCATTGCCAAAAAAATGTGAGCCGTTGTGGGACACCTGGCAGATGTGAAACATTTTTATAGCTTGAACCTCCCGCAAGAATTTATCAAAATAAAATATAGCCTATATCACTCAGGGATAGTGTAGCTTTCTATTAGAATTTTTAAAATCGATTCAGTAGTTCCAGAGATAAGAATTTTTTATTATTTATTATCCCCCCTGCGAGAAATTGTCCCACTGCGAAGCGAAGTCGGGCTGGTGGTGCTTATAATAGGATTCCGCCAATACGCTAAAATTTAATAGAATTTCAAAGTTTCGTTTTGTTACTATCCCAAAGGGATTATCCCGCTCGCGAGAAATTTTTCAAAATAAAATATAGCCTATATCACACAGGGATAGTGCAGCTTTCTATTAGTGAATGAATTTTTAGAATCTGTTCAGTAGTTCCAGAAGATAAGAATTTATAATTAACCCTAATTTATCATACATACCCTAATTTACTCTTATTTACCCTCACTTTACCCTAATATACTTTAATTAACCCGAATTTACCCCAAACTACCCTAATTTAGCCCAATTTACTCGAAAATACCCCAATTCACCCTACTTTACCCTAATATACTTTAATTAACCCGAATTTACCCCAAACTACCCTAATTTAGCCCAATTTACTACAATATACCCCAATTTGCCCTAGTTTACCCCACTTTACTCTCGATTTACCCCCTCCCTTAATTAGCCCAAACTCGTACCCTAGTTTACCTTAATTTACCCTAATTTACTTAAATTTACCCAAATTTTCTCTAATTTTCCCTAATTTAGCTCTAAATCACCGAAAATATCCCAATATAATATCCTCTTTACTATTAATATCACTGCCGTGGATTCCCGAATCCCCACCTGCGCTCAAGGCATGTTTTGTCGATGTTATACTAGTTTTAAGATAGTTGTCCTATTTAGTGTAGTTGACCCGAAGACGCTAAACGACCTGAGATGTCGACGCGTCTATAATCTACAATAAATAAATAAAACTATTAATATCCACTTCCCAAGTCTTCATGTCCGACTGGTATTTCTACCTGACGTTTCGTGTACAACTGCGGTAGACATTCTCAGAAGGCGCATGTGGCAGCGATCGAAGTGTCCTCCTTGGCGGCTCACAGGTCAGTGTGAGCCGCCAAGGAGGACACTGTCGACCACTGCCACATCGCCTTTGAGAATGTCTACCGCAATTGTAGACGAAACGTCAAGTAGAAATACCACCGGACCACGGCCTATAAGCCCGGAAACCATGAAGACTTGGAACAATGCCGGCCGTGAACAGCTTGCACACCTGGATTAGATATCACTGTCACTCATATTTGTTAAAACACTTGCTTGTGTATCGTGTATTTAATTGCTACCTGCCACCTAAAACGCAAGGGAGAAAGGCTGTTAGACTTACAGATTCTCAAATGGCGAACACGTGTATATAGGTATTTTTAATATTATTTTGCCTTACCACTTGAGAAAAAACGTCGCCAGATCTCCGTCTAATGAGCCATTTTCCTGAGAGTAGCTCTTTCAATTATCCACGAGAGACAGCACTTGTGGTAGGTACAAACATTAATTATTCTACATTAGTGTCGTGTCATTTTAGTGGCATAACTTAATTGTTTAATTAATTTAATAATAATAATAATTTAGTAATTAAGTTATACTACTGAAATGACACGACACCAATGGAGAATAAATAACGTTTGTCCCTAACACAAGTGCTGCCTCTCGTGGATAATTGAACGGACTACTGTCAGGAAAATGGCTCATTGGTAACTTACTTCCTTTATACACCACAGTGCTAGACGAGTACATCACTACGAACCCGAAACAAGACAAGTTCGCATTGAACCGGAATTTGAAGCGCCCCCAAGAGACAGAGTGCGTTCGTACAGAGAATTGCCAGCTCACAGAATGCCAGATTATTACAACGACAAGTACGAAGAGAGAACCGTAACAGTCAGTAAAGTGAGTATCTTGACTTCATTTGTTTTCTTAACCTTGGAGTAGGCGCGCACCGTTTTGTAGCAAATATATTCGTGTGAATGTCTTTTCGACATATTAAATTTAAAATCAATTTTCAAATACCTATGATGAAGAGGACAGTGTGGTTCAGCGGTTAGCGTCGCGGCCTCTGGATTAGACTGTCGTGGGTTAGAATCCCGCGTCCGCTCATGGATGTTTTGTGATGTCATTTAGTTTTAAGTTGTTATATAATGTAATCAAGATGCTAATGACCTAAGTTGTCGATGCGTCTATAATTTACAATAAATTAAAAAAAAGGGTGTGGGTCTCGGGATCCCCGACAGATGTGAAACATCAAAGAAAACGTTATTGAACTCGGTGGTATTCTCTATGTAGTAGTATATATTTTTTCAAAAGCAGCAACTAACTGTTATGCTGACAGTAATCCTATATACTGCACTGTAACACACGCGGTTGCCCGAGTGCGCGGAAGCCGAGAGAAAGTGCCGCAGTGGTGGGGGAACAGCAGCGAAGGAGCGGACCAAACATTTCCTTGCATATTTCCCCTCACGCGGCTGTTCACAGCCCGACGTAAGATGTTTCACATCAAAAAATATTTTGGTGAATTTTATACTTCACAAAATTACTGGTGCTTATGCAGTTTTCACCTATCTAAGCATGGTTCTGATACAAAGTTGAGTAGGAACTGGAAAAAGACAGTTTTTTAACGTATTTTTTCATCTTGAGGACGCCATTTGGGGAAACATATACATAGTTATGTTCAGAATAATATAATTTATCGATTAGAATCAAAACCAGCCAGTCGTTAAGTGATTTGTCAGTGAAGGCAAAAAATTAGGGCTGAAGTACTCGCTTATCATTTCGTCCAAAGTGCATCTTCATTCACTTTGTGATACGACTGATTAAACTCCACATAGACGTCTGAAGTGCTGACATGTAGATTCGCTTTTAATTGCGAATATAAGAAAAATTTGTAATCGCCCTCAACATGTCACTGTCGAGACTTAAACCCAAAACCCCCAGTTTCGCGCTGGATGAGTTATCAGTGAAGGGTGATTACAAATTTTTTTTATATAGCATTTTGACTAGGGAATGCAATCTCGATCTCGCGAGATCTCGAGCCATTTTTCGAGATTTAATCTCGTGGGCAGGCAATCTCGTTCGAGATCTCGACCTGATATGGTCGAGATCTCGAACGAGATTTCAAGAACGAACGCACTTGAAAAAAAAACTTAACTTATACGTAATAGTTTTTGACAGTCGCGCTAATTGATTCTGTTTGTTTTTCTCTGCATATATTGTTTTAATTATTGTTTTCTTGAGTAAAATGGACAGTTATTTAACTTATAACAAGCATTAGATGCCTAACAAATTACGAAGTTAAGTGAATACTAGGGCATGCAAATATTCGGATGTTTCAGGTATTCGAATATTCGCTCAAAATTTAGCCAATATTCGAATATATTCGAATAATTGGTAAAAATAATAAAAACACTGGAACTTCAATAAATGACTTTTAATTATTTAAAATCAACACGCCTACTGCACGTCCATAAATCCAATCAATATTTTAACAACAAAAGCAGCTTACTTCTAATTAAAAAGAGATCAAATAATCATTTTTACTTTACTTAGTTACGTAAAAATTCAGATCAAATCAACTAAATATTAGAGCGCACATAGCTTACGAGAACCATAGATCAAATGAACATATTTAAGTAATCAAAAAAATTCAAAATTCTTTCTTTCTGTTTTTCCTATTCAAACAAAAATATTAAATGAGCATCTAAGACGAATTTTTATTAATTAGTACCACAAAAGTATGGGATATTGCTCCCCTATAAAAAAAATACTTCACAAATAAATAATACGTCTATTAGCACGTGCGAAGAGTAAATCAAGCATTTAAGTACACGTACGTAACGTAACGTAAGTAAGTAGTTATATCAAATAAACATGCAATAATTAATAAAAAAAAACTTTCCTCGCCCCGTTTCGATTCCCCTCCCACGCCCTAGCGCGAACTTAGAGCTAGTGTAGCGTTTGTAAGATGTTTTAGCGCCGTCGTAAACCGTTTTTAAACAATTTTAATTCTTAACAAATAATTCGAATATATTCGAATAATAGGAATTACTATTCAAATTATAAATGCAGCCGAATATTCGCTATATTCGAATATTCGAATTGCATGCCCTAGTGAATACTGAATATGTCTGAGATCAATTCAAACCAAATGTTCGTGAACGTTCCTAATAGTAACTTACCCTATGCTTCATAACTCCTAAGAAGTTATTTCCAAAATAATTAATTGACATATAGTGTGCTGTGTGAGTTGGGGTATTGCTGTTATATTTTGAAAATAAAACAAAACATTAATTGAATCTTCGAACAAAAAATCAACGTTTATTTAAGGAAAGTAATGAATAGTAATCATTTGCACAGTGCACTACGCAATAAATCACACACGTACACAGTGACACAGTCACACTGTCCCAAGTAAGTAGTTTTGATTAAGTTTTAGATACAAAATAATACGTTATTTTTAAAAGTAGGCGAAATCTCGATATAGTCGAGATTTCTCGAGATCTCGCGAGTCAATCTCGCGAGATCTCGAATTGCCAATCTCGAACCCAGACTGATCTCGCGAGATCTCGAATTGCCAATCTCGGCTCGAGATTGCATTCCCTAATTGTGACGTTATAACAACAATGTGTGTTTATAACAAAAATTCACTTACTATACAGTGAATTCTTATTGTAAAAAATCATAGGTCGAGAGCTAGGCGTAAATTTATATAGCTCATTTGTGACAGGATGAAATTTTCAGGGAAGGTAGAATCTAGTATGACAAAGAATAAGTGCTAGGGTTGCCTCGTCAAATCCTGGTGCGAAGGCCGGGAGGAGCTCACTTCCGGTGCAAAATACACATATTTCATTAGCTCATAATTATCTTTCGTCATTATATGACAGCATACAATTGACGCCATATTGTAGATCTCGAAGAGCTGTATTGAAATACATAGGGTTGCCTAAGGAAATTTTGGGTAACACATTGAAAACTTATAAATTATATTTGTTTTTTTGACATTTTTAAAGCTGTCAAATAACATTATGTATATATGTATACTTATATATTGTAACCGTTCTGAAATGAGTTATCGGCCTTGTGTTTGGCAAACATTCATACGTATGTCTAGTTATTTATAACTTTATGTTTTCAACGCATTTGGTTTCTAACTCATATCCGTATAATGACGCAGGAATTGCCTGAATCTGGTATTGACAATTTTCCCAAGAATTTATGTATTTTAGGGTAGCAATTTCTTATTTTTATTTTTCAACGTAATTCAACGTGCACCTCTTATATAAATTAGTATAAATTACTTACTTGAAGGTCGTAGTAACCTGTAATAAAAATTTTAAAAAAGGTGGTTTGGAGTTTGTTTCGAAAAGAGAAAAAAGGTTGGTTTTTGTTTGTGATTTTAAATTTGGTTTGACACTAAAAACTAATTGAATCATTTGACTTTACTGAACCTCGATTAATATTATTTCTTGAAATTCAACTTAATCAGACGTAGGTATAAAGTTAACTAAGCGAATATAAAACCAAAATAACTATAATGAAAAAATGGAAAATAATAATAATTTACTACAATAAAAGAAAAAACCGATTGATTTGTGAGTCAGAATTGTCAATCTTTATTATGGCAACTTTTCAGCAACTATTTTGTTGCCTTCTTCAAGCCTAAAATTACATTATTAGAATTATGTAATTTTAGGCCTGAAGAAGGCAAACATTGCCAATGATTGAGAATTCTGATTCACAAATCAACCGGTTTTTTAATTTTATTATATTACATACGTGAGTGATCGACATGAGTTTCAATATAGTTTACTATACATTAAACTATTCAAAAATGTTCCAAACAAAGGCAATAACATTTTATGAATTATTATTAAATTACTTATTCTAAGCATACTTATATTAACGTGCTATTAAAATATATTTTTTTTTTACAATAATATTATATAAACATTTTTAAACAAAACGTAGTTTAAGGTAGTTGCTTTGAAAAAAAGTCAAGAAAATCATGAAATAAAAATTATATATATTTTTTTTAATAAAGGTATCTCTTTATGCTAGTTAAATTAGAAAATAATGCGAGATATTTTTTGTTGAAAATTGAATTTTTAACATTTTTAATATAGGTAAGGTGCTAAAAAATATCACATTAATAATTTTTCAATAAGAAAAAAAACAATACATAATAATCTATCTGTTTTTTTAATAAAAAAAAAAAACGATGAATGACACATTACCACTGATAATGTTAGTAAAAAAACTATAATTATTGACCACGTAGTTTCAAAATGCAATAACAAATGACATTTGGCGACGTTCCATTTAAACGACTTTACACCCGTACCTAAAGATGTTTCACATCAAAAATTTAAATTTTTGCATATACTGATACTACTTTACAAAATGTAAAACTTTTCTTTTCCGTGATACAGGATTTAACTATTATATTTTATCCAATTTTGAGCAGTTATTAACAATTTATAATTTTCGAAATGTCATTTTCTTAAAAACTATGGTTACCATGCTGGACAAAGGGCCACTTTGTAATTTTGAGCTGTTTGAATTTATACATATATACATATACTTATAAAAATTGACATTTTGCACCGGAAGTGGCTTATCCCGGCCGTCGCACCAGGATTTGACTAGGCAACCCTAGCGCTTTTTCTTTGTCATAATTAATACTACCTTCCCTGAAAATTTCATCCTGTCACAAATGAGCTTCATATATTAACGCCCGCCTCTTGGTCTATCGAAGACGTTATCATTATGTAAACAAATTTTAATAGCTATAACGATGGTGAAGAACAACAAACTCAAGTCTCCGTTTGCAGCAAAACAGTAACCTTCTATGTCAGTTTCTGCAGAGTTTGAAAATTATGAATTAAAAGTGATTTACAAACTAGCCCTCGTTTTGCTGGCAAAATCTCCCATGTCAATGAAGAATTAATACGGACTTATACAACAAAACTCCTATGTCAAGTTAAGAACGATAAAAAACTTTTAACAAAAAAAAAAACCTCCTTCAAAAAGACACTAAAAAGAGGAAAATAATGAAATTTTGGGTCTGTGCCAATTAAAATATGAAGTTGGTTAAAAGAAGATATTAATCACTATACTATACTTTTACCGACTTCATATTTTAATTGGCACAGACCTCAAAATTTCATTATTTTCCTCTTTTTAGTGCCTTTTGAAGGAGGTTTTTTTATGTTAAAAAGTTTTTATTTTTTACTTTTTAGTGTCAAAAAGTAACATTTACCTTAAAGAATCACACGCCGTTACTGGCTTTTATTAAAATCAGCCGAGCTACTGAAGCGGCGATTTTGATGAAATTTCTATGGGACCAATGCTGAAAGTATACCTCTGTTACAAGTAAAAAAAAAGTTTCAAATCGGGTTCATAGCCAACGAAGTTATCCGCGAACACACATAAGGCATAAAAAAGATATACGGTCGAATTGAGAAACCTCCTTTTTTCGAAGTCGGTTAAAAACCTCCTATGTCAGACATAGGAGTTTGTTACAACATCCTGTCAGTGTATTAATTTAATCCTAATATGAAAGAAAATGTTAGAAAACATCATGGTTCAAAACATTGTTAATATCTTCGCCCTGAAAAGTGTCTGTTTTTGACATAGAAGCTTGCTGAATTTCTGCAAATCATGACATGGAAGGTTGCCATTCTTCACCATCGATAAGCTTATCCAGTGTCTTGACGTGTCATCGTCTCTCGTGTATTTCGACGGAGTCAGTCTAGTCAATGATTAACTGTTTTGATTACTAGCGCCACGCACGACCAAAACGTGAAGTAATAGTTCAACGAATTGAACCAACCAGCGGCGGTGGTCGTGGAGACGAATGGGCCGACCCGTGGATGCGATCGAAATCTCCAGGTGGCGGCCGAAGCGGTAAAGGTAGAAGACAGTCATACAGTTCCGGTTCAAGTTATTCGTCTAGCAGTACGAGCCGCAGTAGTTCGGCGTCGTCACGCAGTTCGTTAAGATCTCGTTCCCGGTCTCCGTCGGCTCGACGGCGCGCGCGACGTATTAACCGAAGGACTTCGTCAGCGTCGAGTCCTCAACATCCGTCACATCACCATCACCCGTTGACGACCGGGCCTCACAGACGACACAGAGGCGGCGCCGGTGGCGGTCATCATAATAGAGCCGTATCGCCTAGTGTTATTGTTTCGGAACGACGGGCGGCCAACGAACGAGCTGCGCTTATGAATCCTCCGGCTCCTTCGCCGCGCAAACAACACAAAATGGGCGATTCTGCGTTGAGGCCTCCGTCACCCGGTATGATGAGGACAAGCTCGCAGAATCCACCAGCACCTGTTAAGGTGAGTTTATCGAGCGACGATAATCTACTTTATCTATCGGTAGTCATTTAATTTATATAGAATATGTACAATTTTTCCTGTCGAAATTATTGCCTTTGACTGTCTATCAAGAAGACTATAAAGGAGCCTGAATATGAATGATTGGGATGGGACGAAATACGTCATTAAAAAAGTTATTTTCGCGGATAAATCAATACTCTGATGCTCCATCATCGTAATCTACGTAAGAAATACTACAAAAGTGCCCATTTAACCGAAGTTGTAGCTCGAATAATAACAAAGTTAGTAATGTGCACACTTAACTTTGGACACCCTGTATACATCATATTTAATGACTAACTCTCATTTTTGTATTTGTTTGATTATTTATTGTTTAATAATGGATAAACCGTGCTACGAATCCATGAAAGTGGATGCGCTAGATTAATTAAAGGCAAACCGTTAATTGAAAATATAAATTAAAACTTGTCCTAGATAACCCTAGCAGCTAGTGGCCTTAAAAAAAAGAAATAAACAGTGGACTTGCAGGAGATGTGCAAGCGTTCAGCTTTGATTATGATAACAGCAACATTTTAACCCCAAACAATTTTGACAACTTACCAAGGAGGATAGACGAGTGACTAGACCCTGCAAGCAGGGTCCATTCTGATTGGTCGAATACCCCATCTTGATGTCGTTTGACACCTTAAAACAAACATAACATTTTACCAGTGAACTCGGTATACTAATATGGATAGTTAGTAGCTATTAAAAAATGGGTTTTGTATGTGGACAATGTTCAATCACATATTCTTCAAGACAGGCATTAATGTTCACAAAATTAAAAATTAGAATGAAAACTTCAGGTAAGGCTTGTAATCTAATTCTTTCTATGAAAGTCGATCAATTTTTTGACATTTCAAAATAAAACCTAATTTATTTGAGATATTAGGATGTCCAAAATTTATACAATAACAGTGTTCTTGAGAAATTGGAAGAGAAAGACATTTTGATTAAAAGTTTTATTTTGAAATGCCAGAAAATTGATTGACTTTTATAGAAAGAATTAGATTACAAGCCTTATCTGAAGTTGTCATTGCAATTTTGTGAACATTAATGCCTGTCTTGAAGAATATGTGTTTGAACATTGTCCACATACAAAACCCAATATTTAATCGCTATCAACTATCCATATTAGTATACAGAGCTCACTAGTTAGTTGTTATGTTCGTTTAGATGTGTGTCTGTGTGTGTATGTATGTGTGTCAAGCGATATCAAGATGGGGTATTTGACTAATCATAATGGACCCTGACTGCAGGACCTAGTCGCTTGTGGAGGATAGAATATAGCATAGATACAAAGGACGTGAAGAGCAGCTCGAACTGCCCACCAGAAACGTCACTTGTAACATTTCACCGAGTCACTATAGCAGAAATTTGGGGGAAGGAGCGCCAGTAAAAATGTTAAATCATCCAAAACTGCGAAAATTAATATTGTATTTTTCTTAGGTGCCGGGAACGGATCAATTCGGTCGTACGACAAAACGTGACGTCGATCGTATCACTTCGGAAAGAAGATCGGGTCTATCGAATCCGGACCGTAAGAAATTAGTTGTTGCGGCTGCGTTAGCGGCACACGTCAAAGGTAGAGCTGCGGCCAGATCGTCGCGATCAAGCAGCGGATCTGACAGTTCCGGATCGAGTAGCAGCGATTCGGAATCGAGCTATTCGAGCAGCTCAAGCCGAAGCGATGACGAAACGTCGCCGAAACGGAACAAACCGTCGGACAGTAGAATGGAATTAGCTGCTATCGCGTTGAAAACCAAAGCTATGGATGCACTCAGTAAAGGAGGTACGTTTCTATACTATTTTTACTTTCCCGTGTGCTGCCACTATTTGTAACTGGTTCCCGCTGTAAATTCTTGTCCTTAAAGGTTCCTCAATAAACATTTAACAGAATGTCCACTTTCTGGAAAATCAGGGGTGCTCAGAGTGGTCAAAGAAAGTCGGGGATTTCAGGGACCTGGATAAGCCAGGGAATTTCTGTGATTTTTTTCCAGTAATTGTAAAAAAGGGAAAATAATCATGCTCTATAGTCGGGTCGCTTAACAGATGGAGCGATCACGCGAAAAGCACATGAATAGCTAGTGCCGCAGGCGTGGCCTTCGTATATAGTTTCGTTCCCGAACGTTCAAGCAACCAAATCAGGTACTTTGCACGCGGTGATCATGCGTTTCATTGCTTCATCTGTTAAGCGGCCCGACTATAGTCTGATATTTTAACTCAGACTATAGAAGCCTTTTTATTTCAGGTTTCGTGCGGTCTAAATATGACTTTTTTTATAATAAATTGGATTGTAGATCGTAACCTAACACAGAGAAACAAAAACAAGAAGGCTTCTATTTTTTTTTTAGTATGGGGAGGTAGTCAGGTAAAATAGTCGTATAATTGTCAGGGAAAAGTCAGGAATTTTTTTTTCCTCGTTAAGCAGTAGACACCCTGTTTGAGTCAATTTATAGTAAGGTTAGAAAATAATAGAAAGTGACTCACATTATTCGCTGTGTGCACTGATTTTTATCGTTGATAGAAGGAAAAAGATATTTTCACCCCTTTCGAGAGTGTTTTTTGACGGTTTGCGGGGTGCAAGGAAGATTTAGACCACCACCACCACCATTTTCTTCAGCATCCTCGAGAATGGGAGATTAGGTAGGTCTGGCTTGTGAAAATAGTAGGAAAAGCATTGGACTCCTTTTGGGGTAGGTTTTTGGCCAATTGGGGGAGTTGTGCAACTCCAGAGAGAAAATCTGCCACCACCGTACTCAGCATCCTCGAAAACGGGGGGAGAGGTAGTCTCGTTCCATTGCAAAATATTTTCATTTTTCGAGGTTTTTTCCGACACACACTCCACTATATTATACACATATATATTACTCCAAAAAATTAACGCACCACTAAAAAGTAAGCAAAAGTTTAAAGTAATTTTTCGTCAAAACTACTGGTTCGATTTGGACGTTTTTTTTTTTTTGAATGACAGGTTGTCTCTTCCAGAAAGTTAGTGTACTACTGTATTCGCATAGATACCTATTTTTTATAAATAGCGGGTGTATCAATCATGACGTGTTTTTTCATAAAATTCGTAACAACCTGTGGAGTTAAACAGTTACAATATCTAATAAAAATTGAAATCAAACTGTAGCCTTATATCTTTTCATAACATGTTGTTTTTTGATTTACTCTATTATCTTTGCTACTACAGGAGAAAAACAATTTTATAGCATAGCATGATTTTATTGAAAATTAAAATCCAAATTTAACAATGAAAAAAATTAACAAAATTTGAAGAAAAAAGGTACGAAAGTGTCAGTAGTGAGTAAAATTTCGTGGCATTTTGGTGCAAATAAAAGATTTTGCAAAAAATACGTAAGGACCAACACTGAAAATACACTTCTATGAAGTGCTTTTTGACTTCTGTATTTAGCTGATCACAATTACTGTTATTCCCTGTTTTTCCATAGCTTGTTACGTTTATAATGCTAATTAAAATCAATAAAATCATGCTATGCTATAATAGTATATTGTGTGACTAGTATGCTAAATACATCTTTATGCGTCAGGCGCGATGTTTTCAGCACGAGTAGTAGGAGAGCGCTCACGAGCCTTGGCGAGTGAGCATCGCGAACCGAATACGAGTGCTGAAAACATCGCGCCTGACGCATAAATATTTAGCATACGTGTTGCACACTATACTTTATATAACACATGCATGGTTTTAGACTATAATTGAATAATTACTGACAGAAGTACATCTCATAATAAAAACATTGGGCTCGATACAATATTTAATCACTTCGTTACCATAGTAACCATATTTCATTTATAACACCGAAAAGAGGTACAAAATGTTCATTAGATAACGGGTTTTTCAAATGTTTTTCCATTATTCATCGAAAAGCGTTTCATAATGGATCATGACGTCACTTGTCAATAAACGGCCATTTAAAGTCCGCAAAACTGATACGAAAAAACACTAAAAGCGTGCATGTGTTATATAAAATTGTTTTTCTCCTGTAGTAGCAGATAATAGAGTAAATCAAAAAACAAAATGTTATGAAAAGATAAGGCTACAGTTTGATTTCAATTTTGATTTGATATTGTAACTGTTGAACTCCACAGGTTGTTACGAATTTTATGAAAAAAACACGTCATGATTGATACACCCGCTATTTATAAAAAATAGGTTTCTATGCGAATACAGTAGTACACTAACTTTCTAGAAGAGACAACCTGTCGTTCAAAAAAAAATCGTCCAAATCGAACCAGTAGTTTTGACGAAAAATTACTTTAAACTTTTGCTTACTTTTTAGTAGTGCGTTAATTTTTTGGAGTAATGTACTTATATAGTTAGTGAAGCATAAGTGAAAGAATCACTTTCTATTATTTCCAAACCGCGCTATAGTTAGTTATACATAATGAAATGATTTTTTTACGCCTCTTTAGCTGCAGAAAGTAAGAAACGTCTTGCAACATCACCTCCAGCGTCTGACATAGTTTCCGCTCCCAAAATAGCGGCCATGGGTAAAGGAATAAGTGCTGCCGGAACAGGTGGGAAGAAGGCAACGTCGAGACGGGAAGAATTATTGAAACAGTTGAAAGCTGTCGAAGACGCTATCGCAAAGAAACGTTCTAAAATCAATTAATTGATTCAAATAACAATTATTGAGATAATTTTGCATTCGCACTCAAATGTTTATCACTGTGGTGTTGTTTATATATTTAAATCGAAAGGCCTACCGTTTTTTCAATCGTCCGATGGCGCTCGTTGCAAGTAAGGTATGTGTCAAACAGTTAGAGATAAACGCTTTGTGTTCATTTATCTATTATAAAGGAATAATTAATGAACAAATAAACACAAAACTCAGATTTAGACGTTAAATGATGTTTCTAAACAGCACCTGACATTTGAATGACAGATACCTCACTTGCTAGTGGCGTCATCAAGAGGCAGAAAAATATAAACAGTGCTGGCATTTGAATGACGGATACCTCACTTGTTAGTTGCGCCATCGGGTGGCAGAAAAAAGTGGTAGTCCTCATTCGACAATTTTGATCGGTGATTTTAAATCAACCTGGAACACGGTTTAACTTTTGAGACATACTTTTTATATTGTAAAGCCAAATGCCTTTCCAACAAATTAATTTTTAGATTTGCATGCGCATGCTTAATAAGGACATCCGGCTAAGTTTGGATATTTTAGGCACATTCGTGATCTAATGTAGTTTGAATACTAAATTTGCGCACACACACATTTTCTTTCAACTGTTTGTCAACCCAACAATGTATCCAAATACCTATATACTTTTCTCAGGGCTTGAGAATAGCCGAGAGTGTAGCAATGCTGTTTTTTACATGGCGTTGCTATGGTTCCTCTATTACAAGTTCCCGGGTTCTAGCCCGAGAGCTGGTAAAAGCGTCAATTGGATTTTCAATTTATTATTAAAAAAAATAATGAATTGAAAATATGAATTGGTGCTAGGCCCAAATAACCTTAGCTGTTGGTGGTCTTTAAAACACAATAAATACTTTTCTCAGATACGCCCAGTATCCGAATACTCAATACAGGTTAACTGTATTTGAATATGGATACATTATCAATTTCATATTGGATACGGATAACGAATACAAAATCGCAAGAAATATTCGATTATATCCTGTGGTTACTAACAATGTATTTGAGTACTGTATCCGAATATTCAATGCGGGCCAACTGTATTCAAATGAATATATTACTGATTTCGGATATGGATAACGATTACAAAATTGGAAAAATATTCAATTACAGCCTTTGGGTTCAGGAAATGTATTCGAATACCTGGATACTTTTCTCGGATACTTCCAGTATCCGAATACTCAATACAGGCTAACTGTATTCAGATATGGATACATTACCGATTTCGTACAGGATATGAACACAAAATTGGAAAAATATCCGAATAGCGAAGCATTCGGATCCTATCCAGCTCTGCTATGGGCGTACTTATCTGATTGAACACGGGAACAGCTGCAAAACTTCTGCTTTTTTTGTGTATTTGTGTGTAGAAAATATTTTCACGATTTCTGTGTGCTCTGTTTAAATTATTCTGACATACCACGGTTTTTGTAGTTCGAAACCTTTGTAGTAGTTGGGTTAAAATAATTATGTGCTGGTGCAAAATTATCTGAAACGATATGTGATTGTTTAGAATTTTAGTTCTTTATTTGTAATATTTTTTTCTGTCAAAATGAAACGCATCAGATTTACTGTAAGTCTTTTTGATGTAATGATGTTACAGGTGCCGATAAACAACTTTTTTTCTGACGTGCTGATTATTCAAAGTTACAGTTACCTGTTTTTTGATGATTGATCAATCAGGTTTTTTTTTTTAATAGTGATCTGTTACTAATAATTCAATTTTTTTAATGTTTGAGAATCTTTTTTTTTAGGTTATGTGCAAGGTTGCATATTTTCTTTAAAACGTTGCTCATTTTTTTTTTCGCGTCTGATGTTGATTCTTTTTTGTTTCAACCGGCAAGATCGGTTTCTGATATGATTTTCAGCTTTAAATTTCATGTAGATTTAAGAATGTAATTTGTTTTTAAACAAATAACTTTTAAATTTAGATTTAAAGCTGAAAATCGTATCAAAAACTGAGCATTAGGGTACTTGAATGGAATTTTTCATTGTAATTTTTTATGCAAAACGAAAATATACTCAATCACTCGAATCTGTTTTCTTGTCGTCATGAAATAAAATCAGAATTAATATGGTTGATAAGTGATTAGGAAGTATCTATCCATTATAAAATCAGACTTGTTTTGAATAGGGTTGACCCGCATATTTTTTTATTCGGCAGTGTTTTTGAATTTAAGGCTATCAAATTTTTTTCGGTATTTTTAGAAATTCAGAATGGCTTTAAAAAAATATTAAAGTTGAAAATCGTTACTTATTAGCTTCTACCGACAGCGAAAAAGATTACTTTAATAAATAAAACACAAGACTGGCTATAGCTGTCCAACTTTATTTTTAATACTACGTTTCGGTCTGTTATAAGAGACCCCTTTTCTCTTATAACAGACCGAGATGTAGTATTAAAAATAAAGTTGGACAGCTATAGCCAGTTTTGTGTGTTTTAATTGAAAATAAGTTAGATGATGACATAGGACTATGTTCATGCTTGAATTCTAACAGCCAATAAGAGTAAAGTCAGCAGAAATGAAAATACACTGTTGTCGTATTCACAACTGTCAAGCGTCAAGAAGCGTGTTTTAGTGTTTTTGGTACTTCATGCGTTCAAATATCTATAGTGTTATTGTTACACGTTATTTTCAGACGTTTTTGCTGAGATATTAATACAGAATTAATTAATTACGAAATTTCACAACACGATGACGCTGTTTCAGCCATATTTCGCAAGTTGAATAGCGCGCGTCTTCTGATTGGCCCTTTAAATGACGACGATTTTTAATTACTGTAAAATTATTATTTTTTTTAAATAATAAACGCTTCAAAATTCCTACCAAAAATTGATATTGATTATACACCTAGAGCTTATGATATCTAAAAAAACAGCCACTTTTAATATAATGGGTAAACCCCATTATTCTATGAGCCATTTTCCTGAAAGTGGTTTCTTCAATTATCCATGAGAGGCAGCACTTGTGGTAGGTACAAACATTATTTTTTCCCCATTAGTGTCGTGTCATTTTAGTGGTATAATTTAATTATTAAATTAATTTAATAATAATAATAATTTAATAATTAAGTTATACTACTAAAATGACAGGACACTAACGGGGAATAAATAATGTTTGTACCTACCGCAAGTGCTGCCAGGGCTTGAGAATAGCCGAGCGTGTAGCAATGCTGTTGTTTACATGGCATTGCTATGGTTCCTCTATTACAAGTCCCCGGTTCTAGCCCGAGAGCTGATAAAAGTGTCAATTGGATTTTCAATTTATTATTAAAAAAAATAATGAATTGAAAATATGAATTGGTGCTAGGCCCAAATAACCTTAGCTGTTGGTGGTCTTTAAAACACACACACAAATGCTGCATCTCGTAGATAATTGAAAGAACTACTCTCAGGAAAATGGCTCATTAAAACAGTATAAATTTGACGTCGTGGTTTTGAAAATAATTTTTGTTTTGTTTTTGAAATTGTATATTTTTTTAGCAAATTATCATTTTATTTTTGTGCTATGAAACCAGGCAAAAAATCGACTTACAGTAAGTACTGTGTTATAATAATAAAACATGAGAAACGTAAATAATAATTTTTGTATTCTATTTTTTTTCTTTTTTAGATTTACGTTCTGTATTTAATATTAGATTTATTCCTTATTATTAATAATTGATCTATTTTAAATTTTTTACTATACTATACTTACATAGTTGATTTTCAAATAAAAATGTGATAATGTGTTTATTTATTTTTGTAATTTGTTATTACCTTACATTTGTTCTTAAACAGTTGTCAGCAGTAACTTGCAAACAAATATTTATGAAGATACATACAAAACTAAAGATAGTTACTTCTTACCACAACAGTTTTATTGATGGATGTACATTTCGAAAGCTATGCTTTCATCTTCAGCAAACACTATACTGTATACATGTATAGTGTTTGCTGAAGATGATAGCATAGCTTTCGAAATGTACATTGATCAATAAAACTGTTGTGGTAAGAAGTAACTATCTTTATTTTTGTTTTTATTCCAACCACAGTGCTCATATATTTTTATGAAGATACATGGTATCGATGGTGTCACCCACCCCCCATTTGTGAAAAATTTTCAGTACTGAACCTCTACAGTTGTGAAATACTCCGAACATACGATAGATTTGTTGAAACGAAATTCAGTTGTTTCAATGCAATCACACGCTATGAATAAGGCGACATACTCTGTGGCGCTCCTAGTGGTAAAACTTGGCAAAACTTCGCCTTTATTATAGTAATTTGTCAATTTGTTTCTAATGAACATAAAGCAGGTAAAAAAGCTAATCAAGCCAAAACGGTCGCTCGGAGTTAAAAAATGTACATCAATATGAATATAAAAGATAACGTTACATTAACATTAAACTATAAAATAACTAAAACTAATCAAGCTTTCGACCTGGATTAGGTCCTCTTCAGGATCAAAGTTTGATCCTGAAAAGGACCTAATCCAGTTCGAAAGTTATTTTATAGATAGATAGATATATTTACACACAAAAGTATTAAGTACAGTGTGAAGTCATCAATTAATACAGATACAATATTTAAAATCTAGAATTAAAAAATTCCTCTATGTTATAATAACATTTATTACTAATAAGCAATTTTATTTGTTTGTTAAATTTTTTCGTTGGCAAATTTTGTAAATGACTAGTTTAGTTTAGTGTTAATGTAAGGTTATCTTTTATATTCAAATTATGTACATTTTTTAATCAATACTTTTTTTAACTCTGAGGGACCGTTTTGGCTTTATTAGCTTTTTTATAATTACATACGGAGTATTACCTTTCTTAAAGCAGCTAATTTCGTGAATTTGACTCACGCGTAAGGATGATGGAGGGAAATACGTTTCTGCGATAATGAATTTGTATTATGTTCCGATTTCACGAATACTGGACGCTTCGTAGTCCGGGTCTTTTTATTTTTCACCCGGATAAGACATTCTAATACCGGGTGTCTAGCAACCCTACTTATATAACGTTCAGAAAAATTGAAGACGAAAATATATAGACTGAAGACCATACACAACACAAGGTACGTGTACTCAGATATTTGGAACCGTAACGTTAGATGTGTCACCGAACGCATCGTTGCCCTTGGCTTACGTTCTCTCGAAGAGCACGAAATCAAAGAACGTTTTGTTTTGGCTGGTATCCGATGGCATCAAACTCAAATGTGGGCATTTCGAAAGAAATAAAATCCTGTTCGATGCCATACGTCTGCATTGCATCCAGCTCTACATGCGTTGGTTTGCCTTGATTTGCTTGTTTATATTGACTTTAAGAGCAGTGTTTTTTAACCTTCTTGAATACGCGATCCCTTTACAAGTAAAAAAATTCTGGCGACCTCCCAGGACCGTAATAAAACTATGCCAGTGATTTCAAAGACGACGTATTTAATTTTCTTTCTATTGAGGCTATACTGATTGAGAAAAATGCGTCTCAAAAATAGAACCACGATTCGACAACTTATTAAAAAATAAACAGGTACAGCCATCTCACTGAAACTGTTGTATTTTTAACCCCCGACAAAAAAAAGAGGTGTTATAAGTTTAACGTGTATGTCTGTCTGTGGCATCGTAACTCCCGAACGGATCAACCGATTTAAAAGCGGTTTTGTTTGTTTGAAAGATGGTATTTGCGAGATGGTTCTTAGCTATGTTTGATTGAAATCGGTTCAGCCGTTTCCAAGATTTTCAGCTTTTTAGTGTAGTGTAGGACCTACAACCCTTGCTTTTTACTTTTACCTGGCTTGCGACCGCAACCCCCCGAGCAAGACTTTGCAACCCCCCAGGGGGTCGCGATCCACAGATTAAAAACACCGCTTTAGAGAAACTAACATTAAACGTGGTAAGTTTACCAAAGTACCTACTCGGTATTTATTGTTGTCATCTTAGTTGAAATATTCTGTAACAATGAAACAAGAAATAGGGCATTTTTCTTAAGAGGGAACTGAAGATTTTTACAGCCTCGTTTTGTATTTACTTTGAAGTTTGATTTATTATTAAGCGATCATTAGTTATTTAGTCAATTAAATAGCCAGATTTTACTTTGTAAAAAAATAAATGATTGAAGCACATGTTCTACAATGAATATAACCTGTAAAATGACCAACAATGAACAAACATAAGAGCACCAACTTCAGGAACAGTTGGAGAACCGGTCGTAAAAATCATGATAAAAATGCTCATTAATAACATATCCTATAATGGTAATCAAATATCCAAAGTAGCCAATACTAAATTCCTAGGCATAATCATAGCTTCAGATTTAAAGTGGACAGATCAGATCAACAACGTGTGCACAACATTGCAAAAAATTTATTATTACATAAAATCTTTAAAAAACATCTTCAATAGTGATACGTTGCTCATGGTATATTATGCGTTTGCTTACAGCACGATGAAATACTGCATATCGGTTTGGGGTTACAGTTCCGAGTGCATTAGAATATTTAGGTTACAGAAAAGAATTATAAGAACTATTTACAACTTACCGTACAGAGAATCGTGTAAAGAAACATTTAAAAAATACAACATTCTTACCTACTATAGTCTATATGCATTTGAACTAATACTTTATATTAAATCAAACTTAAAAACTAATATTCAATTAAACATTGATATTCACAGTTATAATACGCGAACTTGCAACGATGTATATATAGAAAACTACCGTACTACTAAATATGCGAACAGCCCTATATGTAAAGGAAGTTACTATTTTAATAATCTGCCAGACGATCTAAAAAATATAGACAATATAGAGACCTTTAAAAAAAAATTTAAAAAATCATTTGATCAATAAATGTATGTACACTTATTAATGTGTCAAGTTTTAAATGTTATGTACGATATTTTAAATGTTTAATGTTTTATTTTAATATGTTATTGTGACGATTTTATACCTGACAAGGTCTTCAAGGAATAAAGTATCTATCTATCTATCTATATTGACTTTAAGAGCAGTGTTTTTTAACCTTCTTGAATACGCGATCCCTTTACAAGTAAAAAAATTCTGGCGACCTCCCAGGACCGTAATAAAACTATGCCAGTGATTTCAAAGACGACGTATTTAATTTTCTTTCTATTGAGGCTATACTGATTGAGAAAAATGCGTCTCAAAAATAGAACCACGATTCGACAACTTATTAAAAAATAAACAGGTACAGCCATCTCACTGAAACTGTTGTATTTTTAACCCCCGACAAAAAAAAGAGGTGTTATAAGTTTAACGTGTATGTCTGTCTGTGGCATCGTAACTCCCGAACGGATCAACCGATTTAAAAGCGGTTTTGTTTGTTTGAAAGATGGTATTTGCGAGATGGTTCTTAGCTATGTTTGATTGAAATCGGTTCAGCCGTTTCCAAGATTTTCAGCTTTTTAGTGTAGTGTAGGACCTACAACCCTTGCTTTTTACTTTTACCTGGCTTGCGACCGCAACCCCCCGAGCAAGACTTTGCAACCCCCCAGGGGGTCGCGATCCACAGATTAAAAACACCGCTTTAGAGAAACTAACATTAAACGTGGTAAGTTTACCAAAGTACCTACTCGGTATTTATTGTTGTCATCTTAGTTGAAATATTCTGTAACAATGAAACAAGAAATAGGGCATTTTTCTTAAGAGGGAACTGAAGATTTTTACAGCCTCGTTTTGTATTTACTTTGAAGTTTGATTTATTATTAAGCGATCATTAGTTATTTAGTCAATTAAATAGCCAGATTTTACTTTGTAAAAAAATAAATGATTGAAGCACATGTTCTACAATGAATATAACCTGTAAAATGACCAACAATGAACAAACATAAGAGCACCAACTTCAGGAACAGTTGGAGAACCGGTCGTAAAAATCATGATAAAAATGCTCAAAATGGTTTTATTGTTGACTATAGATGCAAAATTGCATTTCTATTGCCGGAAATAACATATACATTCAAATAATTTGTAATGGTATGGCCCCTTTTCGTGCAAATTTTACAACCTAGACATGCGCCTTGCGTCATTCATAATTTTGCCAACGAATCAGAGTTTTGTTTTATCGCGTCGAACGACACGAGCGGGGGAAGGGAAAGGATTGTATTCGGTGAGTAGTTTTCAAAACAACTCAATAGTCATTGGGAATTGTCTGGTGACAAACGTGTCGAGTGTTGTTGTTTTCTGCGTACATATCCGTGAAACATTTTTATTTCTTCCGCTGGAAAGTAGTAATATTTGTTATTTAATAAACATGGACACGGGTTTAAGAGAACAAGTGATGATTAATCAATTCGTCCTGGCAGCAGGATGTGCTAGAGAACAGGCGAAACAACTGTTGCAAGCTGCACATTGGCAATTCGAGGTAAATATGCCGACATTGTAAACAAACACAGACTGCCTTGTTATGAAAATGGCGTCTGATGATCTCCACAATACACCCCGCCCCCATAACCCCTCGCCATGGACCTTACATCATTGAATTATTTATGCTATTTTGATTCCTCTGTCTAGGTGAAAAGAGAGTTTAATTTTGTTTTGGTCAAAGGCCTCAAGGTCATCTATCTATTATACACCCTATTGATATTTGGTGCCCGCTACAAAACAATATTTTATTTTTTTTTGTTTCAATGTTGAAGTTCAAAGGTCATGTTTATCGTAAATAGATATGTCCAACGATATAGATACATTTTAATGATTTTTCCACGATGAATAAAACAATAACATTCCAGTTTTATTTCATTCTTAAATTTATTTTTATACTCCAATTTCCTTAAATGCGAAAATAGATTAATCTCTTTCCGTGCAATTTCAGAATTTCTCATAATATTTGGTGCTATTTCATCATTCTTCTCATGTCTAGACTTTAATTACATCAATGTTGACATGTTTATTTATGCTTTTTGTTGTATAAAATTTCGTTGTTTTATTACAGACTGCCCTTAGTATATTTTTTCAAGAAGCTGCAATTCCTTCATGTGGTACAGCTGCTCATTTTGGACAGGTATATAAATAATTTCTTTTATTTATCAATTTTAGTAAATATAATTTCACATTAAATTATAAACAACAAAAACTCATTTTGTATCCACAACTATTCTTAGATACTTACAGTAATGATTCGCATTCTACATTAATCAATTTTTTACAAATTACGAAGAATGTAAAAATAGACATTTTGAATACAATGAAACGTGACTAAAACATATCAGTATTTTGTTTAAGGCTGGATAACACTATCACAGATCTTTAACAAAGATATTTTATAAAGCCGCCTCTACAAGTTGGGCCAGCCTGTTGGGTCAACGTGTACAGGCCCACTTGACCAGCGTTGCCAGACACTTTTCTCTCTTGGGTACGCGCAGTAACCTAAAATAGTACGCCAATCCTTTCTAGAGTACGCCGTACGCACATATGAAATTTTTTTTATAAAAAATAGAACCTCCTTAAAAATGCCACTAAAAAGAGAAAAATAATAACATTTTGGCGCCGACCTCAAAATTTTATTATTTTTCTCTTTTTAGTAGCTTTTTTTGAAGAAGATTCTATTTTGTTATAATTTTTTTACTTTTTGGTGGCTTTGCAATACATAGTTTGTACGTTAATAACCGACTTCTTTCTAGTTTCTTGATTACTAAACTAAAAAATAAACTACTGAACCGATTTCAGTAAACATTTATATGAGGCCACCCTGAAGGAATGCCCTATTAAATAAAACAAGAATTATCAAAATCGGTTAACAAATTTGTTAACATATATAAAATGATTGCTAAAACTAAAAAAATCACTTATTATGTACAAAAGGAAAAGTTATGTACACTTATTTTTATGATAAACGAAGAGAGAAATATATTTTGGAGTTACAATCAATTCGTTTAAACTTGAAGCGAATATAATAAAATGTAGTGACCACTGAGCAGTCGTATTTATTAAATTTATAGAATTTACCGAAATGTAAAAGATGTATAAATGTTAGTTTTCGGAGAGTGGGTTCGAACGCAATTTCAAGTATTAAAAGTTCAAACAATCAAACTTAAAATAGTACGTAAAACGCAAAGAGAGTACGCGAGTACGCAAAGAGACCGGATAGTACGCAAAGCGTACTATTCGTACTCTACTGGCAACGCTGCACTTGACATATTTTGATCGTCGGCGACCAACACTGGCCGGCCAGCCGAATAGTGTCGGTTTTCGTGCACTCATCAAAGGATGTTGGCGCGCAGTGTTCACAAGTTTTTTGGCCCAACACGCTGGCCCAACGTGTAGAGGCGGCTTTAAATATTAACTGACTGGTTGGGCTTTGCCCAGGTGCAAATCGCTATTTTCGCTCACTGCTCATCCTTTTTGTCATAGCGTAATAATGTATGTCTACTGTTACTTATCAAGAAGGAGGCTTAAAAATGCAACCCATTTCGAACAGCTTTTATTTTGAAGATATTGAGATTCGAGACATGAAGTTTTTGTCCATAAAATTGATAATAAGCCGTGGAAATTGCTCGGAAACAAAAGACTTATTTACTAATTGTTGACCATTCCCACATGGCCACGTACTTTGTGTATTTCTCTTAATTCGTAGCGTAAAAAGAGATAAACATTTTGCCAAGAATACCGTAGACAAAAATAAGATCTGCGTATTCTTCATTGACGATTTTACATTAAGAATTTTCATAGCTTACTATTAATTTTATGGACAAAAATTAAATTCAGGAAGTTTTATGTCTCAATATCTTCAAAACAAAGCCGCCCTACTATTTGACACAACCGGTCCGGGCGTCAGGCCTGGAGGAGCGCTAAAACAATCTGCTATGTTGGTGCCACATACTTCGGACGCGCTTAATTATTGTAATAATCCGGCTTCTCTATCCAAGGCGAACTCGAACTTGATTTTTTTTTTAATCGGAGGGGGCGCTGAAATAAAACCTCGCTCTACCCTAAAAATAGTCTAGAACCGCCCTGCGGCGATCGTAACGGTAGTTGTTTTGCATTTTTCTTTAAAATTGAATCCCGAACATAAATTTTTATTTTTCGCCTCCTGGTGTAAAAGTAAATCACTCTTTATTATACAAGGTGATTCTGTAATGAGTACCATAAATGATACAGGATGTACCTACTGTCAAAATAATACGAAAACCAAGAATAACTTTTTTTCCAAAAGTGCTTCCCTAACAAGATACAGGGTGTTAAAGGGTCGATTTGGAGAACACTTATTTGATCGTATCTTTTAACTGGGTTGAACAATTTAATTCATTTTTGGTAGACATGTACTACATAATAAGGACCGTAAACGGACAAAATTTTGTTGCATTTGAACAACCCAGTGGCGCAGAATTGGGGGTCATGTTCCAAGGGTGGACATTTTGAAAACTTACTTTAATTTTATTTTTACTAATTTTTATTTTTTTGTTAATTAAACTTTATTACCTAGATGTATTCGACTTTAAGTATTTTTTACAACGCTTGCTCTGGAAGTTGACTTTTCGAGCGCTGTATGTCATCTCCGAAATACACAATAATCGCATACTTGACTATATGTGTTTCATAAACGCACATGTTCGGTTGAATATCACATAACTGCACGGATTCCGCCTAAACTATACTACTATAGAAATATAACCTCACGAACACAATCTGTACTTAACTCACTCTATCTTTTTCACTTTACTAGAGACTACTGAAACGCCATCTAATGTCGCGATAATAATTTACTTTTTATCGTTCATGTATAGTAATTAAATTAGGTGTAAAAAAATGAAAATTCAATAAAAAATCATTTTAATATTGCAATTTTTTATAAATTAACTCAAATTTAAACTGTCCAAAAACGGTGCAAAGGTGGCCAAAAACGGTACTTCTACCCTATTTCTCTCAAAGTCAACTTCCAGAGCAGTAGTTGTAAAAAGTATTGTATGCTACAGGTGGGATAAGTAGCAAATATGACAGTCGTGATTACGACTGTCAGATTATTTGCTACTTATCCCACATGTAGCATAAATTACTATTATTTGTTTGTTAATAAAACTTTTTCTGTGATAACTTTGCAGCCTGGTCTTTCACATAGTGACACGCAAGTCAGAATATCTCGGAAACGGACGCTTCTGGGCAAATGAAACAAGTGTACCTTTTTTGTTGTATTTAAACCAATAATACTAAAAAACAAAGAAAAATGGAAGAACCCAACAGCAACTTTTTTTGGGGGGAAAAAGTGTCACATGACCCCCAATTCTACGCCAATGGGTTGTTCAAATGCAACAAAATTTTGTCCGTTTACGGTCCTTATTATGTAGTAGATGTCTACCAAAAATGAATTAAATTGTTCAACCCAGTTAAAAGATACGAGCAAATAGTGTTCTCCAAATCGACCCTTTAACACCCTGTATCTTGTTAGGGAAGCACTTTTGGAAAAAAAGTTATTCTTGGTTTTCGTATTATTTTGACAGTAGGTACATCCTGTATCATTTGTGGTACTCATTACAGAATCACCTTGTATATTGGGATAGATAACTTCCTACCTTATATTTCATAAAAGATCTTTGACAGTTCTGTAATTTCGGAATTAATTGGGAATGAATTACATACTAATTAATTTATTTTTGAACAGGTGATGACACCTTGTAATACTCCGGCAACTCCACCAAATTTTCCTGACACATTACTGGCATTTTCGCGCATGTCTGCCGGCTCTGGTTCTTCATCTTCACCGGTCGGAAATGGAGCCCTTTCTAGCACCCCAACACAACAACAGCTCCCGCAACATCAAACACAACAGACGGCACAGCGATAAAGCTCTTAATATCTACGATACAGTTTAGATAGGTATATTAGGCACACTATATTAAAATATTAACTATTATATTATTGTATTTCTATTCAAAATTTTACTACAAATGTTATGAAAGAATCCCCAAAAAAATGACAGTCTACAAAATAATTATTCCTTTTATGTCAAGTTTTGTATATCGTTGATCCGAAACTGTATTTTCTTTTTTTTTTTAATGTAATTACAAAATAGCTGTAAATTATTATATAAAAATGTGTATATGTGAAATATCATACTAAAACTAATTATATATATTTTTTAAAACAATAATTGTTTTAAAAAAATGATACAAAGAATTTTTGTTTTCTCAAACAAAATTTTTATTATTTATTAAATCGCGTTAAAATTGCCTGAGGCAACGTGATTGATGTTATACAAGCAATATTTGAAAACAAGGTCAGACGGGGTGAAATTAAAAAAAAATGATATGAGTGACGCGGTACTCACGAGAATCGTTGTGTCAACATGTGAGATTCGGTTTCACACGTGCAAATGTCACCTGAAAATACGAAAGTGCTGTATGCGCAAACAGTGTGCGCGAGAACGCTCCACACACACCACTTACGTAGGCACTTCAACGAGACTTACAATGTGACGTTCAAAGTCTCATGCAACCCCTACTGTGTATCGAATCCTAGTGATGTAACGAATACTCGCATATTTCTTGACATTCGCATTGGTAAAATTCCTATGAATATGAATACCAAAAAAAATCATATTGTAACAAAACTGTTTTCTTATGTGGGTGGAATAAATTATTTATTTACAACAATTAAAAATGTACACAACAAAATAAAATAATTCGTAACAATGAAAAGTCAATTTCAACAGTCAACACAGTTTATATAATAATAACACGAACAGTATTTCTCAAAAAAAGTGAAAACACTTCAATAGCACTGTATTTATTTATTTCCGTTGTTTATAACACGACAGTAATTCACGACTCTCGTTGTTCTTTCTCCGGTGACTGCTCTACTTATATAGAGCTAGCAGCTTGACCCCCCCACGCTCGCGCGCTTTCTAGAACATTCTTGTGTCTTCGATATAATGCCACACCTCACCATTGTTACTTGTTCTGGATGCTTCAATTGTCGCCAGTGGCGTAACATCTGGGATTTTCGCTACAATATATTTTTTTTTAATGTGAAAATAATATTAAATAAGACAAAAAATATTAATTTCTCAGCATTTTTATTAGAAAAGTTTTTTCTTACTCCTTTTTAAAAGATAACTTAAGTTTTTTCGCTAAGGTAACCTTGCAATTATATCTTTTATCAACCGTTACTTTAACATTAAGTAATAAAGCTTTGAAAACTGAATATTTGCATTACCGAATGCCTAAAAATTAACATTCATTACATCACTAGTATTGACAGCTAAGATGTTAACACATCAAAAATGTAGATGCTTTAATTTGGCGACATAACCTCACTAACGTAACTCAGATCTATTATTTCACCTCTTCTGGACCTAAAATACAAGAACGCATTTGCAAAAAAAGTTATTGTTAAATGTAAATTGTTCATGTCCATATTGAAATTATAAAAAAAATCGCAGGTACTTGAACTGCAGTAAATTAAAATCAAAATGCTTTGATTAAAAGCGTCTTTGTATTGCCTTCAATTATGAACAGGCATTTGTATGTCGACGTTGTACTTTTCTGTCAAATGTTTTTTTGTTTCCTTTTATTGTGTAATGAGAGCTACCAGACTTCTTTTTTTACCACCTGATGGCACCACTGGCAAGTGAGGCCATTCAAATGTCAGTCGTTTATATTTTCCGTCACATGATGGCGCCATTAGCAAGTAAAGTATCTCTCATTCAGTCATTTAATGGCTAAGGCCGGCCGCACATTTCCTGCTATCGGATCCGATTGTCTGAAACGATTTAAAATCGGTCCACTACCGCACACTGCCGACAAAATAGTATAGAAAATGGACGACAGAGAGTTATTGGCAATTGCTTTTCTACTCTCACAACGAAAAAAAAATAATAAAACGTCGCTATTGGATACATCCTTTGAATACAAAAAGAATTCAAGAAAGTCGGACGTCCGATCTGATATTGGATCGTGAGTGTGCGATATGGTCATATAAACTCATAGATATTTGAGTGTCAGACACCCGGATCCGACAATTGGGCTTTTAAATAAATTTTTTTTTACTTAAATGGAAGAACCACATACAAGTTTTATAGCAAAACTGTTTTTATTTAATTTTTTTCCTTACTAATTAAAAAGTTATATTTAAATAAAAATTAATTTTTAAACTCTGTTCCGATAACGCGCCGAAAGAATCCGAACGCGTGTGACGTCATTATGTTATCTATGGTCTTTGTATCCATGGTTACCAAGTTAAAAATTTATTATTTTTGATAGTATGTGTAATACATATACACAAATACCAACAAATGCAGACACATTTTAACATAACGACGTCACAAACATTCCTGGCGTGTTTTGAAGTCACGTGATATTTTTTAAATTTTTATACATTTTAATTAATTTTTAGTAATTTATCTATAGCTTTAAAAAATTTTTTCTTTTCGATTTTCAATATTATTTATGTTAAATTATTAGAAAAAATTAAAAAATTAATAATTTTTTTTAAACTTAAATACCTAATTGTTTCAGACAACCGGATCCGATAGTAGGAAATGTGCGGCCGGTCTAAGTCGCAGTTTTGTATTTTTTTATTTATTCCTTAATAATGGATAACAGACTGACTTAACACAAACCGTTAATCTCTAAACTTTGACATAACTTACTTGCCACTAGCGCCATCTGACAAATAAAAAATGTAAGCGTTTGACATTTGCCATTAGCGCTATCTGACGAATAAAAATATGGTAGCTCTCATTATTACAAAAATAAGTGTACAATGCATAAAACTAGTTATCGACAATAATCTTAATTATTTCTAATTGCCATGAAATTAACAAATGACTATTACTGGTTAATATATTTAAAATATCTTCACTATTTTATTCTCATGCAAGTTCGTACCCTTGACTATTTAAGATTATCTCTATATCTATACTCAAAGGTTCATACTTATAGATTTATGTTGTATCGATCGCGGATTTAAAAAAATATGTCAGATCGACGAAAAATGACAACAGACTGAGTTTCAAATTTTATTTATTTATTGTAGATTATAGACGCGTCGACATCTAGAGTCATTAGCGTCTTTCAACTACACTAAATAACAACTAACTTAAAACTAAATAACATCACAAAACATCCATGAGCGCAGGTGGGATTCGAACCCACGGCAGTCCAGTCTAGAGGTTGCGGCACCAAGCATGCTAACCACTAGGCTATAGTGCCCTCCTGAGTTTCAAAGGCAATGTTTATTTTAACAATGCATTGATTTTCCTTTTACAAATGACTGAACTACGTTTTACGGTTATTGAAAGTGGATGACGCTAATGACCTCTGTTGTCGAGCGTCTAATTCACACGAAAGTGCATGATTGCGTACTTGTTTTCGGGGAGGCTTTTTCATGCCGATGACGTAAAATAAAAGTCGCATGTACGCAAATCAAAGTAAAGTGTTTTCGTCCCTTGGGAAATTCTTTTTGGATCGAAATTAAGCGAAAGTGGCGCCATCATAAAGTACTCATGTGTTAATCGGGCGCAGAGCCGGCGTTAGGGAGGGGAAAGCGGGGTAAAAGTACCCCGAGCCCGGGCTCCCGAAAGGGGGCCCACCGGCCTGTCGCCCGGGTGCCTAACAAAATAGAAAAAAGAAGTTTTAGGTGGCAGGGACCTGAGAACGCATACCCGGGGCCCGAAAATCCTTGCACCGGCCCTGCTCAGGCAGTAAATTATTAGACTATTCAAACTAGTTTAAAGAGCTAGATTCGCTCTTTATGAGCAAGAAAGAAAGAGGTATATATATATTGTAGATTATAGACGCTCAACAACTGAGGTTTCACACTTCGTGAACTTACGGTTAGTAACAGTTATTTCAAAGGGACGCTGTGAAACATTTTACGCCACCAAGTGTCGGCGAAGCCCTAGATAAGAACATAGATATAATCAGATAGGTAGTGATATAGATAGGTTGAATTTGGTTTGTTATGTGTTTGTAACTCATTGCAACAATCAAATCTATAAGTATTATAGTAATTATTATTAAACAACAACATCATTATCACAGATTACCTCCCCTAATGATAAATATTGTTTTTGTCAATTGTTTATTGAAAGATATCACTTTTTATATCTTTTATGGCATTAGAAAAATTACGAAATGAAATTTCAGTCCTTTTTGGAAAATGATAACATCACAGTTTTGTTTACAATAGTAGATTATATATCTAGATGCGTAATGGGGTTATTACTGACGAGTGGTGACAGTATGTAAAAACGAGCGATTGCGAGTTTTTACAGTCACACCAGTCAAAATACCATTACGTATGAGATATATTATATATTATTTTTACCATACCCACTACAAAATACCTACTTTTCACTTCATTTTAAAAAAATTTGTTACAGTTCATTTGCGTCGCTATCTTTACATCTAAAGCAGACCGTGAGTATGTAATAGCAGACGGGTGAGAAAGAAAGAATTGTGAATTATAGACGCTCGACAACAGAGGTCATTAGCGTCAATAGCAGACGGGTAGAGCGAATAAACAGAAGTTGCTATGACAACCGTTTACTTACCGCACTAGTTATGTATTGAAAACGTTCTCGACACGCCTGTCTGTTAAATGACCCAATACAGGCCGGTATACATGCATGGAAAGTAGCTATTTTGTAGTGGATATGGCAAAAAATAAATTTAAAGTGATATAAAATTTTATATATTGATGTGAGTAATTCCAAATGTGTAAAATAACTGAAATCATAAAATAAATAATGTTATTTTAACATTAAGTTGTTACTATTTTATAATTAATTATCTACTGAATGTAATAATTTATAAATTTGTAACTTCTTTAGAGATGCAAGAAAAGTAACTTTTCGTTACTTGAGTACTCGTTACCCGACGAGATTCGAAAACTAATACCAACATGAAAAAATAATCGTTACTTTTAACAACCAGTTACTCGATACTCGATTTTTAGTATATAACGGATTAGATTTTGTATTATAGTTGTGAGTAAGGTAAACCAAAAACCCGAATAATTTAAAAAAAAAAAGGGTGTGGGTCTCGGAACCCCTGACAGATGTAAAACATCAAAGAAAAGGTTATTGAACCCGGTGGTATTCTCTATGTAGTAGTATATTTTTTTTCAAAAGCAGCAACTAACTGTTATTCTGACGTAATCCTATATACTGCACTGTAACACACGCGGTTGCGGCGTTTGAGCATGCCTGAGCCAGAAACGCAACTAAATACACAGCGAAGTATCTATATTACATACCTAAACGTGTATACGTCATATACTTTTGCTTTACAGTACGTTCGTATGTATACTCTCTCTCTCTCTTCCCGTGCCCGAGCGCGCGGAAGCCGAGAGAGAGAGAGTGCCGCAGTGGTGGGGAGAACAGCAGCGAAGGAGCGGACCAGAAATTTCGTTGCATATTTCCCCTCACGCGGCTGTTCACTGCCCGACATAAGATGTTTCACATTAATAAAATTTATTTTCTTAACGATCGTTTCGGCTTTATGCCATCTTCAGAAGAAATACATACCTTACTCACAACTATAATATGGATTACCCGAACTACAATTTCTATCAATAATATACAATTAGATTTTGTATTCGAATCATCTAACTACCTATACCTACAGTATTGTAACGTAACTGAATAAAATACCGAACATTGAACAGTCAACGATTCGACTCGGGCGGCTTCTAACCAAGTTTGTGTACTGTCTTAATAATGATTGCGTTATGTTATTGTTCTATGGTACATATAGTCCGTCGGACGGACGAATATTCAGAACCTACACCTAGTACCTGCGCAACAACGAATAACATGAACATATGCAAGCAGAGACCATCTTTCTGTAACACGTAAAATGCCCTAGTAGTCCGTGTACTGTACCGAGTATTGTACCTAAAAGTAACGAATAGTTACAAGTATCGAGAAGTAACGAATACTTGCATCTCTAAACTTCTTTAATATACACGGTATAACCAGTAGCTCTTGTCAGAACCTTTGCTATTTTCGATCACGTGACCTTCCGCCATGTTCTTGGAGATACAATTCAGATTCGTTGACTGTGTACAATGTACAGTAGTAATGTACACTGTACATTACTACTGCATTGCACTACTACACACGTAACTTGCGTCTGATTGGCGGTGCCCTTGAACATGGCGATGCGCAATGGGATTGGCGCAAACCAGCGAAATAGCTGGAATGAAACTACTGTTTATACTGTGTAATACATGTGATGTATTTTGTGAAAAAGTTTGACACACCTAGATTTACACATCTAGACCATATTTTTCACCCGTAATTCAGATAACCCTGTATCTAAGAATGAAACAAACCTACTTTTTATCTTATAAAATAATAAATTATTATTTCTACTGAATTAAATGGACGATTTGTTAAAAAAGGCAGATACATATCGTGAAAAAATGAATTGTTTTTGTTAAATAATAAATTTTATACTTTACTGAAATTAATTTTTTGTTTAATAAAAGTATTTTTTTTTTATTTTGAGGACTTTTATATTTAAACACCAAAATATTATTTTAACTTCACTATTTTCTTTTGACTTTTAGAATGCGCCATTTTAGTAGTTCTTTCAATTATACACGAGAGGCAGCACTTGTGGTAGGTACAAACATTATTTATTCCCCATTAATATCGTATCAGTTAAGTGGTATAACTTAATTATTTAATTAATTTAATAATTAAATTATACCACTAAAATGACACGACACTAATGGGGAATAAATAATGTTTGTCAAATTGTCCCTACCACAGGTGCTGCCTCTCGTGGATAATTGAAAGAACTACTCTCAGAAAAATGGCTCATTGTAAGGAATTGCTGAACTATGTGCATGGAGGGGGAATGTAGGGGTAGCTGACACATCGCGTTCATGGTGGCAGAAATGGGTACTGAGTAACAACCGTTAAATTGTGTTTTAAAGACCACCAACAGCTAAGGTTATTTGGACCTAACACCAATTCATTATTTTTTTTAATAATAAATTGAAAATCCAATTGACACTTTTACCAGCTCTCGAGCTAGAACTGGGGATTTGTAATAGAGGAACCATAGCAACGCCATGTAAACAACAGCATTGCTACACGCTCGGCTATTCTCAAGCCTGAGCAACAACCGTTGCGTCTGTATATTCATTTATGGAGATTATTGTTAATTTGATTTTTTAATGATTTTATAAGTTATGTACAATGTTTATATTAATGAGGTATCGCCTAAAAGTGTAGAAAGCAGGAAGTGAAACTTTATTAGCCTCGTTTTTTTTTTGTTCGGTTACACATGTCGAGTGTCATGTCACGTCCAATCGAAGCGATCAACCCATCCAAAATCAGCGACGTTTATAATTATATTGTACGACTGCATACAAGTATGATGGCAGTTGACCAGGCCAGTACTCATCGAAAAGCAGCGACGTTGTGTTCATAATGCGATTTCGGATTAAAAGCATCTAGGGTTATGACAATAAAGTTTCACTTGCACCGTTATTTCATAAAACTGCACCCTAGTTGCTTTTAACATTGGAAATGTTTATGTTCGTATATGGGGGCAGAGTTACGAGTTTTCGTTCAAGGCCAAAAGACAACGGTGTCGCGATCAAGTGAGGAGCAATCATGCAAAATTGAACAAGTGCAATTTTTTCGAAATGTGTTTTATATCATGTCTAGTTAATTGAGAGGTATTTGCGACGATCTGCGGTGTTATTTTTGAGCAAATGTTAATAAATACTGTAGAAAAATCCATTTAAAAGTTAAGTAATCAAACAAACGTGAACGCGTATATAACAGAAGAATAATAGGGTTAATCCTGACAAAACTAAACAGTGCATTGATAAATATTGTGTGTATAATAAACAGTTAATTATGTTTCATATATGCTGTTATCATTTCCAATGTCCTCGATGGTTGCAAGGATTGCGAAATCTGTGAATTTTTTTTATAGTGTGAAAAAATAATAATGAAACTTGATAATAATATTTTTTTAAATTAATACATTTTGCGTATAAATATAGTTTAAAAGCCATGGCTTCTCTATTACAAGCCCCCAGTTTTCAGATTCCAAGTGTCAATTGAATTTTTGGTTTACTATTAAAAAAATGTGGATGCGTGTCCTTAAGTACGCGCGACAGAAGTTATACTTCTTTGTCGTGATTAAAAACTAATTTTTATTTTGCATGCAGATAATTTATTGAAATAAAATAATAAAAGACAAGATTTGTTTATATAGTAACTATGTAAATCAATTCTGTTAATTTTGATGTCACAGTGTGCGCGCGCATCGTAAAAATTCACTCATAATTTCAAGTCTTCATGGTTTCCGGGCTTGTAGGCCGTGGTCCGGTGGTATTTCTACCTGACAGGTCAGTGACACTGACCTGTGAGCCGCCAAGGAGGACACTTCGACCGCTGCTACTTCGCCTTTGAGAATGTCTACCGTAGTTGTAGATGAAACGTCAGGTAGAAATACCACCGGACCACGGCCTACAAGCCCGGAAACCATGAAGACTTGGAACAATGCCGGCCGTGAAAGCTTGCACACCTGGATCACTTATAATTTTTTTCATAAAGGCCTGAGCACATTAGCGCGGTGGCGGTGGCGTTTTTTGAATAGGCCATATGTTGCAGTGGTGTTTGAGGTGACTTTCAATTAGTTTTTCAGTAAAATTGTCTTCGTCATTCGCCATCTCAACAATACAATAACGTTTACTATACGTCGGTACACGCGGTCAAACTCAACAAGTTGTGTCTGACCGCCACCGCGCCATAGAACGCTGCACCAGAACGCTCTTAACGCTGACAAGCAGCGACATATATGCGCGTGTCAATTTGTTTTTTAGTGTTGCGTTCAAGTGCCACCGCGCTAATGTGCTCAGGCCTTATTGCGCCTAAAGAAGTATAACTTCAAAAATATTAAATTGAAAATATGAAATGATACTAGGCCCAAATAACCCTTGCTGTTGGTGGCCTTAAAAAAATTGAATATTCATAGCGACCTGTTGCTGTGAATAAGAAAGTGCAATTTTTTTAATAGCATTCCAAAATAATTAAAACTCAGTACTAAAATAAAGTTATTTTGTTTACTATTGTGTCATCTTATCTTTCTTTTAATAAAAAATAAGTTTACACAACTGCACAGAATGCATATAGCAAACAATGACTTATTTTTTATTTTTATTTTGTCTTCACTTGGCAACTCAGATGAAAACTACTTTGCCAATTAGTTCGAAAAGTGGTCGCGATGTGTCACTACACGCAACCGTGCACATAATTTATAATAATTAAATGAATGCATAAAGATTGCAAACAGTATATGAAAACACCTGTTGTAAAGAACAATGACGTAACCTGTTGTGTTTACTTTACATGTTGAGTCGTCTGTAGTCTAGCAGTAGTGTTGGAATATTGACTCTCGCATGTAGTGGTTTTTCAGTGACAGAATGCTTTAAAGGGAGAAAGTCGATCGTTTGAAAATGTGTCACTGTGTGAGTAATGTCAACTCAGTCCGCCGCTATAGTGGAAAGTTTAAGGTTAGAATCCCTACGGTGACATTATGCAGGGCCGGCACGTGCGCCTGGTCGGACAGGCGATCGCCTTACGGCGCCATATTAAAGGGCGGCATATTTTTGTAGCAGCGAATTTTTCGTGCGGTATTCTACTTTTTAAAAATGATTATATTTTTTTTAAAGTGTCTATACCTATATTATTTTTGTAAATATTGTTATTAGAATTACATTCGTTTTTTATTTGTTAAGTACCTAAATAAAATATATCATCGGTTTATTAATTTTTTTAATATGTGGGGGGGGAGCGGCAAAAGTTGTATTCGCCTTAGGCGGCTTATTTTGACGCGCCGGCCCTGTAATTATGTATTTGGTCACGACCTCCGTGTTAAAATTTGTATTTTATTATAATTTATAATCAGGCACTTTGCACGAAAATCTTTTGCTAAAGAATTATTTTAAATAAATCGATCATATCTGTCTTTTTTTACCAAAATTCGTGTAAAAATATATTGTCAAAGCTGGCCATCTGTCAATTATTTAACGCCTAATCAATTGTTTTATTTAAACAAGTGAAAAGTCAAGTGGAAGCGTTCTTTTGGGTACTGATTATTGTAAAATGTGTTTTTTTTTTAAATAAAGTAAAATACGGTTCGGGGTGAATTTGACTGCATGATAAATAAAATTGTCAAAATTCGAACTTTTGTAAACATTTCATAGTGTGCAAAACTGATCCATACATTGATGACCAGCTTGAAATTCTTTGAAAAGCTACATGCAGTTTTGTTGCTCAAATTAATTATATTTATTCTGTCTAAGTGGTCAAAAAATGCTGTAATTGTGACCTGAGCATATAGTCTTTTTTACCATTCCATCTCTACAATGAATCATTTTCCTGAGAGTAGTTCTTTCAATTATCCACGAGAGGTAGCACTTGTGGTAGGTACAAACATTATTTATTCCGTATTAGTGTCGTGTCATTTTAGTGGTATAACTTAATTATTAAATTATTATTATTAAATTAATTAAATAATTAAATGACATGACACTAATGGGGAATAAATAATGTTTGTACCATATACTTTAAATATATACCGCGGATTGTCCATTTACTCAATGTGCGGTGAGTGAAGTCCACAAAGAGAGCAAAAATATATCTGTGTCTCTTTTGACGAAGTTATTCCGCATTTATTCCGATGATGTCATTTGTCGGTGTACGGACGTTCCATCTGAACGAAATGTAAACAAAACGCTTGACAGCTGTTGTCATTATAACGTAACCTAGTTTAATTTTGTTAAAAACAGTTTTTTACTCATATTCCTTGAAATTCATAGTGATATAAGAAGTAAACACAGGTTTCGGGTCTTTTTGGGCATAATAATATCACTATCAACTGAAGTATTCCATGAACTGAAGTATAAACACCACTTGAAACGTAATATATAAAGACAAAGAAATATGTCATGGATGCCATTGACGTAAAACCTCAGTGCTCCAGTGGTCAATAGTATACCTTCTCTCATTTAAAAATTCTGTCTTTGTCTATGGAAGTAGCCAATCAGGAACCTGCCAGCTGGGTTCCCATAAAAAAAGACAGAAATATATACCCGCACGTATGTTGGCTTCACGATTTTTGATCTATCAGCAGTACAGATTTCTTATGTACATGGTTTGTACCTACCACAAGTGCTGCCTCTCGTGGATAATTGAAGGAACTACTCTCAGGAAAATGGCTCATTGGCTGGAATTTTAATTTGCTGTTTGAATGTTTAACAATTGTCTTTACAGCAAACAAAATAATTTTGAATTTATTCTATTTAGCATTATGAAATACTACAAAATGTATTATAATATAAAGTGTTGTAATATTCGTAACTGAAAATCTTGGCCACAACAATTACAAAAAATAGTATTAACAAAAAATGGTAAAATACATACTGACTTTTTATACCATACCATTAGAGGTGTGTTCGTTAGTCACTTCTTTTTGAAGATTTACGTTCTGATTTCCATCAAAATGATGAATAGCGCACGCGCACAGTTGATTTTTCTTCAAAAAGTTGAGAGACCAACGAATACAGCAAATGTCACATGACAAAATTCTAGTATATTTTTATTATTACTGATTTAAATAAGATTAATTATGTTGATTCGTATTATTTAATAAATAAAAGTAAGGTTATTTTTCAGAAATCAAGTTTTTATATTTACATTGTTCCACTTTTATTAGAATCCGATTAACTTTAAGAATGATACCGCTACGTCATTGACAGAAAACGCCTATTTATCTGGACGCCGCCTATCTGACCCAGTGGCGTAGTGTGCAAAGGGTTAGTGAAAAAAATGAAAAAAAAACAATAAAATTAGCTGGTTGCCAATCAGATATAGTTTGTTGCTAAGTAGGGGCGGAGCTTTGACGCCAATACATTGATGACGTGTCGGTACCATTCTAAAGGTACGTGCAGTACGCAGCTGGGATTCTAGATGGTAGCATGTATGGTAGATGGTGGCTGAAATTATAAGCGCTTATAGGTTTGCACAACGAAGCTTTGATACTAGTATTGATACAAGCTTAAGTCGCGTTTGAAATGTCAGATAGCGAAGACGAATATTTATGTTCTTCAGCTTCAAAGTGGTATATTTTAAATACAAATTTGGGTAGGAGCTATCATGTCCACCCTATTAATAAAAAACGATCCAAACATGGCGAATTTCATCATTTATACCAAGAATTAAAATTTTACCCAAACCGGTTTTTTGAATATTTACGTATGGAATATAACACTTTTAAATACGTCTTAGAAAAAACAAATTACATTTAATCTACGATTAGTTGACTGTTGATTAAATAAATGTTTATAATACCGGCCCAAAAACTGGCAAAATTTCACTTATTAAACTAGTTACCTACATCCATTGCGAAACTTTTAACGGCCATTTGACAGTTGTCACACGTTGATTGTAGTAGTCAGCGCGCTGAAAGAATGGTGAGATACATTCTTATATCTACCAGCTCTTGTAACAGCGCTTATATCTGCTACACTCACTGCTTCGTTGTGTACGCTCGCATATATAACAATGCATTAATTTAAGCAAGCCCTGCTATGATCTACGCTACCATCTAGAATCCCAGCTCCATACTGCACGTACCTTAAGAATAATTGGACTCCAAAACATCTTATTGATCTCAATTTTTTCTGTGAAATAAGTAGAGAATTTTGTCATGTGAGAAACATTCTTTAATAATTTTGATTTTTGAAATTGTAAATAAAATGCTTTGTATTTACTACTATATACCTGAAAGTAAATGTAGATTATAAGACAATTTATTGATTTATTATAAAATTGGTGCTTCTTGTATTATTTTGTTTTTATACAGTGAGTTCAGAATACAAAATCATTAACATTATCCGAAATCATATCTGTTGTTTTAAGGATGTATGGCGCCTATCTCAAATCACCGAGAAAATAATGAAATTTTGTAAACTTATTTCTTAATATATTTGCAATAAGTACGCAAAATTTCAGAACGGCTTATCAAATAGTTTAAAAAAATATATAATTATGAAATGAGCCATTTTCCTGAGTGTAGTCCTTCAATTATCCACGAGAGACAGCACTTGTGGCAAATACAAACATTATTTATTCCCCATCAGTGTCGTGTCATTTTAGTGGTATAACTTAATTAATTTAATAATAATAATTTAATAATCACGTTATACCACTAAAATGATACGACACTAATGGGGAATAAATAATGTTTGTACCTACCACAAGTGCTGCCTGTCGTGGATAATTGAAGGAACTACTCTCAGGAAAATGACTCATTGATACGAGCTCTTATGGGAAAATCGCGCATTCATAGTTTAATACCGGTAAAATTTATTAATTTATTGTAGATTATAGACGCGTCGACATCTAAGGTCATTAGCGTCTTTCAACTACACTAAATAACAACTAACTTAAAACTAAATAACATCACAAAACATCCAGGAGAGCAGGTGGGATTCGAACCCACCGCAGTCCAGTCTAGAGGTTGCGGAGCCAAGCATGCTAACCACTAGGCTATACTGCCCCCCAATACCGGTAAAACATAATATAGTAAGATAAATAATAGTTTTATACGGCTGAAATGCAATTGAAAAATTTTTCGTTGGAGAGCAGCCAATTATATAATTGTTTCGAAACATATTGGAAAAAATCATTTTACCAACCAGTGGTCATAGTCAAGATTCTAACCTGAGCCTTTCCACTTTCGCGGCGAAATGAGCTAACAATACTCAACCGTGACATGATTGCTAAATTAATATTCTCCTTATTTAGCAATCATGTCACGGTTGAGTATTGTAAGCTCATTCCGCCGCGAAAGTGGAAAGGCTCAGGTTAGAATCCTGACTGTGACCACTGGTTGGTAAAATGATTTTTTCCAATATGTTTCGAAACAATTATATAATTGGCTGCTCTCCGACGAAAAATTTTTATAATATAGTAATATCACTGAGAAAAATTTGTAATTTTTAGAATATACTAGTTTCATATCTAACCAAGCTCTGTTCAAAATTTCATCTATAGTCACCGGTTTCAATCGAGAAAAAAATAATTTTTGCTGAAAAGTATCAAACAAATAGCATACTTTATAAAATGCGTGTGTATATTTGCCAGCAGCGCTCTCATACAGTCAAACATATTATTACCGCCCACTTTTAAGAACTAACCAATGAAATTGATAGATTCATTGACGTTCGACTCATGGTTCAAAGGCAACGCTGCCAAGATCTCGGCTATGTTAGCATGTACA
This sequence comes from Mongoloraphidia duomilia, assembly GCA_039654895.1. Classification (NCBI taxonomy): domain Eukaryota; kingdom Metazoa; phylum Arthropoda; class Insecta; order Raphidioptera; family Raphidiidae; genus Mongoloraphidia; species Mongoloraphidia duomilia. The sequence goes on along the minus strand of CM077527.1, from coordinate 2,182,424 downwards.
TATGTATTATAATTTATGTGTGTTTGTGCATAAAACCTGCACTGGGGTAAAAGTTTTAGCTATAAATCCAGTGTGCTTCCTATGTTATAGTATATGGAGCAAGAAACATACTTGTGTCTGCGATTCTACGTGCCATACATCCTTAAGTCGACTTGTAGTTATATTATTAGCAAGGATGTTACGAAGCTCCGATTCAGAAACTGGATAATCCAATACTTTTTCACATCTGATTCCGTATCCAAAAAACTCCGATTCTGATATAAGACATCCATAATATCTCTGTTTATTAGTGCGAGATTACAGTAAATGCGAGTAGCGAGGCAGGTGGCAAGCAAAGAGGAGAGCAGCGAGGTGTGTGGACACGTATGCAGGGCGCCGAAATTTAAGGGGAATCATTCGAAATTTCAATCAACCAATTCTAAAATGTAAAACAATTTATTTAAATTAACATGAAAAAGTACATTTCAACTTTACTTAATTTTAATTTATATATTGAAATAGGTATACGTAAACAACAGTAAACTCCCATAATCCAAGAGTTGGCAGGTAGCACCCTCTACTACCTTGTAAACTGCAGAGGGTCTATTTTTATGGCGGATATACCTACTGTATGTGTGTCAAGTTGTATGGACCAACTTAAGTTTTTTCAACGCCAATCGTTTGTTCTACGTTTGTTCCGGACCCCTACAAAATTTCAGCGTTTGTTCCGAAAAAATAAAAAAGTTATTAACAATAATAGATGGCCAGCCAACTTGACGTCAAGTTGTATGGACCACGTCTAAATAACAACATTTTGAGAACCTTTATTATTTGGTATATGATAAAATCAATCGATTTAAAACCCCTTATATCCACACCATATTATTCACATAACAATTAGAGGTGAAAATAATAAATATCTCAGACAGCTAAGCTGCCATGATTTTTGAGCTATATCTAAGAAAAAATCAAATGACCACTGTCGGGACTTGAACCCGAAACCCCCAGTTTCCGGCTAGGTGAGTTACCGGTTTCTCCACAGTGCCCGAGAGTGGAAACCGATCTCTTCTTATATATAGCAATTTCACGTTGAAAACACACTACATGCGAGAGTCGACTATTTAAATAAACTGCAAAGCATAGTACAGCTATTAAACTTTTATTATGCCAATCGTTTGTTCTCGGTTTGTTCCGGACACCTACAAAATTTCAGCGTTTGTTCCGAAAAAATAAAAAAATTATTAGCAAAAATAAAAGACCAACCAGTAGTATATTTACACTACTGGTCAAAAGTAACTTACTTACATCACTTTACTTTTGACCAATAGTGTAAATATTCTAGTCGTTGGTCTCTTATTTTTGCTGATAACTTTTTTATTTTTTCGGAACAAACGCTGAAATTTTGTAGATGTCCGGAACAAACCGAGAACAAACGATTGGCATAATTAAAGTTCTCAAAATGTTGTTATTTGGGCGTGGTCCATCCAACTTGACGTCAAGTTGGCTGGCCATCTATTATTGCTAATAACTTTTTTATTTTTTCGGAACAAACGCTGAAATTTTGTAGGGGTCCGGAACAAACGTAGAACAAACGATTGGCGTCGAAAAAGTTGAAAAAAATTAAGTTGGTCCATACAACTTAACACGCATACCTACTGTTGGGTCTATTTGAGTTCCTGCATTGTCGATCACAGCATTCCAAGAATGTTGCTGGAACCTTTGGTGTGAATATAATAAAAAACAGAATTAACCACAAACACCAAACCATAGTAATTTAATACTCGACGTATGTTTCGCCAACCAAGTTGGCATCATCAGCAGAGTTTTAATCATCTCCTGATGATGCCAACTTAGTTGGCGAAACGTACGTCGAGTATTAAATTACTATGGTTTGGTGTTTGTGGTTAATTCTGTTTTTTATTATGATCACAGCATTGTTTTGTTAAATTTTAAATCTCGTTGTGATCAGACATATTTAGACATGTCTTGATTAAATCAAATTTTAATGGGTTTTATTTATTTATTTTAATTTTATATAAAGATCAATGATATTATTAAATATATCCAAATAGATCTTTATACTGCCTTTAGAGGAAAGTGAACATGATAGAAGACCAATGGTATTTCCACCATGGAAGACATCTACATTTCCGAAGAAGCCATTTTTTCATCGCACATTTGATCCTGCTACAGTTGACATACCCTTCAAAATCTACCCGTAACGTGTCCGCTGAAGTTTACAGTCGCCGATTGAATTTATTACAACAATCACTTATATCAGTTTATAATAAATAATTATTACAAAGGAAAAATGTTAGTCCTTTCTCCACGTAACTTCAACTTCATCGGTTCTATACCGTTGTGTAATAGTTGTATCTAACCATGGCGTTTTTTTACCATGACTGTACATTTCAATTCCAGCATGAGCAATCATAACACCGTTATCGATACAAAACCGTTCATCCGTAGCAAATAGCGTAGCGCCACGTTCTTTACACATAATTTCCATCATTTCCTGTAATCTTAAATTACAACCGACACCGCCGACAATTAAAACTTCTTCCGATCCACAGTGAGCCATCGCCCGTTCCGTTATTTCGACTAACATGGCGAATACAGTTTCCTGTAAACTAAAACACAGATCTTCGTTCGTCCAGCCTTCTTTAATCAGTTTCGGTAATTCTAATTCTATGTGCGATAATATTCCTGAAAAACTGACATCCATTCCTTTTACAACATACGGTAACGGTTTGTATCTTTTACCATTTTTGGCAAGTTGCTCTATATTATATCCAGGAGACGGTGCATTCGACAAATGTAATAATCTTGCAAATCGGTCAAGACAATTACCGACAGCTATATCAATTGTTTCGCCAAATATATGGTAGCGTTTTCTTGAATATGCAATAACTTGCGTATTTCCACCACTTACATACAAAACAGTTGGGTTTTGTGCTTTTGTTATTAAACGACCCATTTCAATATCTGATATTAATGTTAAGGAATCAAGCGCAAAAAGTCAAAAACTTCCCAAATCTTTTATTGCCATACCCACTATAAAATAGCTGCTTTACATGCATGTAAATTGTAGTGACTTTTGACAGGCCAATATGCGGGAACGTATCTTTGTTCATCACCCGCAAGAAATATGTAATTTCGTGGCTCTACTGAGAGTGGGCGAAATAATGAATTCTTTGACTGTAGACGTAGAGAGTGGGCGAAATGCTATTTCGCCCACGCTCATTACGGGGAACGTTTACGCAAGTGTTGATAGTTTCGTCAATCAATCAGGTCACCCATTATTTCGCCCACGCTCAGCAGAGCCACGAAATGACATATTTCTTGCGGTAGTTGAACAAAATATTGTGTGCGACTATTGGTCGAAAGAGGAGATTCCACTCGTGTGTTTTACCGCACTCGTTACGCTCGTGCGGCAAAATCCACACTCGAGGAATCTCCTCTTTCTCCCACTAGCCGCACAATATACTATTCATACACTAGTGTGGGAAAGCAAACCATTTCCAGAGTGCTCTACGTTTATTCGCCCTGATCCGCTCACTATTACCTACTGTCAGCTACTCTCGACCTACTATAGAAGTGAAGTTGGCGACACAAAATGAACTGTCAAAAATTTTGAAAATACTTAAAAATGAAGTGAAAAGCAGTTATTTTATAGTCGGTATGGGCAAAAATACCATATATAGGTACCTCGTGCGTAATGATATTATGAATTGTATGACTATTAAAACTCGCTATCGCTCGTTTTAACATACTATCACTACTCATTAGTAATATACGTAATTACGCCACTAGATATACAATCTGCTATTACCCGACTATGGCGAAGCCAAAAAGGAAGGGTTATGATTTTAGCAGTCTATGTATGTAAGCTTGTTACCTCTTAGGGTGGACGCATACAGAAAGATCAAAACAGTTTTAGTCAAAAACGTTTTTGACTAAAACAATTCCATGTAGATGTTTCAATACAAAGTAAATGGACTGACGCACACTTATCAATCGCGTGTCTTAAATCACATTTAGGCTCATTTAGTCACAGTCAGGCGTTTCGATGTCGAACACTGGATTCTCGTTTTATGTTTTTTGACTGAACTGAAACAGCTTTGCTCTTGTATGTGCGCAGGTACTTTTCGTTTGTTTGTTTCAATACCCAAACAACTGCGTAGAGAACCTGCGAATATTTTCATCAGCCGTGGCGACAATGGTAAATACTCCCTATTTCGTAATTAATAATTATTAATTCATTACTAATTATTATGGAAGTGGACGTAGAGAAACTAATTGTCCCACAAAACTCGTGCAATCTCAACCGATTCATTGTTGTCAGCCGACATCTTTTTTAATACTGACAAAATAACGTTTTTGACTGACTTTGCTCTTTCTGTATACCGACCGGCAATAAAATGTTTCTTGTAGAAACAAAAACGTTTTCGCTTAGAACAAAAACGTTTTTGACTAAAACAGTTTTGATCTTTCTGTGTGCGTCCACCCTTAGGGTCAAATCTACTGGATTGATTTTCATAATCGAGGTGTCATTCGATTTGTCTTAATCACGCGAGTGATCTAGGCTATAAAATATTTTAACATTGGAAATGTTTATGTTCGTATATGGGGGCAGAGTTACGAGTTTTCGTTCAAGGCCAAAAGACAACGGTGTCGCGATCAAGTGAGGAGCAATCATGCAAAATTGAACAAGTGCAATTTTTCGAAATGTGTTTTATATCATGTCTAGTTAATTGAGAGGTATTTGCGACGATCTGCGGTGTTATTTTTGAGCAAATGTTAATAAATACTGTAGAAAAATCCATTTAAAAGTTAAGTAATCAAGCAAAAGTGAACGCGTATATAACAGAAGAATAATAGGGTTATTCCTGACAAAACTAAACAGTGCATTGATAAATATTGTGTGTATAATAAACAGTTAATTATGTTTCATATATGCTGTTATCATTTCCAATGTCCTCGATGGTTGTAAGGATTGCGAAATCTGTGAATTTTTGTGAATTCAAAATGGCATCCGTAAGTAAATCTTGGTCTAAAATTTTTTTCCGGACAATTCCATCGAGTGGGGTATCAAATGAATGAAAACGTAAGTCGAAAATTCACGTAAGTCAGCGCATGAACCTTCATACAAAAAGTAAGTAGACATCGGGTTCTTTGAAAACACTGAGATGTAGCAAGTAATAATTATAATTAAAAATTGTTTTCAATATATAATCATCTTATAAAACAAGGAAAGAACAAAAAAAAGCGGTCAAGTGCGTGTGGAACTCGCGCTACGAGGGTTCCGTACCGTTACAACAATTAAATTAGGTAGACATATCCTGTGAAAATTTCAACCGGCTACATGTTACGGCTCCAAAGATACAGCCTTTAAAAGGTTTTTCCGTTTTCTGTGGGGAACCCCCTTTAATTTTAACTTCTTGTGATTTTCGGAATTTTCCCTTTACTTGTGCTGCGAGATCTTGCTTTTTGCCACATTTTATGATTCCAGGTCAACGGAAAGTACCCTATAGGTTTTTGACCTAGAAGCTTAAATTCTTTACAACTTTAAGGGATCGTAGACCTTAGTATTTCGTATAAATTTCAATTTGATATCTCTATTCATTCCTGAGAAAATGGATCTTGAAATACAGACACCCAGCCAGCCAGCCTGACGGACAAACGAGTGATCCTATAAGGGTTCCGTTTTTCTTAATGAGATACGGAACCCTAAAAACAAGTCCAACAAAAATCGTTTCGAGTGGGTGGGAAGGATTGAGGGAGGAAGGGAAGTGAAAATAACGTAACAACAAAATCACGTTAGTCGAAGTAACGTAACTCGGTATATTACTGTACGTCATGCAGCTACGCTGTTTGAAAAGTTACACTTGCCAGGTTGAAAAAGCCCCTACATGCGTGACGTCATCTAAAACTTTATGCTTATTACGTAAAAAATTGGGCCTCTTTATACTACGCTCGGTGCAACGTTGGGGTCCGCCCTTCTGTTAGATATTAAAAAAAGGATACGTCCAATGCAGTGATTAACGCCTATTATCGGCTTGTCCCAAAGTTGTGCGAGTGTACGGGCTACAACAGCCACAGCAGCTAACGGTGCACCCATTCCAGGACCTTTCGTATAACATATTAAATCGATTTGGTCCGATGATAAGCCCGATTGATCAAGTGCTTCTTTCAATACGGTAATAACGTTTGCTCTATGATGTTGTGCAGTTTCTCTAGGTAAAAATCCTTCACCCGGCGGGGTGATGTATGTACGGCGACAGTTCGACAGAACAACACCATCCTTTACAATACCAATGCCTAATTTATTGGCACTACCTTCCAAACCAATCGCTATAACCATTTTAAGTACTAATAGCTATCGATGATTTAAACTATATTTTTATATTAGAAGTGTAACGCTTTAAAACGTATGTCAATGATAAAACACAAAATTACACCTAAGAATAATTTTAGGTTATAAATAAATGTAATAAAATTTTTCAAAACGTTAAAAAGTACACATCGCTATTAACTTTCTAGTATATACATCCTAATTGAAATAATATATCACTAATATATTTTATAAAATTATTTCTTTAATAGAATTAAGATCAATATGAAAAAAATATTTTGACATCGCTCTCGTCTTCACAAGGAAATTGAGGTTATGTCGTAATCAAACACCGGTAAAGTCAAAAGCTTAAAATGACAGGGATAGAAATAAAACATTCTCTCCGAAAAATGGAATGGCCTTTATGTGCCAAAGAGGCTGTAAATAAGATCCGTAAGTGTTGCGGTATAAATTGTATAAAATTCATATTTTGTTAAATTCTTATTCTGTCCTTTCCAGAAACATTAATAGTCGGACGCACTCCCAGTATAAAACACATGGATTTATCAATGGACCTTATGTCTGAATTTGTTTTTTGTGAAACAGACAGAAAAGGCAACAAACGAACCAACGGATTGACATCGATACAAGAAATTCAGCTACTCGAAGTCCTTGCAGATTATTTTTCACAAAATGGAACAGAAGCTGCAAAGAACACAGTGTTCTTATCATTATTTGGACCTAGTTATGTTAATGTTAGATCAAAGATTTTATGTAAACTTGTATCGATGGCTATATCTACTTGTTCCGCTTCGGTCTTAATAGCTGCTGGCGCCTGGATGCAACAATTAGGTTGTACTTCGCCTCCGAGTTTACAGCTTGGGAAAGCAATAGTTAACGACTATTTCGCTTTAATACCAAATGTTTTGTCCTGTTTGAAAACATTGCCTGAAATCGCTCCACAATTTACAGCAAATTTCTTAACAGTCGTCGCTGAAAATTATCTCGGTGAAAAATCTAATTCTTTCACACTCCCTCCTGAAAGCCTATTAAATACAATAACAGAATGGGTAATTTTATTGGATTTTTACATAAAATTAATATATTTATTACATTATCTAACGAAGCAAATATAGATTTCAGATAATTCGACTTTGTGCTTAGCAGCTCAGCATAGTCCCGCTGCCCTGCCATCTGGTGGAATAGCAATGGCAGCAATAACACCTATAGCAGGACTATTCAAATGGTGTATATTGGCACCACTGTATTTCGCGACGTCTTCAAAATATAACACCAGCAATGAACAGTTGAAAACTCAATGTAAACGGCAATTGAAATGTTATTCTCGATTACATTTAGCTTTGCTTGAAAGTTTATTGGAATCGAGGCCTGGTCCAGGCTTACCGACAACAGTCTGTGCGCAGCATTTGAGTAGCGTAATCGTACCCGTTCAAGGACATATCGGAGAATTAATCAGATTGGGAAAGCCGATTAGAATGGATTCATCAGTTCAGGTACAAACAGCGAATCTTTGACTATTTATATAGATCTATATCTTTAGTCCAAACAATGAAACGTTTCTATAAATGCCGGTCGTACATGTAAATCTGATTTCAGGTTGCTGTGGACCGATTAGCTCAAGCCGTTCAAGTATCGCTGGCTTCTAACTGCATGTACGGGAATACGCAAGAACTGTTGACACAATTAGAACAACTTCCAGAAAATAGACTATTAACAATCGTAATAAAAATACATCGCCAATGTGCTGTATAAATTTAATACATTTAAAAAAATGAACCGTGTAGTTTGCATGACACACTACAGAAGTTAAACTTTTAGACAAATGAGTCATTAAAAAGACAAATATAAAGATACTTCAGTGTTAAGTTACACTCAATGCATGCTTAGCATGTCACGAATCACTGCAAAGTGCGAACTAACAAACAGAATACTGCAAGACAAGCGTGGTGGAGATCAACTGTAATTGTATAGTAACATTGTAAATTACACACATTCATCGTGTCAGGTCTTTTCCTTAGCGACATGAATCCAATTCACTCTACCGTGCGTATTGAAGTTTCAAAAAAAGACGTCGGTGATACTGCAAAATCGCATAACTTCACTCGCATAATTGAGATTTTATAATATGACCTCATTGGCACATAAATCATAATGGATCGATTCTTGTTTAAATTAGCCAATCAGAGGGGCCTTAAAATTGTGCTTGACGTTTACTTAACTATTTGCGTTATGTAAAATTTTGTTTCCAACACGTCTTATGCTGTTTACAGAGTGACGTTCAGCAAATTTGCATACATCGACAATTACAAATTAAAAACAATAATGTAAATAATTAATTATAATTTTTTGTTTTATTTTTATAAAAGTAATACATAAATTAACATTAAAATGGTTTAAAACGTCTCGACTGTTTTAATAATGTGATTTTCTTTTTATCTTCTTCGAATTTCTGTCTTAACTCAGCAAGATGTTGTTTTTTCGATTCACGTATTTGAAAAGTATAAAAGTTCACTAAATTTTTTCGTTTCTTATTTTTTATTTTATTATTGATCGCTTCTGTACGTGCAAGACCAGGTCTTCTACCCTGTCTTGTAACAGTCACCCAACCTTCATCATCCGTTTGACCTTGTTTCTTATCAATTAAAGCTTGTTTTTCTTTCGTCTTATCGAATTTTTTCATAAACTTATCAATATCAGCTTGCAATTCAACTGGATTTACTACATGTGAATTGTACTCTTTGATCCATTTCTCATATCCGGATAAAATAGGTTTCTCTTTCGTTGATAGTGGAGGTAAACTAGTTAATTCTAAAGCTTTTATTAAGCCTATTGGTTTTTCAAATACTACATACGCTATTTTGAAGCCTGCTATAGGCTCTTTTGTAGAGAAGAATTTACTCCTGTCGAAAATTTGATCGACGTTCTGTGATGCCTTTTTTTCTGCGGAATTTGAATCTTCTGTCGGTGCTTCTGAGAATATAACGTTGCTTACTTTGCCAGCTGAATTAAACAGATTCTTAACACTCGCAACTGTAGCGTATGGTGGCATATTTACGATAAACAATGTACGGCCTGACGGTTTGTCCACAGTTGGTTTTCTTACAGAATGTTCTTTTATAAATAAGTCATGTTTTGCTGAACTATCAGTTGAAAATTTTAACGGGAAAACTATAAAACAAAAAGATATATTAAAAAAATATAAGATTAAATAACAAAAACATTTTTATTAATATTTACCTTTATAACCAGCCACGCTTATGACAGCCATTTTTAAGGTTAAGTTACAGAAATGTGTTTGAGAATTGTGATTTGAGGAGAGTGAGGTTATGTAACAATTGACAATTCTACTGTGGAACAAACCATAGATGTATTATGACACATGATCGCTACAGGGGAATTATTCGGTTTTATGTTTACTACAATGTTGATGTATAAATGTCAAAAATAATTTTATTAGAATGCTCAATGGAAAAAGTTGACAAATTATAGACGTAAAATTTTATAATATCGAAAAAGAATTGTTATCAATTTGCGTAAAAATAAAAATGTATTGTAAAGTGTAATGAAATGGACGCCTAGTTTAATGACTAGGCAAATTAATGGCCGAGTTTAGTTGGTAAGCGAAAAAAAAAATGTTACGCCCACTATGATTGTAATTAACTATTAATTTGTTATTAGGCAATATAAACAAATATTACAGAATTTCAAATTTTCAATAAACGCACTTGCCCAAGTTTATTTCTTTAATTTTATAGTTGTTTTGAAACTTAGCAGACACCATCTACTAAACAAAAACATTGTTGTTAATAATCAAATAACAGTAAACTCACCAAGATCAAACCTGTCTGCCATGCAGAAGTTATAAAATTTGACGTGAGCCGACCGATTATGTTTAAAATTATGCCGTACTCAAATTAAATTTCTTTACTGCATTATGCAGCTTAAAATTCACCATTTCTTAACTACCGTACTTGCCAAAATAACGTTCGATTCTTTTTAAGAGAATATTATTAAATATGTAAGTTTTTGCCTTATTTATATCATTCTATATCTGTAACGATTTTCGTTGTCAATTCAATTTAACCATACAATAGAATCCGAATAAAGGTTAGGTTTTTAACTACAAGCAAAAATTACGCCGAAGCTAAAAGTCGCTTTAATGTCTATTGTTTACTCGCAGACCGCGGCCGACATCAGATGATCAGACATGTCGCTGCATATTATTTTTAATTTCTTAAGGACCCGCGCATACATACAATTTTTAATCGCACAACTGTTTAGTTGTTTGTCAAAAGGCTATTGGAGTAGATGGGAGTGCGCATACATACAACACGATAGTTGGCTGACTAAAAAATCGTAAAACCACACCGATCGCCTTTTGACTAAACTATCGAACAACTATCATCGGCAGCTTATGTCTGCAGCTATGTATGACGTGTGCATACATTCGACTAAACAGTTGTTCGACTGCCCATTAGTTTAATAGTGAAATTGTGACACAACTAATTGAATGTATGCGCACCTCTTACAACTAAACAGTTTAGTTGTTGGAGGTGCGCATACAATTAATCAATTGTGCCATAATTTCACTATTAAACTAATGGGTCGCCGAACAACTATTTAGTCGAGCGTATGCCGGCGTCAATACACAACTGTGGACATAAGTTGTCGATGATAGTTGTTCAACAAAAAAGTCAAATGACGTTCGATTCGGTTTTATGATTTTTTTGTCGTACAACTATCGTGTCGATAGTGTGCGCAGTTCCATCTAATCCCATAGCCTTTTGACAAACAACTAAACAGTTGTGCAATTAAAAATTGATCGTATGCGCGGGCCCTAACTCACAAAAAATGTCGTGTCTGTTTTTAAAATTAAATATGAATTATTAAAAATGAATAATTTGAAGATAAAATACAAAAATTGTCTTATTTTTTATAAAAGTTTTGTACAAGAACTTAAAAATAATTATTTTGACGTGAATAACGTCTAATGTCTCATACTGGGGTGGCATTTTAGAAATATTAGATGTAACGGAAATAGTCGGAAGTGATTGACATGTGAAACAAAACACAAAAATCTATTAATTTAAAACACAGCATGTATAACTATGTTTAGGTCTCAGATACAGTAAGCCAGGTGGTCGTGTGGAAAAGTACGAGTCAATTGGCAGGTACAAATTCGAATCCGAAGGCTTTTTATTTTTTTAATGAAAATATATAGGACGTATTGAATAACAGTTTAAACTATAAAAAAATATAATTACAATTTTTAATTATTGTATTTTGCAAACATTATATTTTATTTATATTAGAAATCGTGTCCATCGTGATTATAATAAAATTAAGAAAAATCGCAGGATAGTGGACAAAATAATTGATTTATTAAATTAAATGTACGACGTTTCGTCTATAGATTTAGACTTTTTCAAGTACATACATAAAAATAACAATATTTAATAAATATTGTTATTTTTATGTATGTACTTGAAAAAGTCTAAATCTATAGACGAAACGTCGTACATTTAATTTAATAAATCAAATATTTTGTCCAATATCCTGCGATTTTTCTTAATTTTATTATATTTTATAAGGTAAATAAAAGTAGATATATATTTTGTTTCCATGACAATGAATACAATTATTTGTATTTAACGGTATTTACGTCATCTGCCTGTAATCGCGGTACAGACATACCCGTTTTTTGATTAATTTATTATTTGGTATTCAGCCGAATAGTGGAAAAATATTCTATGATCGGCCGAATAGTAAAAACATTGCCGAATAGACAGAATACCGAAAAGTTGCGTTATATTCATTACATTTATTTTATTTATTGTAAATTATAGACGCGTCGACAACTTAGGTCATTGGCGTCTTGATTACATTAAATAACAGCTCACTTAAAACTAAATGACATCACAAAACATCCATGAGCGGAGGCGGGATTCACGACAGTCTAATCCAGAGGCCGCGACAATAACCACTGGACCACAAATATTCATTACAACTATGCTAAAATAATTAATTGTTTCCTGTTAGAAATCATTGCCACAAACAATGGCGTTTATTTCATTTAAATACGTTAAATATTTACGGAGATACAAATTTTTAAATTTTAAAGATCGTTGTAGGTTAATTTCTTTGGCTTCGGCCGAAGATTGAAAAAACCGAAGTTTGACTTCGGCTGAAAAATCACCTTTGGTCGGACATAATTTTAAAAATTGTTCATAGCTTCATTTCTTTAGCTTCGGTCGACATTGAAAAAAAAAAAAAAACAAAGTTTGACTTTGGCTGAAAAATCACCTTCGGTCGGACATAATGTTTTAATGTTACATTTCAGGTATCAGAACAGACTAGCCAACGAGTGCAGCAGTAATAGTTACACCGGCCAGGTGTCACTGTGCTCGCTGGCCGATGTCCAGTTACGCTTTCTTTGCCCCAACGATTTGGATGAAGTTCGTGCCCTTTGCCAAGACTGGTTCCCTATTGAATATCCATTGTCGTGGTATGAAGATATTACATCGAGCGCAAGGTTCTATGCACTTGCTGCAGTGTATAATCAGGTATGTTAATATTTAGTTGACATTTTGAAGTGAAAACTTCCTTAAGGTACGTGCAGTACGCAGCTGGGATTCTAGATGGTGGCATGTATGGTAGATGGTGGCTGAAATTATAAGCGCTTATAGGCTTGCACAACGAAGCTTTGATACTAGCATTGATACAAGCTTAAGTCGCGTTTGAAATGTCAGATAGCGAAGACGAATATTTGTGTTCTTCTGCTAAAAAGTGCTATATTTTAAATACAAATTTAGGTAGGAGCTATCATGTCCACCCTATTAATAGAAAACTATCTAAACACGGCGAATTTCATCATTTATACCAAGAATTAAAATTTTACCCAAACCGGTTTTTTGAATATTTACGTATGGAACTTTTAAATACGTCTTAGAAAAACTCAAAACAAATTAAATAAAAACTGGCAAAATTTCACTTATTAAACTAGTTACATCCATTGCGAAACTTGTAATGGTTATTTGACAGTTGTCACACGTTGATTGTAGTAGTCAGCGCGCTGAAAGAATGGTGAGATACATTCTTGAATCTACCAGCTGCTCTTGTAACAGCGCTTATACCTGCTACACTCACTGCTTCGTTGTGTACGCTCGCATATATAACAATGCATTAATTAAAGCAAGCCCTGCTATGATCTACGCTACCATCTAGAATCCCAGCTGCGTACTGCACGTACCTTTAGGCGCACTTTGCGTTCTTTCTGAACAGTGAATGAAAGTGAACCGTCATGTTTCGGGTCGGTGACGCTGAATCGGGTTTACTCGGCTCCACTCGACATCAAACGCGAAAATGTATTTGTAGTATGCTGTTAATAAGTTATTTGTAGTTCATAAATGCGCTAAGAGATGACACTAAAACTTAATTGAAAAGGTACCTATTTGTAGTATGTTGGTAATAAGTTATTTGTAGTTCATAGGTGCGCTAATAGATGACACTAAAACTTAATTGAAAAGGTATTTGTGGTATGTTGGTAATTTTTTGCAGTAAACAAATTCTCAAAAGTGAATTTTTCAATGTAATTTTAAATGGAGATGTTACGGATGTCTAATATCGGATTCAAACTTTTTTAATGGCTTATATCGGAATCAGATTTTAAATGGCATATGTAACTTTTTTTACCCAAAAGTGAATTTTTCAATGTAATTTTAAATGGAGATGTTACGGATGTCTAATATCGGATTCAAACTTTTTTAATGGCTTATATCGGAATCAGATTTTAAATAGCATATGTAACTTTTTTTACCCGAAGGCGAAAGCAAAAGGATGGGATATGATTTTATTTGCTATCTTTTCATACAGGTGAAACTAAAGTCTTTTGACTTTTTTACGTATTTATCGAATTATATATTTATTCAAAAAGGAGACGTACGCGCAGCGGGCCGGATTCACTGCAAGTAACGATCGACGGCCTCGGATGTGACAATCGGAGGTCCGTAACATCCCTGGTTGTCATTATTTGTTAATAAATGAGAAATAATGTGCACTGTTCAAGATTATCAAGTCTTGACATGTGGGTTGACTCCATTGTATGATTGTATCCTCGTTGCTCTGCTTATTCTGCTTCGAAATTACACATCCGGTCTTGATTTATTGCATCGACTGTAATCGATATTCGTTTGTTATCGTTTCAGATGATTATAGGTCTCATAGTTGCTGAAATTAAACCGTACGTAAAACTAAATACAGAAGATCAGGGTATTTTACCAGCCGCGTTTGCCAAAACGGCCGAAGTGGGCTATATTCTATCGTTGGGTGTTAGCAAACAATTTAGACGTAACGGCATAGCGTCGCTGCTGCTGGATTCCTTAATCGGACACTTGACCACCGTTGAAAGAAAACGAGTCAAAGCAATATTCTTACACGTGCTAACAACAAACGCCGCCGCCATTTTGTTCTATGAACATAGAAGGTACTGACATTTAAATCGATTTTTTTGTTCTCTCTTTTTTCATGGATAAAAATACGCTTAAAACGTAAAAAAATGATATTTAGTCTGTCTGTGGAATTTCTGTCTGTTTACAATAACTTCTGCAAAAATGTAACGATTTGAATAATTTTTGAAGTTAAACTTCTTAAAAGAAGCCTGCACCATTATGTACCTCTTTTCGATGCTATAATGAAATATGGTTTCTATGGCAACAAAGTAAATAAATATTGGGCGTGTTTGGCCGAAGTAAGTACTTACTAAATTTAGTAAGTCACTTACTATACTTATAAAATTTTCAGCTGGGACACAAAATAAGTGCTAACTCAGTAAGCATGGCTCAATATAAGACGCCATTTTGCTTACTGTTATTGTAATTGTTATTGTATATTAAGCCAGTAAGTCTGTGCTGGCCGAAAAGCGCTATAGTCAGCCTGTAAGATTTTATTTTTTTATGCTAACTGGCTTACTAAGTTTAGTAAGTACTTACTTCGGCCAAACACGCCCATTGTATCACGGTCAATGTTTTTATTATGAGATGTACTGCTGTCTGTGAATCTAAAGTGTTTGACATTAATTTAATTAAAGTCTAAAACCATGCATGTGTTGAGTAAAGTATAGTGTACAACGCGTGTGCTAAATCTTTATGCGTCAGGCGCAATGTTTTCAGCGGTCGTATTTGACTCAGGTTCGTGATGCACACTCGCCATGGCTTGTGTGCGCTCGCCTACTACTCGTGCTGAAAACATCGCATCTGACACACGTTTTACACATACTATTAAATTCAAAATCAATTAATGATTATCAATTTTCAGTGTCGATTAGTTGTAAATTTATTAATGTTTTTGCATTTTTTCGATAGGTTTCGATTACATTCATTTTTACCATATTATTACTTAATCAAGGGAGGCTGTAAAGATGGCTTCACATACGTATTGTACATAAACGGAGGACATCCGCCGTGGGGCGTATAATATCCTTTTTATATAATTTCTAGTGTGTGTGTGTCTGTCTGTCTGTGCGTGCGTGCGTGTGTGTAAACCTCTCATAACTTTTGAACGGCTTGACCGATCGAATCGCGATTTGCGGCATTCGAAAGGGTACCACTGAACTTAGATTTCCTGAAAATTTGAACCGATTCGGCCCAATAGATTTTGAGAAATTCCAAAAAAACCGAAAAAAAATGTTAAAACGATGTTTTTTCAAAATAACTTCTAGAATATTGTACCGGTTGATTTCATAATTTAATCAGCTCTTCTCCTCAGAAAACTGCGTCGAATGCCGCTAAGCGGATCAAAATCGGTTAATCCGTTCGAGAGATATCGTAGTCAACAGATTTCGAAAAAAGTGTTTTTTCAAAATAACTTCGAGATTTCTCAACTAGTCGATTTTGTGCCTCTTACAATATTTTTAGAGCTTAAAAAACTGCGTCGAATGCCATTTTAAAGATCAAAATCGAACAACGCGTTCAAAAGTTATAGCTTTTCAAAAATTAAAATAGTGTTGTTATCAGCAATTTTCAGATTTTTGGGTATATATTATCAAGTGCTTCGAACTAAAAGCGTTTGAAAATAGCGTGAAGTTCCAGGAATGGCCTGCAGGGTCAACCGATTTACAGACTTTTTTTTCTTTGTTAGAGTAGAAAAACCATTGCCAATAACTCTCCGTCGTCCATTTTCTATACGGTGTGTGAACGAAAGTCAAATGAAATCGGAAATATTTTGTCAGCAGTATGCGGTAGTAGTCCGATTTAAATCGTTTCAGACAATCGGATCCGAAAGTAGCAAATGTGCGGCCGGCCTTAGTCGAACACAACATTGCGCATGTCTGTTGATTATTTCTAATTGCGCATGTCTGTTGATTATTTCTAATTGCGCATGTCTGTAGATTATTTCTCATTGCGCATGTCTGTTGATTATTTCTCATTGCGCATGTCTGTTGATTATTTCTCATTGCGCATGTCTGTTGATTACTTCTCATTGCGCATGTCTGTTGATTACTTCTCATTGCGCATGTCTGTTGATTATTTCTCATTGCGCATGTCTGTTGATTATTTCTCATTGCGCATGTCTGTTGATTATTTCTCATTGCGCATGTCTGTTGATTATTTCTCATTGCGCATGTCTGTTGATTATTTCTTATTGCGCATGTCTGTTGATTATTTCTTATTGCGCATGTCTGTAGATTATTTCTCATTGCGCATGTCTGTTGATTATTTCTCCTTAACGTGTATGTTCACTGACTATATGAAGCACTGGTGCAGCAACGCATGGAGAGCAGGCGGCGTCTGTTCTTGGTTCATAGGTAAGGTAACGAGTGCCCTCAGTTGGCTTTGGCCGGCGTCCCACCAATCGAGGCCGCCCGCTTGCACCGCGCACGCCGACTACTGAAACAAACACAGAATATATTTAAACATCACCGACAACAAGAAAACGTAAAGTACATTATAAATATTGATTTTTATTTTTATCATAAATCCGACTATAAACCGATTCGTTTTTGTTTTTTCTTTTGTTTTCTAAACACTTCAGTAGCTGATTTATCCGAAACTGTCTGTTAAATTTTAGTATAATAAAAAAGTATTCAGCTAATGTTTCATTTAAATAGCTCTTCTTTTATTTAGATCTTGGGTATGCTCGTCAGTTTCTTCTTTTTGAAGATTTCCATCAAAATGGCGCGCATGCGCACAGTTTATTTTTAGTCTGCGCGTGCGGCTCTCGTCATTTTCATGGAAGACGAAACCAACGAACACACCCAATGACAGTTTAGTATTTTTTATCTTGTATCTAGATACTTTTTCTAAGTATCTTCTGCAGCTATGGTAACATTTATTAAAAGGTGTTTGAAGTTTTTAGACGGAAATGTCTGATGTTTGGCGATGACTTAAGCTTTCTAAGATCGACTTATACTACTGGATGCGCCCTAGCGGTTAAAAAGTGTCCCTCCGAAAGAAAAAGATAAAATGAATAAGTGTCCAATCTCTATCTCTTTCAACCGCTTGTACAGAAAAAGATAGAAAGAATTGTGGATTATAGACACTCGACAACAGAGGTCATTAACGTAGAAAAAGATAGAAATAGGTCACATCTATACTCTATCCTCCTCACTCATGTGAATCCGAAAAATAAGTACAACGATATACCGCTAGGGCGCGCCCAGTAGTGTATAAGTCGATGCTTTCTAAACCAAAGAGTAACGAACAATTCATTTTACATTTAATTAATTTATCATTCAGCTTCGTAGTGGAATCGCAGTTTTATTTTCATCTAGTATCAAATATATTGAAACAGTATTACTTATTATGTATTAAAAAGAAATCACGAAGAAAAGTTACATACAATTAACAAACTAACGTTTTTCGTTTTTACATCATCACACCATTAAAATAAAATAACACCCCTTTTTTTTTGTCGGGGGTTAATAAATGTATTTTTTGTAACACATGTATGAAATGTAGAACATATCGTTAGACTAGTCGGCTACGTAAAATAATATTTATCGTACGGCTGTAATATAATATATTTGAACTAGCATGAAAAATATTTTATTCCATACGACATTAGATAGGATCCGTGCAAAAAATATTATTTGCAAGGGTGCGCGCGCATACGAATATTTTATACACGTATGTGAGCATTTAAATGCTGGTTGCTATGGCAACGAAGTAAATATTCTCAGCTGTCAGTGAGATTTCGGTGATTGAAATTGATTAAATAAAGCTCTATAGAGTTGAAATTGTTGCACATTTCATATATGTGTTACAAAAAATAATATATACAACACGTACAAATTAGATACTTTCATATAATGTATCTTTTTATCTTTTGGGATATTGACTGTTCTGTATCTTGTATCTAGATACTGTTTTCAAGTATCTTCTGCAGCTCTGTTTATTTACAATTTAAATAAAAAAATAAAACGAGAAACCTTAATAGATGAAAAATAGTTTCAAGTATTAAACCACAAACTAAACACGGCGCATGCGCATCAAGGGAAACAAAATACGCATGCGCGTTATGGAAGACGCGCGTGCGTTCTGTGTTACTAGCGCAAAACGCATGCGCGTTATGGAAGACACGCATGCGCTCTGTGTTACTGGCGCAAAACGCACGCGCGTTATGGAAGACATGCGCTCTGTGTTACTAGCGCAAACCGCATGCGCGTTATGGAAGACACGCATGCGCTCTGCGTTACTGGCGCAAAACGCACGCGCGTTATGGAAGACACGCATACGCTCTGTCTTACTTGCGCAAAACGTATGCGCGTTATGGCAGACGCATGCGTCCTGTGTTACTGGCGCAAAACGGCCAATAGCTTTTGCACTGCCTTTCAATCTCAACGAAACTGTTGTGTCTTTTTGTAGAATAATGGCTGATTCACTTTTCAAAATCAGCTACTGAAAATTACTTGATAACTTTAAAACAATTTTTATAATAGGTGATTTTTTTTTAAATTATTAATAGTATTCAGTTCCTTACACATCTACAAGCAACAATACTAATTGTTTGTATAATTGGAAAAGCAAATCATCACCCTGCAATGCCGCGTAACGTCACTCTGCAATTTCGCGTAACTGCTTGAAGTAGTAAAATTAGGATTTCGTCCAGGTGAACAATCATAATGCTGGGGAATATATTGTATCTAAGATACTGTTTTGAACCAACAAAATGGACATTCGATTAAATTCTTTGGAATTAAAAAAAACCGTATCAATTATTTTTCGAGCAGTATCGATTAATAGTAGATATGTCTAAATACGTAATGGGGCATATTACGGTATTTACATTTTACAGTCACATGAGCCATAATACCATTACGTACGAGACATATATGGTATTTTTTGCCATACCCACTACAAAATACGTACTTTTCACGTCATTTTCAAAAATTTCTGACAGTTCATTTGCTTCGCCATCTTTCCTTCCACAGTGTGCCGCGTGTAAGTAATAATAAATAAAATAATAAATAAAACATTTTCCGCACACCTGCCTGTTAAATGACTCAATAAAGGCCGCTATACATACATCGAAAGTAGCTATTTTGTAGTGGGTATGGCAAAAAAAATTTACAATGCTTTTCTTGTGGAGAAATATATGTTATCAAAATCGAAGGTCTTTGTCAAATCAGATTTTCTGACAATGCTTTCTGCAACCCAGCATTTATATTGTTTGAAATAAACATGTAGGCAATTTTAATTTCAGATAAAATATGATTTTCTTCTGCCTAATTCTTATCATGTATTTTGTATGAACGGCTGAGGTATGTCAAACGTGAATTTTAATTTAACTGGACGGTCCTATTATATAAAGTATAGTGTGCAACGCGTGTGCTAAATCTTTATGCGTCAGGCGCAATGTTTTCAGCACTCGTATACGGCTCGCGATGCACACTCGTCAAGGCTCGTGTGTGCTCGCCTACTACTCGTGTTGAAGACATCGCATCTAACGCATAAATATGTATTTTGCACACTAGTTGCACAATATACTATTAATAATCTGTTTTGTTTTGCTATTTCCAATTATGATGTAAAAATATATATAATATTATGAATTACACGATTACTTAAAGTATTTTAATTAATAAAACGGAATGATTTTTTTTCCAAAATGTTTTCAAAACAAATGAAATGGTTGGTGCTATTAAAGATTTTCAATTGTTTGCGATAATTTGAGTTTCTATTTATAGAAATGGAGTGCCTGCATGGATTTGTTTTTATTATTCAGAACGAAAATGTTTGTAGCACAGCAATTTAAATAAATTACTAAACTGACCCTTTTAGATATACCTACATTTTTATTTTCAAATTTTTAGTAATTAAATAATATCATATATTTAAATTTTAAATGTCTCGAAGCACGTTTTTTCCACCATCAACACCGTCACTTCCACCACATTGTTTTTGTTTCCATTTTTTTAACTTGTTATATAATAGATATTTATGCAACAAGTGGCTTAAGAAAGATTATATAAATAGATTGAGTAGAGACATTTGACGGACTGTTGGACGAAAACGGCTTGTGTTTTTTTTTAATATATAGGTTGCGCTTCGATGTTTCTCAGATTTCAGTGTTTTGTTCAAATCGACGTATATTTTCGTTCTGCATAAAAAAATACGATGAAAATTCCATGTAAGTACTAGACCTCGCGCGGCGAAAGATGAAGCCACCGCGTCATAGTAACGTGAATGCATTGCGCCCGCCTTCTAGCTTGCCATTGGCTGTTTATTGTCATGAATAGCAGTTTGCCAAAATTGTACCTAACGTCATAAAACGCAATGTGCAGTTTTGTGTACACGGCACTGTCTGCGGGCAAGCAGGCGTTCACTAGCATATTATTGATGACGTGCCTGGCTTCATCTCTCACCGCGGGCACTCTACCCTATTTATAACCTTAAAATGAAGTAAATTTTATAGACAGGTATAATAATTGATTTAGAAAAAAATTAATTTCGTTTTGTCATAATCAGTACAATAATTATTAACTATGAAAGATAAAATATATTGTACATATATAATTATTATTATTAAATATTTGTATTATAGTGAATATATACGTAGGTAGGTAAGTCAAAAAAATCTGTTTTTATTTTCTTATTTAGTTTTAAAATTGTTTTTTAACATTGAGCATGTATGATTTGTGTAAAAATCTTGTTTTTCGATTTAAAATTTTATTCAAATTTTAGTCAAATTCAATTTTTGATGAAAAGTTTTCTTTTTCTAACCCTTTTTCAAATTGACAAGAAATTAACTATATTGGGATTTGGCATTTGAAACTGTGGCATCTGGTGGAAGAAAAATATATCAGAATGTGGTTGCCACATCTCCATGTCAAATCCTTATTGTAATCTGGCCCGGACTGACAACTAGGGATGCTCAAAATATTATATCGAAACAAAAACATTGATATTTTCCTAAAATTAAGAAAAATCGCAGGATAGTGGACAAAATATTTGATTTATTAAATTAAATGTACGACGTTTCGTCTATAGATTTAGACTTTTTCAAGTACATACAATATAAAAATAACAATATTTATATGTATGTACTTGAAAAAGTCTAAATCTATAGACGAAACGTCGTACATTTAATTTAATAAATCAAATATTTTGTCCACTATCCTGCGATTTTTCTTAATTTTATTATAATCACGATGGACACGATTTTTAATATAAATTGATATTTTCCAATAATGAGTAGAAAATATTTGTTTTTAATACCTATATTTAAATTTAATTTAAGCAAATTCATAATTTTTGGAAAATGGCTTAGAATAATAAATAAATTTATTGATTTGATTTCAAATACCAAATTGAAATTTTTTAATTTACAAAATAGTTAAACAAAAAATGCAAACTTTTCATTTTTAAACTTAAGTTGTTATTGAAAAGAATATTAAACATCGAAGAAAAAACATTGATGTTGATCGATGTGTCGAAAAAAATAACATCGATGTAAATCGAAAGCAGAAAACCAATGTTTTTTAATCGATTGTGCGTCCTTACTGGCAATCATTTTGCTACCAGGCAACTTTGAGCGATCCTAGTCTAGTCCATTTTTTACAATAATGAATACAAAAGAAAATACGTAATTATTATACTTGAAGCTTTTTGTTATTTTTTGGCGGTCCCCGTAAAGCACCTGCCCACCGAATACTTTCCCAGTTGCTCGTCGGATTAATCCTGGCCTGATTGTAGTACAGTAGAATCCGGATAGAACGACTTTCAAGGTACCGGCGACATTATGTCGTATTAACCGGACGACGCACAAAGCGGACGCATAATATATATATATATATACAGTGTGTCCCACCGTAACTGAGACATAGCATTTTAACATGGTGTTACGATAATTTGTTAATATTTGTTCCCCGTTAACTGTTTTTGTTATTTTTATTTTTCGATCTGGTTCTAAATGTCCCCAGTAATGGTTTTGTAGACTTATTTTTATTTAAATGTCTTTAAAAATTAATAAAATCACATTTTTAAAAAATAAATCACAATCTTTGCTTTGTATACCAGTTCAATGGACAAGTGCTCAATGTCGCAAATAGCCTAGTCGGCTAGCGCGTTGACCAGCATCAGTTGCCTTCACACCAAGCCTAGGTTCGAATCCCGAGAGCTCATAATTAATTTTTTTTTTAAATAATGAAAATACATTGGAGAACAATTAATAATGCTTATTATTTACAAATAAAAGTACCTATAGCGATTTTATTAATTATTTTCATTAAAACAGAGTTGTACGATGGTTGTACGTGTTAGTTTTAATGAAAATAATTTATAAAATCGCTATACTTTTATTTGTAAATAATAAGCATTATTAATAATTGTTCTCTAATGTATTTTCATTATTTAAAAAAAAATTAATAATGAGCTCTCGGGACTCGAACCTGGGCTTGACGTGAAGGTAACTGATGTTGGTCAACGCGCTAGCCGACTAGGCTATTTGCGACGTTGAACACTTGTTCATTGAATTGGTATACAAAGCAAAGATTGTGTTTTATTTTTAAAAAATGTGATTTTATTAATTTTTAAAGAGATTTAAATAAAAATAAGTACAAAATCATAACTGAGGACATTTAGAGCCAGATCGTAAAATAAAAATAACAAAAACAGCTAACGGGGAGCAAATATTAACAAAATATCGTAACTCCATGTTAAATTGCTATGTCTCAGTTACGGTGGGACACACTGTATAATATATATGTGAAACCTAACTTGAGTTTGCATTTACGTCGCTAAAAACGGTTAGTCATTATAAACGAAGTCGTAATAGACGGATTCTACTGTATAAGTCAACAACAAGCAGTACTCAAAATTGAAAACTTACATTGAAAAACTCTTTCTTTTAAATGCCTTAAATTTTACTTTTGATCATGGACGATATCTGGACTCCGAAGCTGCGTTCTAGTTAAAGATCTTGAAGACAGTAAGATTGTTAAACAGAGAATACAGGGGTTATTTTCTATCTTTACTCAAACATCAAAATGGGTACCTAACCTTCCTAATATGGGGAACCCTGTATTCAGCACTGTAGCTAGGGGCGCAAACCCTACAAGGCGCAATCATATTATTTGAATAGGGCTTGTATTCACCGAGCCTAGTTTGTTATTTATTCCGTTGATTTATTCCCCTGGTAACTATTACTCGGAATAAATAGCGATAATTCAATTCACCAAACGTAGTTAAGTTTACTGCAAGTATAAATCGTAAGAATAACTATTCTATCCAATTTCAAGGGTATAAATATTTATTCACCTAGTAAAATAGTATGGGCACAAATTACTTTATGACCTGGCGACTTTTTCAGCTAAATATTAATTCCATATCTTTCAGGTAAAGGCTTTTGTAGTAAAATAAAATAAATTTACATTTTCGATCGATGTGCCATCGGTCGGATCTTTGGTAAACGTGCTTTAGAATCAAAATATTTGACGAAATGTCCAAGGTGTATGTATAAAGTAAATTTGTATCTGAAGTTACTATTCTATTAAATGAATTGCTTGGTGAATTGAAAGTTAATTTTATTCCAATGAATAAATTTATTCTAAGATTAGTAACTTCTATCTTTAACAGTATTTGGTGAATACAGGCCTATGTGAAGCAAAAAATTCTTGAGGACGCGAAATCAGAATCTTCCCCTAGCTACGACACTGTCTGTATTATATGTCCATGAGTAATCATACTAATAAAAATTGCTCAAGTATTAAAATTCATTCGCTTGGGGGGAAACTAAAATAAGATATCGGTCCGTTTCGAACGTCGATTTTAGTCGTGTAAAATTAAGAAATGACACGACTGACGCCGACCAAGTCGCATGTTTGCTGTCACGTATCACCGTGACATGCAACTCCATGTGTGAAGGCTCTATGAAAAATTAAAGGTTTGTTCGGAAATCGTTATTTGGACGATTACCGATATTTGTATCGACTATCGATAAGAAAATTATAGTTGTAGGGATTTTTTTATTGGTATCGTTGCAACCGGTGTATTTAGACATTAAAAAGCTGTAGAGTAAGTCTTTTTGTGATAATCGAATGTTTTCACGATTAAACCCAGCCAATCGCTTCTAACGGACGGCAGATTCGAAGAAGTAATTGTACAACAAACAAATAAATTGTTTCTATACGAATTTATGCCAAAAAAGAAAAAAACAAATAAACATACAGTTATTAATATTATTAAGTATTTTATGTTATTTTTATTAATTTTATAAAGTTGATTGTAATCTGGAGACATGATTATTGTTGAGGTTTCAGGTTGTGAAAGAGATATCTAATTATGTTAAATTTAATTATAATTAAAAGGTTATATTATGACTGCAAATTGAGACCATTCTACAATAGGTCGTCTTATTGTAGAATAGACTTCACAGTGTATAGATTCGTTTTCTCAGACCCGCTATTTTTAAATCGTTTAGCACTACAATTAGTAGAATCTAATTCGATAGTCACTTTTTTTTAAACAATTGGATCGTCTCGCACGTTGATATTTTTATATTCTGATACGAGTGAAAAAATGTACAATATCGAGTTTCAATAGGTGTTTTAAAACAATGTTTGAAATGTGTGTTACGTCACAGAACCCTGCTGAGCGCATGCGCGTGCCGTGTAAAACTCATCTAACCAATCACAGTCGACGTTTAACAGTTGATTTGAAGAGACAATGGACGTTTTTCACCTCTACCGACCCCAACACCGACAATTCCCAATTTTACATGAGATTTGCGTTCACCGTTGTCGTTGTCATGCCAGTGTCGTGTTGGCAAGTGTGAAAACGCCCAATGGCGGCTTCTGTATTGACGGCAAGCACCAATGAAATCTACGTGGGCCTTGTGACGTCACAAAACCCTTGTTTTGAACTGTACTTCGGTTTTACAGACTTAATTTTTTTCTCACGTGGAAATTACGGGATGTAAGAAAAAATACGGGTATTTTATTTCAGAATCTACAATAGAAAATGTGCTGGATGACCCCTGCGTAATGAGAAAAGTGCATAAATCTGAAATCACTTAAAATTTTTATTATTTCGATTTATTTATTTATTGTAGATTATAGACGCGTCGACATCTAAGGTCATTAGCGTCTTTCAACTACACTTAATAACAACTAACTTAAAACTAAATAACATCACAAAATATCCATGAGCGCAGGTGGGATTCGAACCCACGGCAGTCCAGTCTAGAGGTTGCGGCGCCAAGCATGCTAACAACTAGGCTATCTGCCCTCTTTATTTATTATTTCGAGAAATAATACTAATTTGGGACCGACATTGATATCAGCTGTGAAATTTATGATTTGTGTAAAATATAAATAAATTATAAAAGAAATTATGTGATCACAAACCATCTTAAGTGTTCTTTTCCATAGGTACATAGTTTACATAGGTACGAAACAGTATTTTTTAAGTCTTCTTCTTGATTTTTAAACAGTATAGTAGATAGTATAAACACACGTCCTTCAGAGTATTCTCTACCGGAAGTTGCCCCCTGCACTCTTCATCTTAAATCCTTTCCCCTCGCCTAAAAACGGTTACCGCTCTCACGACGCTATTTTTAAAGCTAAAAGGTTCGAGTAAACGCCGAATGAAGGACTAAGAATCGCATTACAAATCCTACAAGCGAACAATTGAAAAACGTTTTCCGGGAAAAACTTACGACTTTTTAAAAACTACGTTATTTTTCACACGCAGCCAAAACTTTTTTGAAGCTATGCTTCTATAGGCGTGTTAGACAATTTCTGGCAGGGGAAAAACTTATAGGTTCGCATCACGCAACATGCTCATGTTAAAAGTATATCTATAGCTATGAGTGTGACGTATATATATATTGGCGCACGCGCTGTGGCCTATGTAAAATTAATATCTGAGAGTTTTATAGGACACACAAAAATAAAATGGCGTCAGATTTCAAAATGGCGGCCATATGTACCTACTTTCGTAAAAATTATCCGATCTTTTTGAAAATTGATATTTAAGAGTTTTGTAGGAACAAAAAAATAAAATGGCGTCAGATTTCAAAATGGCGGCCATATGTACTTTTGTAAAAATTATCCGATCTTTTTGAAAATTGATATTTAAGAGTTCTGTAGGACACAAAAAAATAAAATGGCGTCAGATTTCAAAATGGCGCCATATGTACCTACTTTTGTAAAAATTATCCGATCTTTTTGAAAATTGATATTTAAGAGTTTTATAGGACACAAAAATATAAAATTGCATCAGATTTCAAAATGGCGGTCAAATAATAACTTTCCAATTGTATTGTCTATAACTTTGATAAATTCGGTTTTATATACAATGCGTAAAAAGCATAGCTTCTGTCGGGTGTCCCATATCCTCTTGACTTTTTTTTTAATTCGCCTGTAGGATCTGTAGTGTGATTCTTGGTCCTTCTTTGGCGTTTACACGGGCCCTTTAGCTTTAAAAATAGCGTCGGGAGAGCGATAACCGTTTTTAAGCGAGGTGAAAGGATTTGTGATGAATAGTGCAGGGGGTAACTTCCGGTCACAGCACGTGACCTCACGAGTAAAAAGGGCTTACATAAATATTTCAAGAATTAAGTGATATAAGTGTCATTTTTTCAGAACAATTAAAATGGACTTTTCTCATTAACTGTTAAGATTGGCGGGATTAGAATTATTAATTTTTCATGAATAAATAAATCAATTTTCCAGTCTTTTATAACTAAAAATATGAAAGCTATATAATTATTAAAAAAATTAAATTTGAACATTAAAAAGTTTTATTAAATAAAATGAACTTATAAATTCACTGGCTCAACTTGTAGCAGAGGCCATTTTGAAAAAAAAAACTTATAAATATTGTTAATTTTGTACTATCATAAATTTAACGTTACGCTCTCTGTTATTTTTAAGTAATAGTAGATTGTATATCTAGATGCGTAATGTGGTATATTACTGACGAGTAGTGACTAGGGATGTGAAAAAATAATCGATTTTTATATTAATCGAATATTTTTTTCTTATAATCGATTTTTAACAATCGATTTTTTTAATAACAATAATCGATTTTTTATAAATCGATTAATTTTTTAATAATAATAATCAATTTTTTATAAATCGATTATATAAATTACACTTTTTTTTATTTATTTTTATTTTATTAATATTAATATTAAGAAAGAATATAGGCTTTGGGAAACCCAATGCAGCCAACATTTACAAATTACTACACGTTTTAATCGATTTTTGTAAACAACGCCATCTGTGCGACGGATGAAAAAACGTAAAATAAGTTCAATAGACGTAAACTAATCAGTCGGAAATTTTTATTCTAATAAATTGTTAATATTAATCTCTTAGTTTTACTATTATAAAAGTATGCAATTTTTCGAATAATAAAAAAAATCGATTTTTCCACAAAAATCGATTATTTCTTCAAAAATCGATTTTTTACAAATCGATTTATATTGAAAAGAGAAAAATCGATTATTAAATAATCGATTTTTTTTACTCAATATCACATCCCTAGTAGTGACAGTATGTTAAAACGAGCGCCAGCGAGTTTTAAGTCACACGAGTCATAATGTCATTACGCACGAGATATATATGGTATTTTTTGCCGTACCCGCTATAAAATAGCTACTTCCCATTTTTTATCAGTATTTTCAAAAAAATTTTACAGTTCATTTGCGTCGTCAACTTTATTTTTATTTATTGTGGATTATAGACGCTTCGACAACTTAGGTCATTAGCGTCTTAATTACAATAAGTAACAACGCTCTTAAAACTAAATTACATCACAAAACATCCATGAGCGGAGGTGGGATTCGAACCCACGACAGTCTGATCCGGAGGCCGCAAACACTAACCACTGGACCACACTGTTCTCACGTCAACTTTACATTTATAGCAGGCCGTGAGTAGGTTATTAGCGGGCGGATTAAAGCAGATAAACATAAATCACTAGAAACTGTTTATACTTACCACACCAGTGTGTTTTGAAAGTACTTTCAACATACACGCATGTAAAGTAGCTATTTTATAGTGGGTATGGTAAAAAAGATTTTTTTTCGTCGCTATTAAAGTTTACAATTGAGCGTTCAAAATTACAATTACAAAAATAGATAATATTGTAAATTATGGACGCTCGACAACAGAAGTCATAAGCGTCTTACGCACAAGGGCGGATCCAGGATTTATTGGGGGGGGAGGACAAAATCGTCCGAACTGGCCTAACATAAAAAAAATGTCAAGAGCTGTCATGGGACACCCAACAGAAGCTATGTTTTTTACGTCAACCCATGCGATGGGCTACGCAAGTTCAGTCAGGACCGTAGCTAGGGGGAGGAGGGGGGCGGCATTAAGGGGCAGTGCCCTACCTTAAAACATCCAGTGCCCTACTTTAAGGAATTATAAACAAGCTGCAAAGACTGTCACGACAAAATGACAGACTTGATCTATCTGGCATTTGGACAAACAAGATTAAATTCGTTGGACCTAATGAAGTTCTTCGTAAATTTGATAACAGGGCAAGTTCTGTTTTTTTTTTTGAATAAATTGTCATTTACCGTGTTCTTGCTTCTGTAATTTGATATCACCAGATGAGGTGGGCAATCCAATTAAAAAATTGTAGTCTTTTGCTTCAGCCCTACTTTAAACTTTCAGTGCCCTATCTTGAATTCAGCTCTAGCTACGGCCCTGAGTCCAGTACAAAATATAAATACAATTTAATTGAAATAAGAATTAACATACTTATATTATTTAAAAACACAATTTAAACAATACACATAATCAATTCAACTTTACTTGTATAACACACAGTACTAATGTTGTACAACACGTTATCTTTGTGTTGGTGCATATATACGTGTACATAGACCACTGCGCGTGCGCCAGTATATTACTTTCACAGCTGGCCAAGCGCAATATGTATAAAGTATATCTAAAGCTATGAGTGTAGCTTTAGATATACTTTTAACATGAGCATGTCGGTGACGTGACGCGAAACCATACATTTTTCCCTTCCCAGAAATCGTCTAACGCGCCTATAGAAGCATAGCTTCAAAAAAAGCAAGAGGCCTTGACACCGGCGACTTTAGCGTTACCAGATGTGCACCGCGGGGAAGTTGAGCACTCGGATTTTGCACTTCATGGCCCTGAAAAGGGCCTATTTAAGAACTTAGTGTGTGTTTTTTATGTGAAACATCTTATGTCGGGCTGTGAACAGCCGCGTGAGGGGAAATATGCAACGAAATTTATGATCCGCTCCTTCGCTGCTGTTCTCCCCACCACTGCGGCACTCTCTCTCTCTCTCGGCTTCCGCGCGCTCGGACACGGGAAGAGAGAGAGAGTATACATACGAACGTACTGTAAAGCAAAAGTATATGTATACACGTTTAGGTATGTAATATAGATACTTCGCTGTGTATTTAGTTGCGTTTCTGGCTCAGGCGTGCTCAAACGCCGCAACCGCGTGTGTTACAGTGCAGTATATAGGATTACGTCAGCATAACAGTTAGTTGCTGCTTTTGAAAAAATATATATTACTACATAGAGAATACCATCGAGTTCAATAACGTTTTTTTTGATGTTTCACATCTGTCGGGGGTCCCGAGACCCACACCCTTTTTTTCTAGTTGAGGGGAGGCGCCCTCCACCTGGATACGCCTTTGCTTACGCAACAAAAATACTTATACAATAGGGACAGTTACGTGAAGTACTGACTGAGATACGAAAACCATCCAAAGATACGTTTTGTATTAATTCATAATATATTATTATTATTGTTTATAAACATTATTATTTAAACAACTTTTATACGAGAACTTATAAAAAACTTACAAAAAAACTTCAAAAAAAATTGTGTTTTAAAAACCACCAACAGCTAAGGTTATTTGGGCCTAGCACCAATTCATATTTTCAATTCATTATTTTTTTTTTTAATAATAAATTTAAAATCCAATTGACACTTTTACCAGCTCTCGGACTAGAACCCGGGAACTTGTAATAGAGGAACCATAGCAACGCCATGCAAACAACAGCATTGCTACACGCTCGACCATTCTCAAGCCCGCTAATTGTTTTCGTTCTCGTTATATTCGTGTATGTTAGATACAGATACAACACCATTGGCGAATGGTGCCAGAACGACTTTTTGGGGGAGGGAGGGGCGATAGGCCCACAATCACTTATGAAGACTTACATTGTAAAGAGTATTATACATGCTAGAATAAAATTTTGGAGTAGAAGGTTTTAGCCGTTAAATGATTGAATGACAGATACTTCACTTGCTAGTGGTGCCATCATGTGGCGGAAAATATAAACAGTACTGACATTTGAATGTCATCAAAGTGACATATACCTCACTTGCGAGTGGTGCCATCAGGTGGTAAAAAAGAGGTCTGGTAGCCCTTATTGCGGGAATTGTTCAGAGAAATTTTTCACATGTTTCTTTTAATAAGAATAATTAAGAGCACTGTGGTTTAATTTAATAATAAAGAGTTTAGTCACGTTTAACCACAATAATTTTATTAATGAATGTACATTTCAAGAGCTATGCTCCCATCTTCAGCAAATACTAAACTGAACTAAAGTTTAGTATTTGCTGAAGATGGGAGCATAGCTCTTGAAATGTACATTCATTAATAAAATTATTGTGGTTAGACGTGACTAAACTCTTTATTATCATGTTTCTTTTGTTTTTATTTTTGTAAGTTTTTGTAAATTCATTTTTCATACTGCGAGAACGCAAATGATAAATACAGAAATATAATAGGTATTTATACTTAATATATTATTTTGTTTATTTATAAGTACATTAAATTATATGGGTACCTATTATACTGTGTGTAAACGGTTTTACCGAACATAGGGAAAGTAACATTGAGAACATTTACAATTTTGTAGTAGGCTATGGGCCATAAGATTTAATGTAAATGTAGTGGATTACATAGAAAAATAGTACAGTGAATTTTTTAAACAATTTTCCATAGCGACGGTTGACTATTAAGAGTAACTCGGAACCCGCTAAATAAAAAAAACAAAGCATCTACTACATATTTACATTAGATATTATAGCCCATAGCCAAGGGATGGATTCAGAAAAATATTTCGGGGAGGGGTTTTCAAAATATTAAGTAAGTAAATTTTTATTTCCATCTGCCTTACGGCATAGAATACGTCGTACAATTAATATATAATTAAAATTAATTAATTATTAAAAAATACAATTAAAATACAAATGGTACAATTTGTATGTACAAATACATTATATTGATACTTTGTATATTTATTTAATAAGTGATTAGCAAACAAGCTAAAGTTTCGAGGAGGGGGTTGAATCCCCTACCCCCCCCCTGAATCCGCCACTGCCCATAACCTACTACAAAATTGTAAATGTTCTCAATGTTATTTTCTCTACACTGTATAGAAAAATAAAGCAACAAATTCAAGATACGTTTATGTTCATACTTTAATAAATAAATTTGGCTTTTGTATTAAATATACGTTTTTTCAAGATTGATGATTTTTATTTAACCTTGGAATAGTTTTTTTATTGTAGATTATAGACGCGTCGACAACTCAGGTAATCAGCGTCTTCAACACAATTAATAATCCCTTTGTGTGTTAGAATCTGCCAGCAGGCATACACAAACCGACTGGAACGAGCTCGGACTCCTGGGAACGCTAATTCCCAGAGAACATTGGAATGCAGTTGCGAGAACAACTACATTCCAATGTTCCCCCTGGGGGAAATAATAACATATTCATAGTTTTTATTATTTGTTTATGTCAAATTTTTTTGTTGGCGATTTTATTATAGTCCAAGAGCCCGCGACAGCCAGACCTTCGTCATTTTATAAAAGCTGAAAGTTTCTCTGCGCATGTACCCAACACAGGTAAGAACGATCAGCGACTTATGAAGTTTGGATGGGTGGTTACTTTGGCAGGTAGAGGGTAGCAAAGATGCATAAAATAGTACCTCAAATTCGTTAAAGTATAAAGCTCAGTTTTTTTATATTTTCTTCGGAATAATATTAGAAATCACGTCGTCCATTGCCAGACACTTAGTACGGTTTCAACCCCCTGCCAGACACCCCTAAAGTTCAATAAATTATGAATATACTTTCGTTATAGTATAAAAGCTGAAATTTATATATGTTATTTGGGAAACTATCAAAAGATGTTACCTCAGTAGCTAGACAGTTCTGACGGTTCTAACCCCTAGCCAGACAAACATATATAGTCCAATCAAATATCGAAAAAGTACGTCTGAAATTGCGTTAATTAGAATTTTGATGAATTAATTTAAATGATAGATAGGGGGTGCCACTAGAACACTCCAGCGAAGTTTCCCCCCTCGGATTCCGCAAGGGGTGGCCACCATCTTGAATTTAAGGGATGAAATCATATATCTTGGTAAATACTGTTTGTACGTGAAAAATTATTATTACAAAAATTATTAAGGAGCATGTATCCAACAACTTTTGTTTGGAAAATTTTTTGAAATTTCTTATTATTCAAAAGTTATAAATTTTCAAAAATAACACTGTTGGAGGTGGAAACGGTTTTTTCGATTTTACAACAAAACGGTCAATCGGGGGCGAAAAATGGTTATGACAAAAGTTTTAGCTTTTGAGTTTCCATATAATATACATGCGTTCAACATTTTTTAAAAATATTGGCGGTGGTCTACTTTTGGCGTTCTTACCAAGCAAGCAAAAAAAATGTTGAACACATGTACATTATATGGAAACTCAAAAGCTAAAACTTTTGTTATAACCATTTTTCGCCCCCGATTGACCGTTTTGTTGTAAAATCGAAAAAAACGTTTCCACCTCCACAAGTGTTATTTTTGAAAATTTATAACTTTTGAATAATAAGAAATTTCAAAAAATTTTCCACACAAAAGTTGTTGGATACATGCTCCTTAATAATTTTTGTAATAATAATTTTTCACGTACAAACAGTATTTAGGTACCAAGATATATGATTTCATCTCTTAAATTTAAGATAGTGGCCACCCCTTGCGGAATCCGAGGGGGGAAACTTTTGAATAATAAGATTGAGAATAACCTTCTTTTTTTGAAGTCGGTTAAAAAGTTCGGTGCAAGCGGTAATTGCGTCGAACATGTTGCGAAGATTTCGCCCTGTCTCTAAATTTAGAAAGTGTACAAAATTATAATAAATATGTAGATGTAAAATCTAAATTTTGCGGTTGTAATAAAAAAATTGCGAGCGAAAAAATTTGACACAGACAATAAAAACTAGGAAGTAGGAATTTGTTATTTATTTCATAGCTGCCTATTCTACCAACGAGTGACCAGAGAATGAGAGTGACTCCCACCAGATGGCAGATTGAAAACCATGTATGGTCAGAATTGTCTATTGACATACGTGATACGTCATACATAACCTAAGTTTGTTTGATAGATTTCATAATAACAGAGATTTGTTACTTACAGTTACTTCTATAAAAATAAGAGACGGCACTTGGTAAATATGTCTTGCAAATTTATCGAATTAAGACCGGACCGCAAACTTTTAGATCCAAATTTCAACGGATATAAGTTGTCTTTGGAGAGTGTTGCAATAGCAAAACTTGAATTGCCAATTTCTGTTGATAAAGTCAAGCCAGACGAAGATCAGTATTCATTACTGCATACAAAATTATTTGGCCTTCACAAT
The DNA here is from genome assembly GCA_039654895.1 of Mongoloraphidia duomilia. NCBI lineage: Eukaryota > Metazoa > Arthropoda > Insecta > Raphidioptera > Raphidiidae > Mongoloraphidia > Mongoloraphidia duomilia. Next base: position 2,147,946 of record CM077527.1, on the reverse strand, counting down.
CATTTGTTTGGCGATTTGTGGAACCAGAGAAGTGATGTTTATTTCATCGACAAACAGTGGAATATTAAAAAAAATTATATCGATGCAATTAGCGGCCGACCTGCTGAAATTTCCAAAGTTTGGGAGATACCTGCCCACCGACAAAGAAAAAGTGGACATTATAATCTCTCGTTGTATTTTGCATCGGATACAATAGCCGTGTGTAGCGATGGAGCAGGGACGTTGCACATAGTCGATACGGATGATAGAACATCGAGAAACGAAGAATGGCGTTCGTTGTTTTGCGGTGAGGTTTTAGGTGAGGAAGTAAGTTTTATAGTGATTGATGCGAGATGTTTAGTGAAATCAAATTCAAAAAAACAATTACATTGCGTTCTTTTACACGTCGAACAAGATGAAAAAACTAAAAATTTTGAATCGGTGTTAGATTGGGTTACATTATCCGAATCTGAAGATGGCAGTTGGACGGGGACTCACATAAAACAGTTACGTGGTAAAGGAGCATTGCATTATTGTGCTTTGGACGAAAACTGCAAAAGTATTTATATATGCAGCGATTTTAAATTTAAATTTACTTCGGACTCGGAAAATCCAATAATCGAAAAAAAAACTGAAACGGTACTGGAAAAGAAAAAATTGTATACTTGGCAACAAACCGGTGAAGATATTTCAATCACATTTAAATTAGGAGCTGATATTTTCAAAAATGATTTGAAAATAACGTCTACCGCCACTAGCTTAAAAGTAACTCTCAAAGATAAGGTATTTCTCGATTGTACACTTTGGAATAGAATCGACAATGATTTAACGACGTGGAATGTTGAAACCAACACTCTGACAATATTGGTTGTGAAATCTGAGTTGGGGTCGATGTGGGCCGAGTTGGTGGAAGGAGGCGATGAAACTGGCGAACAGATCCTTGATCCGAGTATCGTTGAAGAAGTACATCAACGATTAGCTCATTTATGCTCAGACACGGAGGTATGTGTTTTTTAAACATTTTAAAAATATCACATAAAACAACGTTTTAAATTTAGACTTAAGGTAGTAGGCTATGTGATATGTCTTGAAAAGGACCAACATCTTGGCTGAAATGTTGATCATCTTATTATATCATCATTCATCATATTATATTACATTTGTTTGTAAATTTGGTTATTTTTTATTTTATTACTGTATGATATGTTGAATGTCTTTAATTTTATTAGTTATTGGTGCAAATAGTTAACACGCTACTTAATGTACATGACATTTCGCCAGTCTCCCATTTTAAAGTTGCTTTGGAAGTATTTTGTACGGGATAAAAAATTTTTTTGGGCCTTAGAGTTTGTTTGTTTGTTTGGTTGAACGCGCTAATCTCAGGAACTACTGGTAATAGTCCATTTATCGAGGAAGGCTATAGGCTATATAATATCACGCTACGACCAATAGGAGCGGAGCATCAATGAAAAATGTTGCAAAAACGGGAAAAATTATTCCTTTTAAGAGCTTCCGTTGCGTGCGCTGCGTAAACGGTTAAAGTTACGCAAAAATCATGTATGACGGAATTGTTCCCGGAAGGTTTATATATATAGCGAACGAGCGAAGCGAGTGAGTAATGTAATTTCTAAACCACGCAACGGATTTTGATGCGGTTTTCACCATCAGTTAGATATTTTTTCACGGAAGGTTTATATATATAGCGAACGAGCGAAGCGAGTGAGTAATGTAATTATAATATTCAAGCGAATGAGCGAAGCGAGTGAGTAGTGTATTGCACCCGGGCTTTCTTAGCACCCGGGCGAAGCCGGACGTCACTAGTTATAAATATGACGAAAATATTTGGTGAATCTCACGGTATGGTTTTAGAGTTCTGTACCTGCGTATGGAACCTTATTACTTTGCCTATGAAGTCCGCCCGTCTGTCACTAATTAATTAATTGTAGATTATAGACAACTCAGGTCATTAGCGTCTTCAACACAACAAATAATCCATTTGTGTATTAGAAGGGCTTGAGAATAGCCGAGCGTTTAGCGATGCTGTTGTTTACATGGCGTTCCTATGGTTCCTCTATTACAAGTCCCCAGTTCCCGGGTTCTAGCCCGAGAGCTGGTAAAAGTGTCAATTGGATTTTCAATTTATTATTAAAAAAAAAAAATAATGAATTGAAAATATGAATTAAGGTGCTAGGCCCAAATAACCTTAGCTGTTGGTGGTCTTTAAAACACAATTAATTAATTGTGTATTAGAATCCGTTAGCCGGCATACACAAACCGACTGGTACGAGCTCGAGTCCCTGGGAGCGCTAATTCCCAAAGAACATTGGAATGCAATTTGCGATAGCAACTACATTCCAATGTCCCCCCTGGGGGGTCGTCCGTCTGTCACAGGGCTCTATCTCACAAATAGAAGACAGTATGGTCCAGTGGTTAGCGTCGCGGCCTTTGGATCACACTGTCGTGGGTTCGAATCCCGCCTGCGCTCTTGGATGTTTTGTGACGTCATTTAGTTTTAAGTGTGTTGTTATTTAATGTAATCAAGACGCTAATGACCTATAGTTGTCGACGCGTCTATAATTTACAATAAATAAATAAAATCTATCTCACAAACGGTAAGAGGTAGCTAGTTGAAATTTTCACAGATTCTGTGTTGCTATGGATGGGTCTCTTGTACTCACACCTCGTACCGCCTCGCCTCCTTTGACTTGGGCACAAAAACCGACAAGACACGGAGCGCTGCTGAGGCGACGCGAGACACAGCGAGCAGACGCGAGCGTGCCCTCCACACTCTCGCGCTCGTGTCTCCTCGTGTTGTCTCGGCGAGAGTGAAGTGCTGTCATTACAGTTCTTTTCTTTAATTATTTAGGTCGATGCTGGTTTGGCGGCTCCAACTTTGAGCAGTCAACAGTTAGAGGAATGCGACATAGGTCCGGACGAATCTGCTACATTGTGGCGTATATCTAGTACCACGCACGAACCGACTCATAGGGCGCCTCTAGGCATTAATCAGTACTTATTCACTTTGCACCGTTTGGCCGGTCAACCGGCCACTATGGTATTACGGCACGACGTCGATGCATGCATCTGGCAACCGATCGCACAAGATGGCGACAATTGGCTTATTAAACATGAAGGCACGTTGCTGGCTTTTGGCTATGTTCAGGTTTGTAAATATAATATGATTACCTTGGAAATTTTATATCCCGTGTCCGGTCTCAAAGGTGAACAGAGGGATTTATTTATTTATTTATTTATTTATTTATTTTATTTAACATGGTATTGCTCATTTTTGCTGATTCGTGTTCGCCAATTCAACGTACAAGAAAGGTAATGGTACCTATCGAAAGATTTTATTGCGCATCAAATGATTCTAAAAATAAGACTAAAAATGAAATTTTTACTTTAAAATATCAATTTGAAATTTACCGATTTTGCAGTATTGATTTCGAATTAAGTAGGCGAAAAACAAAGCGATAGAAAGTCTTTTTATAACAGACTGGGGTATTGTTTAGTTGAAAATGGGGGGTTATTTGAATATTTATTATAATTTTATTTTCTTTATTAAGTATTACTTTTCGTTGTTTAATAATAAAAAACAAATTAAACTCTTCATTACTTAGATATGTACCTGTTTGTTTTCTTATTATAGTCTATACCAGGGGTCGGCAACCTGCGGCTCGCGACCCGCATGCGGCTCTTATGATGTCAAGATGCGGCTCTCCAGTTCCATGCACAAATATGAATAATTATATTATTTTATTTTCAAAACTCATAAAAAATATTATACTGCAAAAAAAACTTTAAACAGGATAAAAACACTCAACGGAGAATAGTGAGAATAGGTGGAGTAGAGAGTATATGGACTAGGGTGGGTCAAAAAAATCAATTATTTTTTTTTTACAAGTGACGGAAAAATAGGTTGCTAGACACCTTAAAAAAATTCTCACCAAATATGAGTTTTTAATTTTAATAGGAAGTTCCTCCGCATCACAGTTTTTATTTTTTTCTCAGTCCAATAGAAAAAAATCCATACCTCATCATTAATTGATTGTACAGAAAAATGTTTTAAGAGAATTTTGTAGGAAATTTAATGCTCTACAAAAAAGGTATCTTATATTTTTTCCGCAAACCTCACCATTTGAAAGATATTGAAGATTTAAGTTTGATTATTTTAAGACAAATTTCATTTTTGTTTATGAATTTTATAACTCGACAATAAATGACTATTATAAATCTTCAATATCTTTCAAATGGTGAGGTTTGCGGAAAAAATATAAGATACCTTTTTTGTAGAGCATTAAATTTCCTACAAAATGCTAGGCCCAAATAACCTTAGCTGTTGGTGGTCTTAAAAAAAAAAAACATTTTTCTATACAATCAATTAATGATGAGGTATGGATTTTTTTCTATTGGACTGGGAAAAAATAAAAAACTGTGATGCGGAGGATCTTTCTATTAAAATTAAGAGCTCATATTTGGTGAAAATTTTTTTAAGGTGTCTAGCAACCCATTTTTCCGTGTCACTTGTAAAAAAAATAATTGATTTTTTTGACCCACCCTAATACGGACAGCTGACATTTTTTAAATGTGGCAACACTGTTCTGTTTGTTTAGTTATTGGTGCACTGTGTCGTCAACGGTCGCAGTTAGAACTTTTTTTTTATATACCTAATCCTAATCAAATACCATAATATTGAAATAAAAATGTTAGTGGCTCTTTAAAAACTGGGAAATTTTGTAAATTGTAACTTTTGGCTCTTCCGTCTCAAAAGGTTGCCGACCCCTGGTCTATATGAGTAGAAATAAAAGCCAAAATACTTAAAAATGGCACACAACGTTAATTCCCTATGTTCGACTTTGAGACCGAACACCCGGTATACAGCTCAGAGCGTTATTTTGATTCGGTTTCAATCCATGGTTATTATTAGAAATAAGTTTCTGTATTGCAATTGTTTATTTTTTGTAGGCATCAAAACGTGAACGCAAATTCCTAAAATGCGCTCCTGACGCCTCTTACGCCGTTATATGTGAATCGTCTCGACACATATTTATTTACCGACAGCACAAACCCATGTCCAACGGCTGTGAACTGCGCAATCGTAATTCGGGCCGTAGAGTCGGCGACGTCGCTCAGCAACAGGTTATCAGCCAAGCCGAAGGTGAAATTTTAGGTATTTATGCATTTAACGACGTTTTGTATTTACTTACCGAATCAAAACTTTTAGTGCTTAGATTTTAATTAAAATAAACAAAGCAACAAATAAAATGTTATTTTTTATTATATCCATAATACTCACTGGCAAAAAAATCGGCCACACCTTGAGATATTTCACAAAAGTACTGATATATTCCATGAGCATACTGGAATTATTGAGGGAAACCAAGGAAAACCTCAAACAAGATTGCCGGTACAGGAATTACCGTTTCTCGGCGTGAGGCAGTAGGAAAAAGTCCTAGCCACATCTGCCCCCGCCGGGATTCGAACCCAGTACCTTCCCAACGCGAGTCTAGTGCTGTACCACTAAGCTACATCGCTGGGTAATAATACTTAACGTATTGAAATGAAATAAACACCGTTGTGTTTCTGGCAATGATTTCTAATAAGAAACAGTCATATATTCATTATTTTTACAATCTCATTATGTACGTATGTATTTGTAAAATTATGTTGGAAATTATTTATACCGTTTTATTATGTCCGCAAAAATACACTTTTATTATCTACGTAGTTATACGCGTGTGGAACGCGCGTCGCCGTTCGCCGGAATGCCCCTGACCTCAACCCATCCGCCTGGGGACCATTCACCGTGTTGGCACAATTAGTTCTCGCCAGTGCCGCTAGGCTAATACATACGCCTTGTTGTTATTGTCTACGGTTGTAGTAATTGTCTATGGTTATACGCCAGTGAACCTAAGTCGGTAGTACAATAACAACCGCCGAACTGAAGCGCCACTGCTCTTGATGCGTGTAACAATTATTAATAAAGAAACACTAATGACCAGTTTATCGTACATTTTAATCACACTGTTAAATTTTGACAGCTACCTGTTCATTGGTTGCTGAGTTTCGTTACCATAGCAACTCGTCATTTAACAGTGTGATTAAAAAAACATCGTGATTAAAATGTATGATAAACCGGCCATAATGTATGTAACACGAATGTTACAACCTTGATAAAGATGACAAATTGGCATACCGGTTTATAAGAGGTTCCTGATTAGCGCGAACTAACTGTATTTGTGAAATTTAACACAATATTCTTAACAAAATTATTTATTTAAAAATAAGTAACAAATATTTTAAATTAAATAATTACACTTTATAACAGAAATAATTATTTCATAAATTGCAATAAAATAAAACAAAATTGAGGCACTACTTTTAATAATTATTAACAATTCTTAGCGATTTTTGCCCGCAGACAATTTTTATTATTATTTCAAGTTGCAATGAACTTGTTCTGTAGAAGACTTTTAATTTTAATGCAGTCAAACAATTTTTTTTTTCGGATGGCTTATCGTTACTGACAAAGGCTTTTAAAAAAACATTTTTTTTACAATCGAGCAAATTCTTTACAAGCTGACTGAATATCAGGATATGTATATTTGAATCCGATTTCTTGTGTCCTTTTCGGTATAACTTTTTGTCCTTGAGTCATGATTTTGGCTCTTTCTTCGTTGAACACTGCATTCAAAACGAATTCCGGAACGGGAAAAAACGCTGGTCGCCACAGAGCTTTTGCAAACGCCTAAATAATTACGACATAAAAAATTAAACAATATAAAACAAAAAAAACTCGGGTCGCAGTGCCAAAACCCTGCCGACAATATAGTGTATTTGCTAATAATTGTGGCTTTATTATGTGAACTTAAGTTTGTTTTTGAACAAAAAAAAAATTTAACCCCTTAATACATCCCTTAAAATAATATTTTTTTTCTTAATTTCAATATTTTTATCAATGCAACCTCGGTACCATATTAAATACAAAATGTTACAATTACCACAAAACACCAAACCATAACAAACACTCTCGACGTACGTTTCGCCAACCAAGTTGGCATCATCAGGAGATGAGTTTTAATCATCTCCTGATGATGCCAACTTGGTTGGCGAAACGTACGTCGAGAGTGTTTGTTATGGTTTGGTGTTTTGTGGTAATTGTAACATTTCGTATCTTTACACCAAAGGTTCCACCATTTTTTATTGATATTAAATACATCCTTCAGTAAGTAAAGCACTTTCCACAAACTAGTGTTTTCATAAAATTTGTAAGTCCGGTCCTGTCGGGCCGATTTTATTAAAATTTTAGCAGCACATTTTAATCGTTACTAAAGGGTTAAATTTCAATTTTGAAACGATTCTGAGAATTTTTTCGGCATTTTTGGGCCCAAAAACATTTTTCAACCCCTAAAAACCACCCTTAATATGGTCCGATTGGGCCCATTTTAAATAGGCTTCGTGCAGTGATGGATTCCAACGTGCCTACCAAATTTCGTCAAAATCAATTAACTCTTTCGAAAGTTATAGCCCGTACACACACACACACACATAAATATATACATATATAAATAGACATTTCCAAAAATGGTGCCAAAGTGTTCAGGAGGCTATGAAACGTCGAGAAATTTTCGTCCGACCCCTATGTCCCGCCATTCCGACCGACGCCAATAGTGTATGTGCCATATGGCAAATACACTAAAAAAGGAAAAGCAATACGCGAAAGTTGTTACTTACATTTGAAAACTGTTTGTTAGTTATTATATCTGGAGCGACAGCATTTAATACGCCTTTTACATTATCATTTTCAATTGCAAATAAAATTAATCTGAAAAGAAATTTGAGAAATTTTAATCACATTGAACTTACTAATATTATAAATGCGAAAGTAACTCTGTCTGTCACTCTGTCTGTCTGTGTTACCTTTTCAGGCCTAAACCGCTGAACAGATTTCGATAAAATTTAGCAAGGAGACAGATTGCATCCTGAGGAAGGGCATAGGCTACTTTTTGTCTAAAAAAACCGGCTTCGCCCGAGTGAAAAAAGTAATCTCTGGAACTACTGAACCGATTCTAAAAATTCTTTCACTAATAGAAAACTACACTATCCCTGAGTGATATGGGCAATATTTTATTTTGATTCTTGCAAGGGGCGGGGGTAAAAATCATAAATTCTTATCTCTGGAACTGTACTGAACCTATTCTAAAAATTCTTTCACTAATAGAAAGCTACGCAGGGGGATGACAAATTAATAATATACTAAATATACGTGAGCGAAGCAATGGGTGACTGGTATTAAATCATAATTTCATACCACCTGGACGTAGAAAAAATATCAACGGAGATGGGCACTGTCAAACTTAACCACTAGGGGAGCCAGCTATGTAGCCACAACATATGGGGTAAGTTCGGTTTTACGCTCAGATTGATCTGAGTGCTCTAATACGTTCGAATTTAACATTTATATGCTCTGAAAGATCTCTATCCTGCGTTTGGTTTTAAGATCTGGAGCAGATCGAGCGCGCTCGATTTGCTCCGAGGAAAGCGAGCGAGCAAGCAGATTCAACCATCTTCAGAGCATTCATTTTAAAAATGAGCGGAAACACTTGTGAGAATGGATAAATTTCGAAGTTTATTTATATAAGGTAATTTTTCAATAGGTAAAAACACACGAATAATATTTATTCAAAGAATAGTAATAATCAATAAGTCTATATCGCACAGAATGATTAAATAAAATATTTATTATATCTATGGGTCGAAAAAATCAACAACCAGTACTACTATTAATTTTAAAATAAAGGAATAAAACGAAAAAAATTGTGATTCATGATTTATTATTATAACAATGTTGAATTAAATCAAAATGAGGAGCAATAAAGAATATATTTCGGCTTTAGTAATAAGAATTTGAATTATTGGCGCCATTTTATTCTGACGTTTGGAAAAATCTGCTAAATTACGTTCGGAATTGTTTAGATGGCTCGAATTGCTCAGTTGTCACGTGACCAAAAATCTGTTCGTTCGGCTCGATCAATCGAGTGCAAAACCAAACTTAGCCATGGTCTATTACAAGTCCCTAGTTCTCGGGTTCTAGTCCGAGAGCTAGTAAAAGTGTCAATTGGATTTTCAATTTATTATTAAAAAAAAAATAATGAATTGAAAATATGAATTGGTGCTAGGCCCAAATAACCTTAGCTGTTGGTGGTCTTTAAAACACACACACAACATATGGTTGTGTGTGGTAGTGACTATACAGAATCAAGTTACAGCACGCGCGGCTGTCGACATACTTTCGTGCAGGACTGTCGCGGCTCAATTACTTTAAAATGGCAACAAAATAACATACCTAGCAATATCTTCTACGTGTATCCAAGGCAAATATTGCTTCCCACTTCCAACTGGGCCTCCAACACCTAAATAAAATGGCAGAAAAAGTTGCTGAACCATACCGCCTTCCCGACCTAAGACTACGCCACAACGTGTAATTACCTATAAAGAAGTAGTACCTAAGTATTTATTTTAACTGATTTTTTGTACTAAACTTACTAAATTAGTGATATCGTACTTGTCGAGTTGGAATTTCTGGTGGCAATTGAGCAGCTTTTTCCCAATCAATTGCTAATTTTGAAAGGAAATCGAACTGTTCAACTTGTGATTCTTCGGTGTACTCTGCTGTGCTGGATGGTTTATAGACTCCAACGCCCGACATTGTTATAAAGGTTTTCGGTTTTTCTTTAGCATTAACAATTGCATCAGCCAGTGTTTGAGTTGTGTTTACTCTTGAATTTACAACATTTTGTTTAAATCCTTCGGTCCACCTGCGTGTTGGATCTAAAGCGTTCTGTCCGGCTAAATTGACAACCGCTGTTGTTGATTCAGGTATTCCTTTATTACGAATGTCATGCCAGGTAATTCGCTGCAGACCTGGCATCCTCGATATTACAGTAACGCCATAGCCTTGTCCCCGCAGAAGACTACATAATCGAGATCCAATGAACCCGGAGCCTCCGCCTTGGAAATGATAAATTTGTTTAAATTTCTTATTAATAAAAATTTAAACTGTTTATTTTTTAACTAACCAACAAGTACATGTCCGGAAGCACTAACCATTTTCAGAGTATTTGAATTTTCATTCAAATATTACATAAATTTTATGATTTTAGCATATTTTTATGGTGATGTACTTTATGGATCATTTAAATGTCATCCGTCAACAATGGCGACGTGTAGATGACATTCTTATTCGTGAGTATTTAATTAATAAATAATAATTCGAATTAAGTCAATTCGAAACTATTCATTACTTCGGGTTTGGCATTTGCTTTATGCTTATTGCTAACCTCAATTTTTTCATTTATTTGATAAAGAATCAAATAATTATTATTATTAAAAAGTGAAATATATTATATCAGAATGGCAAAATACGACTTAACATCACGTATGGTTCCATATCTGGACCGGCATCTTGTTTTTCCGCTTTTAGAATTTCTTTCGGCAAAAAAGGTATTTCACATGTGGCAAGCATATTGTAAATTTCATTAAGCAATTTTCTAATTGTTTTTCTTCTTTTAAGACGTACGATGAATCAGAACTATTGCAGGCCAAATTGGATATTTTGAGTAAAACTAATATGGTCGATTATGTGATCGACATCCGTAAACAACTTTATCCAGGCGAAGAACCACCGGAGGTATATTTGCTATAACCCTTTTTTTATAGCTAAAAAATACCAATTCATAATGCTTATTTTGTAGGAATTAACTGCAAAACGTGGGAAAGTAGTTTCGCAACTCAAGCAACTTCAAGGTGAAGTCGAAGAAATTCTGAATATCATTTCAAACGAAGATGTGATGAAAATTATGGAAACGATGAGAGATTCCAAAACTTTAATCAGTTATTTGTCGACGTTCGATGTTAGTAATAAAAGACTTTGAAAATTTGGAATAGAATATTGTATAATATTATTCTTTTTTTTTGTAGTTTAAAATTGAAAGAATGGACAGTATGTACAAGTTGGCTAAGTACCGTTATGAATGCGGCAATTATTCAATTTCAACTTCGCATTTATATTTCTGGATGTTAGTTATGCCGCCTACAGATAAGGTAAATAATATCTACTTTAATTGTAAGAACAAAAAACTAAAACCTGACTACATAAAAGAAGAAAACAAGCTTCCAATATAAAAAGTAGTCGGATGAATAGTAGATTTGTATTACTAGTGTCGTAATGACTAATGAGGTATTACTAACGAATAGTGATTTAGCGAGTTTTAACAGTCACATGAGAAATATACACGGTGTCCCAACGAAAACTTGTACCCCCGTAAAACTCGGCAAAATGAACGTTTTGACAAAAATCCAAAAATGGTAATGCCATGATATTAGAAAACGTCGCGGATTCCATTTTCGATAAACTTTTTGCTTATTTTACATGTTTTATTTTTGTAGTAAACAATTTACACTATTAGCATGTAAATTTTTCCTTTACTCAAGTAAAATTTTCTACCACCAGATGTCATATGCCCATTTGACAGATCCCAATAATTCAACATTTTCACCATGTTCCAGAACTATTTAAGTGTACTGTGGGGGAAGTTGGCTTCAGAAATTCTCGTTCAAAATTGGGACTCGGCTTTAGAAGATCTAAATAAGCTTCGAGAATTCATAGACGGCAATTCGTTCGGTTCGAGTTTACAAGTGTTGCAGCAGCGGACGTGGCTCATTCATTGGAGTTTGTTTGTGTTCTTCAATCACGTTAAAGGACGCGATTTGATCATTGAAATGTTCCTCTACAGACCCAAGTATGTACATAAAAAAAAAGTAGGTGCGTGTACTTATGTACGCGCATTAGAAGTTATACTTCTTTGGCGTGATTAAATAGTATATTGCATTACAAGAGACGAAACACACACACACAAGTTGTTTAAACATACTACAGTGCGACCTCGATAATCCGGACTAGTTATAATCGCAGTCATCCGGATTTGTAAATAATTCGGATTACTGAAGCGAGAGTTTTTTTATTGAAAAGAGAAACATTTAATACTTACAAAACAACCAGAAAACAGTACATAAACAAAAATTATTTTATATTATTTTGTGAAGTAATTTGTAATTTTTGTTTGCTTGATCTTTTTCTGGTTAATTATAAAAGCCGTTTCTTTGAAGTACAAGAACATCATGTAGTGGGATATTAGTTTCTTCTGCCCAGTTTATGCACACATTGAAACTTTCAACTGCCTCGTTATTCTTAACAGTCTTGTTTGTATTATTTAACTCTGGACCTTCATTGTTACTACTATCATGATATTCGTCTGTAGCATCTATGTCTTCCAGTGGTAGCGGAGGTGTCTAAAAACGCAGATCCGGATTATCGAGTACTATCAAATCCGGATTATAAAGTACACAATGCAATTGAAATGCTTGGCCGGATTATTGAAGAATCCGGTGAAATGAAGGTTCGGATTATCGAAGTTGCACTGTATGGCAATACTAACTGGACTCACACATGTTTTTCTTTCCTTTTTTTTTCAGTTACTTAAACGCAATTCAAACGATGTGTCCGCACATTCTTCGTTATTTGGCGACAGCTGTAATTATCAATCGGCCTCGAAGATCTGCCCTTAAAGATTTGGTTAAAGTAATTCAACAAGAATCGTATACGTACAAAGATCCCATTACGGAGTTCTTGGAGCATCTGTACGTCAATTTCGATTTCGACGGCGCTCGACAGAAATTACACGAATGTCAAACGGTTCTGTTCAACGACTTCTTCCTGATCGCTTGTCTCGACGAGTTTGTTGAAAATGCACGTCTCATGATTTTCGAAACTTTCTGTCGCATTCATCAATGTATTAGTATTGGGTAAGATTAATATTAATTAAGAATGCACAGGGGATTTGGTTTTTGATGTGAAACATCTTATTTCGGGCTGTGAACAGCCGCGTGAGGGGAAATAAGCAACGAAATAATACAACGAAATGTTCTCCTTCGCTGCTGTTCTCCCCACCACTGCGGCACTTATATTGTACTGGATAAATAATATATAAATTAATTGTCCGGGTATATTAAGTTATACATATATCAGTAACAACGGCTGTCTAGACGAGTTCATCCGTAGAGTAGTGGTACCACTTTAGCCTTCCAGCACTTATATTGTACTGGATAAATAATTTATAAATTAATTGTCCGGGTATATTAAGTTATACATATATCAGTAACAACGGCTGTCTAGAAAAGTTCATCCGTAGAGTAGTGGTACCACTTTAGCCTTCTATGCATGAGGACTTGGGTTCGGAAACTCATGGCATCGTACGATTTTTGACGTTTTTTTTTCTAAATTCTACATGATATTAGTGGCACTTATATTGTACTGGATAAATAATTTATAAATTAATTGTCCGGGTATATTAAGTTATACATATATCAGTAACAACGGCTGTCTAGACGAGTTCATCCGTAGAGTAGTGGTACCACTTTAGCCTTCCGGCACTTATATTGTACTGGATAAATAATTTATAAATTAATTGTCCGGGTATATTAAGTTATACATATATCAGTAACAACGGCTGTCTAGAAAAGTTCATCCGTAGAGTAGTGGTACCACTTTAGCCTTCTATGCATGAGGACTTGGGTTCGGAAACTCATGGCATCGTACGATTTTTGACGTTTTTTTTTCTAAATTCTACATGATATTAGCGGCACTTATATTGTACTGGATAAATAATTTATAAATTAATTGTCCGGGTATATTAAGTTATACATATATCAGTAACAACGGCTGTCTAGACAAGTTCATCTGTAGAGTAGTGGTACCACTTTAGCCTTCTATGCATGAGGACTTGGGTTCGGAAACTCATGGCATCGTACGATTTTTGACGTTTTTTTTTCTAAATTCTACATGATATTAGCGGCACTTATATTGTACTGGATAAATAATTTATAAATTAATTGTCCGGGTATATTAAGTTATACATATATCAGTAACAACGGCTGTCTAGACAAGTTCATCTGTAGAGTAGTGGTACCACTTTAGCCTTCTATGCATGAGGACTTGGGTTCGGAAACTCATGGCATCGTACGATTTTTGACGTTTTTTTTTCTAAATTCTACATGATATTAGCGGCACTTATATTGTACTGGATAAATAATTTATAAATTAATTGTCCGGGTATATTAAGTTATACATATATCAGTAACAACGGCTGTCTAGACAAGTTCATCTGTAGAGTAGTGGTACCACTTTAGCCTTCTATGCATGAGGACTTGGGTTCGGAAACTCATGGCATCGTACGATTTTTGACGTTTTTTTTTCTAAATTCTACATGATATTAGCGGCACTTATATTGTACTGGATAAATAATTTATAAATTAATTGTCCGGGTATATTAAGTTATACATATATCAGTAACAACGGCTGTCTAGACGAGTTCATCCGTAGAGTAGTGGTACCACTTTAGCCTTCTATGCATGAGGACTTAGGTTCGGAAACTCATGGCATCGTACGATTTTTGACGTTTTTTTTCTAAATTCTACATGAAACATTTATTATTTTTGTTATATTCTTTCTTTGACAATAATAAAATTAAGGAAAATCGCAGGATAGTGGACAAATATTTGATTTATTAAATTAAATGTACGACGTTTCGTTTATATATTTAAACTTTTTCAAGTACACAAAAATAACAATTGTTATTTTTGTGTACTTGAAAAAGTTTAAATATATAAACGAAACGTCGTACATTTAATTTAATAAATCAAATATTTGTCCACTATCCTGCGATTTTCCTTAATTTTATTATAATCACGATGGACACGATTTCTAATATAAATTTGACAATAATTATAATTTTTTGAAATTTCATGACACCAAAAATTAATTTTTTTGTTTTTTTTTTTTAAAAACGAAAATTTGGGTAAATTAGGGTATTTACGGTAAATTAGGGTAAGTTGGGGTAACTTAAGGCAAAGGGGGCCAAATAAGAGTAAATTAGGGTATTTAAGGAAAACTAAGATAAATTCAAGAAATTAGGGTATACTAGGGTAAATTTGGGTAAACGAGGGAAAATTAGGGTAAATTGTGTTAAATTGTAAATTCTTATCTCTCGAACTACTGAACCGATTCTAAAAATTCTTTCACTTATTATCTTCGCAGGGGGAGAATGTCTCGCGGCGTTGTAATAAATCATAAATTATTATATCTGGAACTATTGAACCAATTTAAAAAATTCTTTTACTAATAGAAAGCTACACTATCCCTAAGTGATATAGGCTAGATTTTATTTTGATAAATTTGTCAAGTTCAATAAATAAAAGATTCAAGCTATAAAAATGTTTCACATCTGCCAGGCGTCCCACAACGGCTCACATTTTTTTACTGAGTATTCGGCTATTTTTCTGAATACTTTTGGCCAAATATTAGAACTAGATGACAATTTAAAAAGGCGTGACAACAATCAAGGAATTCAATGATTCTGTTATTACAACATTACTCTGTAAATTAGTTAAAGATACTAATATTATTTATGATAAATAATAGTTTTTTTATACGGCTGAAATGCAATTGAAAAATTTTTTCGTTGGAAACCAGCCAATTATATAATTGTTTCGAAACATATGGGAAAAAATCATTTTACCAACCATGGTCACAGTCAGGATTCTAACCTGAACCTTTCCAATTTCGCGGCGGAATGAGCTTACAATATGCAACCGTGACATGATTGCTAAGGAGAATATTAAATTAGCTATCATGTCACGGTTGCGTATTGTAAGCTCATTCCGCCATGATAGCGGAAAGGTTCAGGTTAGAATCCTGACTGTGACCATGGTTGGTAAAATGATTTTTTCCAATATGTTCGAAACAATTATAATTGGCTGCTTTCCAACGAAAAAAATTTTTCAATATTTTTTATACGATCAGTAAATTTAATCGTAAGAAATGAGTTGAAATGTTTAGAATTTAGATAATAGTAATTTTCGGTAGATATGCTATATGAGTGAATGATATTGCTTTGCCTAGCGCTATCCCTGTAGATATAGATTATGTAATTATTTTGTGAAGGGTCATACCCGTATATTCAGGGCCCTCGCACCCCTGAGTGCGATGTGTGCGATGCACGCGGGCGGCACATCCATTACATCACATTACGAGGGCCCTGCGTATATTGATAATAAATAAAAAATAATTTTCGTTTCAGTATGTTAGCGGAAAAATTAAACATGAACCCGGACGAAGCTGAATGCTGGATTGTAAATCTAATTAGAAATGCACGTTTAGATGCTAAGATCGACTCGAAATTAGGTCATGTCGTAATGGGAACGCAACCGTTGTCGCCGTATCAACAGCTCATAGAGAAAATCGATTCACTGTCCGTACGTTCCGAAGCACTCTCGGCACTCATTGAACGCAAACTTAAAGCAAAAACTGATGTAAGTAACGTTTTATATTGAAACCAAAAAAACTATAGATAAGGAGAACGAACTTGAATGAAATTGAATGGTGTGGGTGGGACCAAATACGTCGCAGGGCTTGAGAATAGCCGAGCGTGTAGCAATGCTGTTGTTTACATGGCGTTGCTATGGTTCCTCTATTACAAGTCCCCAGTTCCCGGGTTCTAGCCCGAGAGCTGGTAAAAGTGTCAATTGAATTTTCAATTTATTATTAAAAAAAAATAATGAATTGAAAATATGAATTGGTGCTAGACCCAAATAACCTTAGCTGTTGGTGGCCTTTAAAACACACACACAAATACGTCGCACATCGTGACGTCGACCTTGAATGCGCTGTGCGATACTGCGCATGCATTCGTCCTACTTGTGTCTACTCCTCTTGCTCGCTCATATTTCAACTGGCAATGCTCATTATAATAATTTCAGGAGGTATTTGATGATGTTGTCCACGTCGTGGGTGATGCCGGGTATCTTACATTAATTAAGCAAGTTTTATTATTTATAATTTATTTATTTAGTAACCATTACATAAAAAATGTAAACCTATAGAGGTAAACAAAGTTACCTGTTCATAGGTTAGTTACAAACCAGCTTACAAACTAGCTTCTTAATAAATGAAAAAAAAAAAAACAATAATAAAATATAAAAATATTTGTGAACAGAATAAACAATAAATAACAAAAAATAATGTTTAAATAACGTAAATTTAAATATACTAGACATTTTTCTTCGTAATAATACAAAATACAAGTTTTAGTTTCATATATTATCGACT
Source organism: Mongoloraphidia duomilia (assembly GCA_039654895.1). Classification (NCBI taxonomy): domain Eukaryota; kingdom Metazoa; phylum Arthropoda; class Insecta; order Raphidioptera; family Raphidiidae; genus Mongoloraphidia; species Mongoloraphidia duomilia. Next base: position 2,130,743 of record CM077527.1, on the reverse strand, counting down.
AATTTTTGATATAATCGCGTAATTTTTTTTTTTTTTATTGTTTTCCTGCTAAGAGACACATTTTTTAGTTCATTTGGAAGTGTGTTAAATGCTTTTATAGCTACTAGGTAGCTATTTTTTGTACTTTACTAGTTTTTGGAAAACTCAAATATTTAGCAGCAAATATTTATTTATTATCACAATAGAGATAAATCTTTTTTTCACAAAATTAAACACTACAATGATTTTACAAAAACGTGGCAGAGTGCCCATAAGCTATGTGACCTCTTACGTAACTTTATTACACTTATGGAAACACATGAAGCTATCCACGCATGTGAACTTTGCCTACGACATATTTCGTCACACCCAGATCATTAAAGTTTGTTGTCCTTATTTATTCGCTATGTGCATGACCTTGAGTAGCTATAGGACTTACCCCTCTGTTGTCGAGCGTCTATAATCTACAATTCAATTCTATAGGACTTACTTGATGGCAAAAAGCGGAACATTAAGGCCACCAACAGCTAAGGTTATTTGTGGGCCAGTTTCAATTTATTATTTTTCAAAAATAAATTGAGTATCCAATTGACACTTTTACCAGCTCTCGGTTTAGAACTGGGGGATTGTAATAGAGAAGCCATGGCAACGCCATATAAACAATGGTGTGTGTTGTGTGTGTTTTAAAGACCACCAACAGCTAAGGTTATTTGGGCGTAGCACCAACTCATTATTATTATTATTTTTTTAATAAATTGAAAATCCAATTGACACTTTTACCAGCTCTCGGACTAGAACCCGGGAACTTGTAATAGAGGAACCATAGCAACGCCATGTAAACAACAGCATTGATACACGCTCGGCTATTCTCAAGCCCTATAAACAGTGGTCTAGACTCTAGATTATAGACGCTGAACAGCTGAGGCCATCTATAGTCTTTTTGATTGAAAGTTGAAACATTTTGTATATAAAAAAGTTTTTATTTAAAATTTTTGTGTTATTTCAGATTCGCTGGGGAGGTGCACAAGATTTCTGATTTATAAAGTAAATTTTTAGTTTACTTTGAGAAATTGGTGTTTTATTTTTGCCTGAGTACATGTGAACATTTTTTTTATATATAATTATTAATAATAATAAAGAAAATCTTAACATAAATATTGTTCTGTAATTTTCATAAATAAAAATCGGGTAGGTAGTGTCGGAGTCACTACCGCTTAGGTTTTTGATGGAAAACATCTTTCCTATAGGGTTTTTTGGAAGTTTTTTTGCAGCCAATTTATTTATATTGAAAGAGTTTTATTTATACTAAAACAATAGTACTTTACACCTCCTGAAGTTATTCCTTTATCAAATAATGAATTGAAAATATGAATTGGTGCTAGGCCCAAATAACCTTAGCTGTTGGTGGTCTTTAAAATACAATTACAATTCCTTTATCTATACAATTGGTACTCCTGAATACAAGTATACACACTTGCATACAAATACAACAATACACTTACAATAGCTTCCATAACTTTCTTTCATTTTAAAAATAGAAACAGTTGTCTAAAATCCATGCTAATAACAACTTCGTTCAAATAGTGTTCATAAATCATAATTTCACTATAAAATGTAAGTATTTTGAATCTAATTCATTAATAAATCTTTATTTTCAAATACTGTATTATAAGTTGTTCATTTTAATGTATACAATGTATAACATTTCAGAATATTACTGATGATGCCTAAAAAGGCGAAACGTTTAGTATAAATAAATCTCTTTCAATATAAATAAATTGGCTGCAAAAAACTTCCAAAAAATCCTATAATATCCTCAGTGCCAGTTTTAGCACTATCAGCGCCCTGGGCGAGATTTCTACGGCGCCCCCTATCTGCCAATGAAACCCATACGAAAAAAAGGCAAGGGATATAATGAAATAACCATTTATTAAAAAAACTAATAAAATTTTACTTTTCTAGCCTTTCTATCGGCAAACTCTTTTATTAAGACATCACAGTCTATGTTTTCCGCAATTTCATTTTCGATTGACAAAGTTGCTAAGTTTGTCAATCTAGATTGAGATATTGTCGATCGCAGATAGGTTTTTATCAGCTTAAGCTTAGAAAAACTCCTTTCCCCACTAGCCACAGTTTCAGGTAATAATATTGATCAATATTCGCAATGCTATCCATACATTTAGATACAGCTCTTGTAAGTTGCGATCTTTGATAAAATTTAAAATAAAGACAGGAGTAACCACATTCTGATCAGGCAAAAAAGATTTTAGACTTATGAGTTCATCGGGGATTCCTGGTAAAATGAACAGCGGTGCTCCGACCGAACACTGCATTCCATTTCTAGTGTTGCCATCATAACAATTTTGTAACTAGATTTAGGGAATTTACTAGTAAGTATAAAGTAGGACTCGCTCAATGAACAAGCGGCAGGCGCCCCTTCGAATCTGGCGCCCTGGCCGGTCGCCCAAACGCGCCCTACCCTAATGCCGCTACTGAATATCCTCAGCCGTACTAAACTCACTAGTCACTACGCACATCTTTCCTATATTAATAACCAGTGAACTCTACAGGGTGTCCCAGGCAACGTTGGCTAACATGGGTGTCTTTGTTATTAGTGGAGATAGAAAGTAGAGATGGGCATATCAGTGAATTTTCAGTAGCAGTGAAAACTGTGAATGCTACTTTTTATTCACTGCTACTTTTAGCAGTGAAAAATTTCACAGTTAAAATATCTCAGGTAAACTGGTAAAATCCTTTCAATGCGCAGTGTGGCATATGCATTGTGCACTGTACAGCGAACTGGGTTAGTTGTTAGGATATAATATAGCAGCGGTGAAATGAATTATGAAAAAATGCGTTTCACAGTCACTATTATTACCTATTAGGCATAACAAAAGATTTGACCGGATGTAACGTAAAGCAGATTTGTATTTTGCATGAAGGTCACTGTGAAAAATGGGTACCTATATTTTTTTTGTCCATGTATTTTTTGATACGTTAATTAACATTATCTAAATTTGAATTAATAGAAAAAATTATTCGAAACACTTTTGGACAATCCGCGTCAAGAAACATTAACAAAGCAAATATATTTCACATTTACTTTTCTTATACTTCCTAATTTTTTACACTTAAATAACGTACACTGTACAAGTTATTAAAACAAATCAATATCTTGTGCCAATAGATAATGATATACGTAAATACGATAGGTACCTACCTAGTACCTACCTGATAAACCTTATTTTAAATTTTTCACTGTTGGGTACAATAGGTAGGTAGCAGGTACACATCTGCGAACGTAATTGTAAACTGTGAAATGCTAGCGAACTGTGAACTATTCACATTTCACAATGCAGGTAGCAGTGTGCAGACCATACTAGTTGGATGTGTAAACGTTAAGAGTGAAATTGGTAGCAGCTACTTTTAAGTGATATCTTTTAAGGTCGCTGTGAAAAATTGATATCTGTGAAAAAGTAGCAGTGAAGTGAATACTTGCACATCACTACATCTTTCCTATATTAATAACCAGTGAACTCTACAGGGTGTCCCAGGCAACGTTGGCTAACATGGGTATCTTTGTTATTAGTGGAGATAGAAAGTCATGGCAAAGTAATGAAAAATTATGTGCTCATTCCCATTAACCATTAATAATTTTTAAAATCTTAGCTCGTCTGAAACACATTTAACAAAAATATCACACTAGTACGGTTACTCTCGTGTATGTCGTAGTTTATGAGTTTGTAAATTGCTTGTTGTTCTGAAACACATTTTACAAATATCACACTGATGCGGTTTCTCTTCTGTATGCCTTAATTTATGAGTTTGTAAATGGCCTGCTTGTCTGAAATCAACTTTACATACGTCACACTTGTACGGTTTCTCTCCTGTATGCTTTAATTTATGAGTTTGTAAATTTCCTGCCCGTGTGAAACACATTTGACAAATATCACACTTGTACGGTTTCTCTCCTGTATGCTTTAATTTATGACTTTTTAAATTATCAGCTCGTTTGAAACACATTTTACAAATATCACATTGATGCGGTTTCTCTGCTGTATGCTTAAATTTATGAGTTTGTAAATGACCTGCTTGTCTGAAACACATTTTACAAATATCACACTGGTATGGTTTCTCTCCGGTATGCTTTAATTTATGAGCTTGTAAATGGCATGCTTGTCTGAAACACACTTTACAAATGTCACACTGATACGGTTTCTCTCCTGTGTGTTTTAATTTATGTAATTTTAAAGAAATCGCAAGTCTGTAACACACTTTACAAATATCACACTGGTACGGTTTCTCTCCTGTATGTTTTAATTTATGACTTTTTAAATTATCAACTCGTTTGAAACACATTTTACAAATGTCGCACTGGTACGGTTTCTCTCCTGTGTGTATTAAATTGTGATGATATAAATGACCCGTCGTTCTGAAACACATTTTACAAATGTCACACCTGTACGGTTTCTCTCCTGTATGCTTTAATTTATGAGTTTGTAAATGACTTGATTGTCTGAAATACTTTTCACAAATGTCACATTTATACGGTTTCTCTCCTGTATGTTTTAATTTATGATATTTTAAAGAAATCACATGTTTGAAACGCCTTTTACAAATATCACATTGGTGCGGTTTCTCTCCTGTATGCTTTAATTTATGAGTTTGTAAATGACTTGACTGTCTGAAACACTTTTGACAAATTTCACACTGGTATGATTTTCTTCCTATAGTAGTTGCTGATTTTTTTAATATCTTGCTAAAGTCTTTCTTTTCATTAAAATTTTGAAGTTTACTAGGATGTTCAGTTGTGTTCAAATTACATTCATTTGAACGAAGATCTTCGACGTTTTTAATATTTTCGGGGCAAAGGCTAATATCGACTTCTTTTAACGGTATAAAAGTTTCTTCCGATTTCACCGATATTTTCTCCGTCATGCCGTTTTCAAATTTAAGGGAACACTCAAAATTTCCTGGCGTGTCTACACCCACTTTAGTCTCACCAATTTCGATCATTGAATCTTCGCAGTTGATTTCACTATCATCACACACTGATGTTTCTGCTGCGTCAGCACACTCTGCTGGAATTAAAGAATTATCATCCATTGGTTCATCTTTGATTTCGGATTTTAAAAATATTTCGTTAGTTTTATTTACTGTGCTAAAATTTGCAAGTACTTTCTGTTTTGAATAACAAGTATCAAACTCATCACTGATTTCAGAAAATTCACACTTTGCAGTGACATCAGCATTCGACTTTTGGTTTACAGAATTAGATTGTTCTTCGAGGGCCAGTTCAACCTTGATTTGCGGATGATAGTCGCTCAACTGCTGTACATAGCTCTGCAGTGTTTTATCAGACCGCACCGCTTGCATTTGGAACTGGTGAAATTTTTTCAGTTGAGTGAAACATAATTGACAAATATAGGTCGGCATCTTATCGTGTCTAGTAATCTGAGAGAAAAAATTACATAATGATTACAATATTTCAAGCTTACTAAGTGGAACATACAGGGTGGTGACTGCTGCACATAGGGATTTAACCCGTAAAATAAAACTTTCGCGATTTCCTGCTTCCCTAATTATTTTAGAAAAAAATATCTTCAAATAATAGTTTTAGAATATAAAATTCTGCATCTAAATCATTAAACAAAATTAATTTTGCATGCTTTCTATTAACCGCAGAAATTTGATATGGAAATGTCAGAATTACCTCAAAAACAGATAGCGATAGCCATGGAACTTGAACAAAATGATAAGAAATTATTCTGACAGCTAAAACGTCGTCATTTTGTTCAAATTCCATGGCAATCGCTATCTGTTTTTGAGGTAATTTTGACATTTTCATATCAAATTTCTGCTGTTAATACAAAGCATGCAAAATTAATTCTGTTTAATGATTTAGATGCAGAATTTTATGTTCTAAAACTTTTATTTGAAGATATTTTTACTAAAATAATTAGGGAAGCAAGAAATCGCGAAAGTTTGATTTTACGGGTTAAATCCCTTGCAGCAGTCACGGTCACCACCCTGTATAGTTTTCCAAGAAACTAATACAGATTGTATCAAATTAAAGCTGTGCATAGGGCGTTCTGTGTGTAAGATAGAGATGATATATAAAGCAATAAGTAAGAACGAGATAAATGATCCCTAATAGGAAGTTTCTGCAGTTACTGTAGTCTGTAAATAAATAATATCTATACAACCTGATAGCGTCATCTTTGTTTTGTGATTTTATCAATAATATCAGTAATCTTACAATAACCACAGTAAACGACTAACGATTTTGACAATATTTATAGAATGGGGATTTTTCGGGGCGAGAAATCGATCTAGGTAGAATCCTACTAATAAGTAACATCGCCAGTCCGACCAGCCCTACTTCGCTTCCTTTTTAGTGCATTTAAATAAAAGTTTGTCTCTAAAAAGTTTTTTTTACTAATATTTATTTTCTACTTTTTAGTCTTCTTTTTATCCTTGAGTGATATATTAAAGATATATGTCAGAGTATTTTTGATAAATCCCCATTCTGCAAATTTTCTCAAAATTTAGTCGTTTACTGTGGTTACTGTAAGACTACTGGAATTATTGATAAAATCACAAAACAAAGATGACGTTATCAACAGTAACTACAGAAATCCTATTAGGAATCATTTATCTCGTTCTTACTTATTGCTTTATATATCATCTCTATCTTACACACATGCACAGCTTTAATTTGATACAATCTGTATACCGACTAAACGTTCAAAGTAAATTTAACTGTCAGATGGTGTCAGAAGGTGTTGAAATGTCTTAAAAACGATATTTTTATTTTAATATCTAGAAAACTACCGGATCTATTTGGATTTTTGGACATAATAATTTATTGAAATTCTTGACTAATTTGTAGATGTTGAGTTTTGTACTCTCACCAGTGGCGTCACTAGTAGGTAGGGACACCACATTAGCGTAACATAGTTTTGGTAATAAATGTGGTCTCCCCACCTAGTAGTGACGTCATTGGTGAGAGTACAAAACTCAAAATCTATTAATTAGTCAAGAACATCAATAAATTATTATGTCCAAAAATCCAAATGAAATAGTTCCGGTAGTTTTCCAGAATATATTAAGGAAAATATTTTTTATGACATTTTAACACCTTGTGTCTCGCTTAGCTAGGCATTTTTGGACATAGAACAAGTCAACGAATTCCGGGACAACCGCAAAAATCCCGGTCACCTGGCAACCTTACGTTTACCACTTAACAGATACATAATAAATAATTCCCAGAAAATTTGCCCAGCTTTGACCCAATTACTTAATACTTATTTAAAAAAACATAACTTCAGTTAAATTTAATGTTAACTTATTCGCAGCGAATCAAGATCGTGTATCGCCCAAAGCATCAAAAGTACAAACGTTGTGTCATCGGTAAACAGAAAAGTAACATTATTTTCACCTTAAAATATGAAATTCTTAAATTGTCTACTTACTTGAACGGGAACACATTCCATTATTATATCAGCAATTTTTTTCCCCAAAACAGAGGAAAACAAAAATGCACCTGCCTTAGACACATCGCTTGATAGACATAATCTGCACATTTGAGTTAAATCAAAGTCAGTTACTTTTAACTGTTCCATTTTTTATATTAATATTATTTTACTTAGCAGCAAGCAGCACACAATAATTAATGGTTCGGGCAAATTATATGAAAAATTGCCAAATAGAAGAATTATTTGGAGACTCCATTTTTCTCTTGCACTTGTTAATTATAATAATTAAAAAATGTGAACTTCCTTGGTAAGAATCGAAATTTTATTAATAAAAATAAAAGATAGTGCTACATGTTTCGGCAAACTTAGTTGCCATCATCAGGCGTACAAGAAAATACTTAAGAAAAATGTGGTCTTACATGACGTTAAGTAGATATGATTCGCCGGTTCTGGGGCCTCCCAGACTCCCAACAGAAAAAGCCATTTTCCAACAGGCCATAGCTACACGGTTTGGCTTTTCCGGGGGGAAAAAGTCGACATTATACTCAAATTAAAGGCGGTGCCTACACGTTGCTGTCGTCCAATCGCAGCTCGGCAGCTTCGTTTGCAAATCGGGTGGGAAGGCGCCATTGAAATGTTTTTTAAAGTGGACATTATACTCTAATTAAACGGCAAGGCGGTGCCTACACGTTGCTGTCGTCCAATCGCGGCTCTGCAGCTTCGTTTGCGAATCGGGTGGGAGGGCACCATTGAAAAAAATTGTTTTAAGTAGACATTATACTCTAATTATGTAGCAAGGCGGTGCCTACACATTGCTGTCGTCAAATCGCGGCTCGGCAGCTTCGTTTACGATTTGTAACGAGTGCGTTTGCAAATGACGTGCGCTAGGCGGGAAGGGGGGGACGTTAATTAATTTACATGAGAAGGTCTATACAACAGTAAATATAAGAATATCTAAAACTTTCAATTTAAAAATTTTATATAAAAAACAAAAATTTTAAATTTTTGAATAGACTCTAATATTTCTCATAAAAAACTAAAAACATTTGCCCTCTTGAAAAAAAACTATTTTTGAAAATTAAAGTGCATACCCGTCTCTCACATCATAAAAACACGTTACTTCCACCATTTTTTCAACATTTTCATCATTTATAAAGTGACTTTAGAACAGTCAAAAACGAATTTTTAGTTTTCCCAAAATATTTTGAATTGTTTCTATAATTTAATAATTATAAAATATTTACTCATCCCTGATCAAAATATTTTCAAAAATAATTTTTGTTGTTTGATAAGCTCCCGAATACATAATATTAATATGCACATTTTTTGTAAAAGCAGACGACCTTTTAGTCGATGAGCGTTTATAATTTAAAATCTAGGCTAATCTATACAAATGTTTTTATATCTTTGAATACAAAAGTGAAATTTTAATCATGAAGTTATTAATAGAATGTATATAACAATATACGTTTTTTTTCCAGTTCATTCTGAACCAAGAATTATTTAACCTATATCTGTAAAAATTATAGCAGGTGTCTTAAAAAAATATTCCTTATTTTAAAATTATTTTTATTGAATTATTAGATGGATAGATACTAGATAGATATATATTTTTATTATGTATTATATTATATCATGTTTTATATTTATGTTATAATAAACGTATATATACAGGGTGAGTTTTAAGTTGATGCTTTTTTTTTACAGCGTGTAAAAATCAAATAGACGAGCAAATATTTCAAATAGTTTTTTTATCAAAACTCAAAAATAAGAGAGAAACAGCCTTTCGAAGTTTAAATAAATTTTATTAAATTTTCTTTAATTTTGAGGTCGGTCCTGGGGTTATATTATGTCACTATGGAAATATGTTATTATTATCAAGTATTCACAGAAATTGTTCGAAGTTGTCCCCGTTTTGTTGGACACAAAGATGCGTGCGCCGTAGCCATGCTTCTGTACATGCTTGTAGTAGCGATAAGGGCCTTCCGCGAATTATTTGGGAAGCATTTTCGATTCGTGCTATCATTTCTTCGCGTGTATTAACCGGGCTTTTGAAGACTAAACTTTTCATCCACCCCCACAAGAAAAAATCCAAAGGGTTTAGGTCCGGCGATCTTGGTGGCCACGCGACAGGTCCTCCACGACCGATCCACTGGTTACGAAACTGTTCATCTAAAAAATCTCGAACTTCACGCCTAAAATGAGCCGGCGCCCCATCGTGCAATAATCACATGTTGCCTCGTACATTTAAAGGTACATCTTCCAGCAAACCAGGGAGAATATCTTGCAAAAAATGCAAGTAGTTGGCGCCGTTTAAACGCTCTGGTAAAATAAATGGTCCAATTAACATGCCATTCACAATGCCTGCCCACATATTAGCGGAAAATCGAACTTGAAAATTAGTTCTTCGTACAGCTTTAGGATTCTCTACAGCCCAAACATGTGTGTTGCGGAAATTATTAATTCCATTGCGGGTAAACATGGCTTCATCCATCACCAAAGTCGATCTTAGAAAGTTGTTGTTGTTGGCATTTTGCTCTAAAAGCCAGTTGCAAAAATCGACTCTGCGTGGAAAATCCTCTGGCTTCAAAGCTTGAAGCCGTTGAACGTGGTAAGGATGAAGCTGATTTTCGTGCAGAGTGTTGCAAACTTTCGTCTGACTTACTTGAACCTGGGAAGCGATTACACGAGTGCTTGTCGTTGGATCCTCATGCACTAAATCCAGAATGTGTTCCTCCCGCTGAGCATTTCTAAGATGCCTCGGTCGTCCTGCGCGTCATCCACGATGCTCCCGTAAACTACCCGTTTCCCTAGACCTTTGAACAACATTCATAATTGTACGAGGGTTCGGATGAATCCGGTTGGGGAAACGATCTGCGTGCAATCGCGATGCACCCGCAGCATTTTGACGACACTCTCCGTAAATTAATAACATGTCTACTAGTTCATTATCGTTATAAACATGAGCCATTCTCAAAAATAATTGAGGCACACACAATTCTCTTAAAAACAGAACAATACACATACTTGATAATAACAACTTATTTCCATAGTGACATAATATAACCCCAGGACCGACCTCAAAATTAAAGAAAATTTAATAAAATTTATTTAAACTTCGAAAGGCTGTTTCTCTCTTATTTTTGAGTTTTGATAAAAAAACTATTTGAAATATTTGCTCGTCTATTTGATTTTTACACGCTGTAAAAAAAAAGCATCAACTTAAAACTCACCCTGTATATATATATACATATACAAAAAATCTGTTCTAAATAAATAATTAGGTCTATTCATTAAAGTCAGTTGATTTAAATTTTAATCTTTCATTATGACTAAAATCTTTTCGCTCATTTTTAGTAAAATATTTTTTTGGATTTGCCGTCTGTCTAATTATTTTTTTGTTTTTAAAGTCGGGTCTTGTCAAATGTTCAGAATTAAAGTCAAGTTCTAATTCCCAATTTTCAGAAAATTCGATGTTCAAATTAGTCACTGGCAATATGTCTGGGTTTGAATTAATTCTGAAAAAAAAGGTCTGTCCTTACAAGTTTCTTCATGGGTGTCTAGATCCCATGGATGTACTATATGGTCCCAATTATACTTGCATTTGGCGTAAGGGGTGTTAGGATGAGCCTTTTTGCATTTAACACAGTGTATTCCTATGCGAGACAACACCACGTGACTCCTTTCAAAATAACAGGATTCCATCTAAAATTGTAAAATCAAATAAATTAATTTAAAAACAAATACTTTTTTTCAACACCCGGTGTAATGTTATAATGCTCACACTGCAAACAATTATCGACCTTATTAGTCGCGAGTTTTACCACAAATGTTTGCGAATATATATAGTATTTATCATGAGTAAAAGGTAAGTTAAATTAATTGTAAAAAAACTTTTTTGTATTATCTAGACATTAGTAACACAATAAGATGTATGCATATACTTACATTAAATAAAACTTGAATAATAATTCAATCGAACTGTTTATTAAACTACATTCCGTTATCAAAAACACTGGAATACTGATAATTTCATAAACAAATATACCCTCTTTTATATATTTTTAAAAACGGTGAAAGTATTAAGTTAAATTAAATAAAACTTGAATAATAATTCAATCGAACTGTTTGTTAAACTATATTCCGTTATCAAAAACACTGGAAGACTTATAATTTAACAAACAAATATATCCTCTTTTATATATTTTTAAAAACGGTGAAAGTATTAAACTTTTTGGTGGTACATAATATGTACGTGTACATACAAATAACGCATGACCTCAATAAAGTTACTTTTTAAAATTCACTTCCGATTCTGTTATGGCATACTAAAATTAACTTTCATTTTTGTTCTCCATTGCAAAAACACTTTCAATTAAAGTGATACCCCCATCAAGAAAATGAAATCGATTGACTACTATATTATAAAGTATATAAAGTATAGTATAAAGTATTAAACTTTTTGGTGGTACATAATACGTACGTGTACATACAAATAACGCATGACCTCAATAAAGTTACTTTTTAAAATACACTTTCGATTCTGTTATGGCATACTAAAATTAACTTTCATTTTTGTTCTCCATTGCAAAAGCACTTTCAATTAAAGTGATACCCCCATCAAGAAAATGAAATCGATTGACTACTATATTATAAAGTATATAAAGTATAGTATAAAGTATTAAACTTTTTGGTGGTACATAATACGTACGTGTACATACAAATAACGCATGACCTCAATAAAGTTACTTTTTAAAATACACTTTCGATTCTGTTATGGCATACTAAAATTAACTTTCATTTTTGTTCTCCATTGCAAAAACACTTTCAATTAAAGTGATACCCCCATCAAGAAAATGAAATCGATTGACTACTATATTATAAGGACTGGAATATTACCAATATAGTAACTAGTAATGCTATAGCAGTTGTGTGTGTATTATCGAAAAAGTTCAATATATTAGCTAGTACTACTGTAACAGTTGCGTGCGTGTTATCGTGAAGCTCAAAAAAATACTCAAGGTATGTGTGGTATGTATTATTAATTAAAAACGTTTCAACATTTAATTAGTTGAATATTTGATTTGTACAGTAACCAAATATATATTTTTATTAATGTGTACATATCTTTGTTTCATTTAGTATGGAATCGCTAGGAAAATTCGCCCTCAACGCATCAACACGACAATTGACCAAGATCACAGACTTACCTCAAGAACAGTGTATGTCTGAGAAGAGGTGCACACTCCAGAAAACTCAATTTAGAGACAGAATAAGAATAGAAACAGACCTGTACATGTTTGATTTGCCGCAGAGATACAATGAAGCGTTAGAAGAAGTAAGGAAACAGCTTTTTAAAGCTTCATATATAATGTATAAGGGCAGAGAATCTAAAAAGTTTGCACCTCACTTAATATTTGATTTTAAATGTGCCAAATTATTGTAACGTCATATTTTTTTTGCACAACATGTACGAATGAAAAGCAGGCTTTTTTTAATCTAATAATATATTTTTCTTATTGAATCAAAGTAACTGCATGTATAAAAATTATAATATCGTTCAATTCTTAAATCAATTACATGTTATTTCAAAGCAGCGCTGCTATTTTTGTAAAACAAAAATTTTCTTTATAAAAATGGAATATTGTTCGAAATGTTTGCATAGTTTGCAAGCTATTTCATTCATGAACTTAATTGAAACAAATCAAAACATTCCCAAAAGAGTTCAACAATTCGTAGCAAGATGCTTTTTGAAAAATATTGATTTTAAATTATTTATTTTAAAACAATCTTAAATATATTACATGGAAATAATTCTGATTTAAAATTTGTAAACAAATAGCAGTAGGCTTTGTATAACATCACCACCACCACCGCCACCACCACCACCAACACCACCACCACCAACACCTCTTTTATTTTTTTAACAGCAATAGTTTTGTTAATTTAAAAGTTAAAAAACTTCAAATTTTTAATTATAATTTTGATATCCGTTTAATTTCATTACAAAAAAACAGAGAGACAGTCAAAGACTTAATAAAAAAACAAGTTGAAAAACATATCACGGTTAAATGTAATTTAGAACTTTTTACTTATTATTTTATATTAAAAAAAGATGAAATAAAATGTGAATTGAAATCCTTTAATACTCAAAACATTGTTTTTAATGACACCACTGATATGAATGCAATATTAAATGATTTTAAGTTTAAATTTATAAAAAAAGCTGAAGATTTCCAAGAGCGCGATTCTGGTTGGTTGGTGTCTTCAAAACATTTCTCACGTCGAGGTGAATATTTTGAAGTATAATTCACTACGTGCCTCGTCATACCTTGAATTACCTAATAAAATAAAATCTAAAAAAGCAATCATTAACGTGATTAATCACGATAATGCATGTTTTGCTTGGGCGGTTGTTAGTGCGTTGCGTTCGGTACAAAACACAAATAAAAATCCTACGCGTGTTGGGTCGTACCCTCATTACAACGAAGTGTTGAATTTCAATAAACTTGATTTTCCCATGAAATTAAAAAATATTAAACAGTTTGAAGAACAAAATCAATTTGTAAACGTGAATGATAAACAATGCAACGTAATAGGACCCTTATATTGCACTCAAAAAAAAAAAACAAAACAATTAGTGATGTGCCGGATATCCGTATCCGATCCGTATCCGCGGATATCCGAGGGAAAAGAAAGATCCGTATCCGTTAGTTTTTTGGCGGATCTTTTACCTTATCAATTTTCAATTCATAGATAAAATTTTATATATATAGGTAATTAGGTAATAATGAAAAACAGTTAAATTCCATTCAGATTATTTTTTATTTTTTAATATCGTGGTCAATAACTTTTTCCCATAACAGATAGTCTCTTTCCAAAGGTCGATGTGCAATATTTAGTATTTACCGCCACGTACTCTAAGAAAGTTAAGATCCGTATCCGTATCAGTATTCGCGGATCTTTACCAAATATCCGTATTCAGATCCGTATCCGCGGATATACATTTTTAACGATCCGGCACATCACTAAAAACAATCATTACGTATGGATATGTAATTTGTCTAGACTAGTGTCGTCTCAGTTAAGTTCGACTGAACATAAAAAATTCATTTGTGATTTTTGTTTAACGTATTCTGGTAGTAAAGAATTGCTTCAACGACACTTTGAATACGACTGTGGGAAGATAAGGGTAAAAGTGCCTACCGCAGAGTTAAAAAAAGATCGTCTAGGTCAGGAAAGTCCTGGCAATATTTTAAAATTTAAAAACTATGAAAGAAAAGAATTGTTACCTTTTGTAATTTATGCTGATTCGGAAACTATATTAAAGTCTGTAAATGCAGCAATGCCCAATCCTACCCAGTCTTTACATTGCCTTTGAAGCAACACATCCCGCATAGTTTTGCATATTATATAAAATGTAGTTATAATGATTCACTGTCTCAATTTAAGGTTTTCAACGGTGTGGACTGCGCTAACAAATTTATCCAAAGTGTCATGTCAGACTCAAAAAAAATCATGAAATTTTAAGTGAGGTAATTCCTTTACGCAATGTTGCAAGCGACGAAATTCAAGGATTGGGCAAACACAAAGAATGTCATATCTGTGAGAAACATTTTACCGAAGAAGACCGTGATTCGCTTGTTTTGGATCACGATCATCTGACGGGAGAACCTCGCGGATATGCACACAGCGTTTGTAATTTAAATCACCAAATTCCAAAATTTATTCGTTTTTTTTTCACAATTTAAGCAATTTTGACAGTCATTTATTTATAAAAGAGTTAGGTTCAGTATGTGACGATATTTCGGTTATTCCAATAAATAAAGAAAAACATATTTCATTCAGTGCAAAATTTCCTTTGCCTCTCAACCGGCGAATCATATCTACTCAATTAATAATTGTTTACATAATTAAAGTTTCTTGGACTTGACAGTTGCCATATTAAATGAATTCGCTGCAAATGGGCCAGATTAATAATTTTAAGGCAATGATATTCATAATCTATACTTGTACTATTATTCTGTTACACATTTAAATAAGGTATTCATATCACATAATGTAATTGCATTAATATGGTTAACAATATGTTTATTCGTTGTGAGCCTCGAGAAGGAGGGGATACGCACTTTTTCGCGAGCGCTGTATGCGGCGACTTTATGCATTAATGCTGTATTTTTAATAAGAACGTATTGTAGTGTTGGAGTGAAAGAACAGATAATTAAAGAATGTAATTTTATTGTATGGCAAATTGAGTTGATAATAAACGAATCTTATAATAATGGTTCGAACTTAAAACTAAATATAAGAGAAATGTAGCAATTAGATATCTAAGCAGGTTACAAATATGGTTCGGACCTAAACTAATACAGCAACAAAATGTGGAAACATAACCTCTACATAGTCTAAATAACTTAAAGCAATAAATATATTCACTTAACGTTTACAATACAATTAGAAAATTTGGAGGTATTGTCTCAATTTCAAGTAATAAGCGAATTTTTTGCTCTTTCCTATAATTTCGCATACTAAAGTTACAGCAAAGATTCCTTTTTCGAACCAATAGGCGGCGCCCAGTGTAGAAGCTCACAGCGAATAATGTTTAATTTTAGATTTTTATTTGTTCTAAATAGGGTTCATTCACGGGAATTCTCGAGCCGAGAATTCCCGGGAAATCGTTGGGCTTTGTTCCCGGGAAATTAAGCTCGAGAAAAGTCGAGAACTCGAGAAATCATATTTAAGTCGAAAAAAATATAAAATAAAACTATTTGCCTTTGCCTTTCAGGAAATGTAGTAAATAAAATAAGGAACCGGCTGTCTGATAAAGCTATAAATGCGTTAGTTTTTCTAAAGGCAGACAGAGTAAGCAGATCTAATTGTTTTGTATGTATGTACTATGTTCAGATGTTGTTTTATAGATCTTGCAAAGTTTTAAGATGATTTTTTTCCTAATTAACCTGCCAAAATGGTGCTGTGATTGTAATTATAAGTCATACTCCGGTAATTTTAGATATTAAAATCACCCACCTGCAGAAAAATTCCCAGTTAGCTGATTTTTTTTTATTTACCTTCGTTATGGTGTTTTAAAAAATGTGTAAAAAGTCCCCATCGATATCGTGCCGGCGTTGCCAGATATTCGAGGTTCAAGTTCACGATAGACGGTTTTTTGCGAATTTCTTGGTTCCGTTCCATTTTTTGTAAAAAATGGTTATTATCAATCTTGTAGAGGACGACATTATCTACAACTTTTGTATAAACATTTTTTGTCTACGATTTATAGTTTGTCTTATTTAAGTACCCGCGGCTTCCTCCCCCTCGATTTTACATAACGGGATTATGCTGCTTCCCGAGGGCCTAACATAATGATTTGTACCATTATTTTAAGTTGAACTTAAAGCTAACGATTAATTATAATTTTATCGAAATTAATGCAGTAGTTCTCTACTTATAAGCAACCAAACATACAAATCGACAGCGCTCAAACAGACAGACAGACCGACAATTTTTTTTGAAAATACGATATTTATACTTGACATCAATTATAAAGACCATTCGTAAAGTAATTTCGTAAAAAAAATTTACAAGGGTTGAGAGAGTGCGGATAAAGTACGAGTATGCATTTGCATACCGTATAACGCACTCTAGTAATAATAGCCACATTTTTAATTTTTTTTACAAAATTTCTTTACGAATAGTCTTTATAACAATTATAAGGAGTATTCGTAAAGGAATTTTGAAAAAAAAATTAAAAGTATTGTTACTCCGAGCTATTCTTAGTAGAGTGCGTTATACGGTATGCAAATGCATACTCGTACTTTATCCGCACTCTCTCAACCCTTGTAAATTTTTTTTACGAAATTACTTTACGAATGGTCTTTATAATTGATGTCAAGTATAAATATCGTATTTTCGAAAAAAATTCTCGGCCTGTCTGTCTGTTTGAGCGCTGTCGATTTGTATGTTTGGTTGCTTATAAGTAGAGAACTACTGCATTAATTTCGATAAAATTATAATTGATCGTTAGCTTTAAGTTCAACTTAAAATAATGGTACAAATCATTATGTTAGGCCCTCGGGAAGCAGCATAATCCCGTTATGTAAAATCGAGGGGGAGGAAGCCGCGGGTACTTTAATAAGACAAACTATAAATCGTAGACAAAAAATGTTTATACAAAAGTTGTAGATAATGT
The DNA here is from genome assembly GCA_039654895.1 of Mongoloraphidia duomilia. Classification (NCBI taxonomy): domain Eukaryota; kingdom Metazoa; phylum Arthropoda; class Insecta; order Raphidioptera; family Raphidiidae; genus Mongoloraphidia; species Mongoloraphidia duomilia. Next base: position 2,113,097 of record CM077527.1, on the reverse strand, counting down.
CGTCCTCTACAAGATTAATAATAACCATTTTTTACAAAAAATGGAACGGAACCGAGAAATTCGCAAAAAACCGTCTATCGTGAACTTGAACCTCGAATATCTGGCAACGCCGGCACGATATCGATGGGGACTTTTTACACGTTTTTTAAAACAACTCGTCATCACACACGCGTAATAATTATAATACACATATTGTTGTTAATACATGCAGACAGCACACTTTTAAGAAGGTGCGTCAATACGCTAATAATACACGGCTGCACACACACACACACACACACAGCTCTCGGCAACGGAGGCTTACGAATGAAGCGCGATGACGTTACCTGAATTCATACACACACACTGAATGCAGTTGACATTGGCAGAGCTCCAACGCGAGGAGGGAAAAAGGGGAGTATATGGTTGAGGTTTAAAAGGTCGGAATTTTAAATTCGTAATTAGAACATTAATCAATTTTGAAAATAGCATTTGACGTTTCACCAGCCACTTCTTTCCATAATATTTTTTATCTTTTTCATCTTTTTATCTTTTATTTCTTTTCATTTTCTTTTCCCTAGGTGGAGTCGGTGCTGGAATCGTAAGTGGCGGTGTAAAAGTCGGTGTAGCATGTGTTGTAGGCTTGTTAAATACCGGTGTAGTAGATGTCCTGCCATATAAAGATTGAATTGCATACATGTCATCTTCAGTAAGTGCTGTAATATCTCTTTTATAATAAGCATACATAACTGAATGAGTGTGGGACGAGTGTCCCACCCTAAACACGTGCCCCATCTCGTGCAATAGGATTTGAAACAAACTTACTTTCCCTTCAGGCGTTTTATCAAAACCGTAATACCAATCCTCCTGACGGTCCAAATGTATTTCCTTACATGAGCCATCTAATGTTGGATAGAACGCATGTGCTAAAGTGTTCCCCGGACCATCAAAATTGTAGTTGCATTTACCTTTCATGCAACTCGCATCGTTATCATGCACCCTATCTCTTCTCGCAAAAGAAATCAATATAACCGGCTTATTTATATTATGCTGAAACGTTAAGACGGATATGTTTGCCCACGCGTCAAAAGCCCTTTTTGCAATTTCTACAACATCATCTTCAACTAATGAGAAATGCCAGGTTAAATTAGTTTTAGACCATTTCCTCGAAGAAGTGCGATACTCGTTGGGCATAAAATTATCTTTTACACCACATCTAGGTGTATTCATAAGTTTTAAAGTTTCCTCGTTTAGTGTGCCGTCTGCAGGCACTAGCTGATAATATTCTTGAAAATGACGTACCCCTTGAGTAACAATATCATCGCGTTGTTGCGTGACAATACTTGCATTATCAACACCTTTTATGAAGCCGAAATTTTTAAGATAGTTATTAGTAGCACTTTCATTATTAGCTTTTATAAAACCAAAGTTTTTAAGATAGTTATATACATCCAGTTCTATCGCGCACACCATAGAACTGAATAACAGTACTATTAAAATACTATTAAAAATCTTCATTTTGAAATGGATTTGCAGGTTAAAGAATAATTTAAAACAACTACAGAACTTTGACTGAACTAGCAGTGTCACTTCTCTAGCATTTATATGAAATAAGGTGCGTTTGGTATCAAGGTGTAGTGTAAAAAGTGTAAACACTTTTGACACTATTACGTTTGTTATACAAAAGTGTAAAATAACTGACCTGTTTGTTATTTCAGTGTGGGACTAAAAGTGTAACAACTATTAGTCCCGGCTCTTGAGCAGGTGCACGTAGTGTAGTGTAGGTCACGTGATATATGTCTGAATTGACAATCGCTTTGACAGCTTTGATACTTTTTTCGTACTGTTTTTTACATTTTTGTCTCTTAAAAATGAATGAGCTTCAAAATGTAATGGTTCAAGATAAATATGGCAGTGAGTTTAACATTTTACGACCAAAAAAAACTGTAAAAACTAGAAATAATGAACTCAGCCAATCTGTAATAGTATGTATAATACATAGTAATAGTACATAATAATAGCAAAATTAAACACAAAATAAAAAGCACAAGTGGATAAGTCCAAGGTCTGGCTGATCACTGAAGAAAAGCCTACCAGACAACACTACTAAAATTTTATTATTGAATACCTAAAAACATCAAATCGGTGACAGACTGTACCAATTTTTTACATCATTTTTTATTGTCAGTATCTCAAATATTGCTCAATAGTACTTGATGAAATTTATACAGATTATATAGAAATGCCTATATTATTAAGATTTACAATTATCACTGTCTGCCTTGCAAATTTACACGTCCAGATTAAACAAGAGTTAAGTGGTAAATGCAGGATTCCAGTAGAGTACTAACATTTATTTTCATTTATTTTGATTTCTTACTTGAGTTGAATTTCCGTTAATATCACTTTTCTGTTAGAATTACTCATGACTAGATGTCATATGAACATATTTATTATTTCAATTAATTTTAACAAAAATAATCTATCAGAAAGACATATATTTTGTGTTAACGCAGGTGACCAACATGAAAATAAGTTTTTTTATGTGTTAATATAAAATAACATTTATAAAACGTAAAATCTGACACCAAATATGTTATATTTATTATTTAACACATAAGAGGACCTTGACATATCTATTAAATGTTATTTTAACTCAAAAACAATAAAGTTTAACATAAAAAATTGACAGAGGATTTTTTAACATATACAGACTCGATTTTTAACTGTGTATATATATTATATAATAATAATTCGCATCACCCCCCTACTGATACCACTTTTCCAAAAATGTTTTTGCATACATTAACGAAAATAGCGTGATATCAGTAGTAGGGTGCGCATAATGTGTTCATCGGACTGCTCGTTGGGGAATAACGATGTTGCCCGGGCAATCGCCTCCAGAAGTTGCGGACGCGTTATATCTAGAATGCGTCCGTCCTCAAAATGTATAACGTATCTTGTGGGTGCGGACGTAAACAAGCCGCCCAATCCAATCAATTTGTTCAACCACTGTTCGTTCGATGGTATTTTTCCGGACATTTTTTGTGTAGTGTTGAGGGTATTATAAGGTTTTTTTCTTTTTGAAAATTTTTGCAGCCAAATTATTTATTTGAATAAGTAATATTCTGAAAAGATGTACATTAAAATGAATAAGTTATAATACAGTATTTGAAAATAAAGATAAATGAATGAATTAGAATCAAAATACTTACATTTTCTATTCTTAACATAAAATTTTAAATCAACTTATACGTGCTAAACTTTCAACAAAAATTTCTATAATGATTTGGGATATGCAAAATTATTTGTATATATACCACCCATCCCCAGCCTAATCTTCTAAAATTTCATGTTAGCTGCAATAATGCAGCACTTAAAAATGACCTTATTTGCATGAGAAGGATAAAATGAGGAAATTTCAAAGCTTGCCTGAATCATTCACACTAGGGGTGGTTAACAAACCGATCGTGATTGATCAACTGCCAACTTTAGTTGTATATAAAAACAAATTACAGGAAAAATTTTTTTAATTTGGATCTATGCAGTAAAGTGAATCAATTTTTTCATATTTCAAGCTTATGAATGCTACTCATACCACCCCTATGCACTGAAACTTATTTAATAAAATTATCATTTTCTAGACACATGCTAAATTACAGACTTTCACCGACAAAGACTTCTCATTAATGATAAGATTAGATGAATAAAGGTTTTGAGTTCCTGTGGACTGTAAATAACACATATATTTAGTATTTTCACCTCTAATTGTTATGTGGATAATACTATGTGAATATTTTTATCACACACCAATTATATGATAAGAAAAAATAAAACTTAAGCTGTATTTTTATGCAACCACTTTTCAAAGAAGTTGATCACCCCTGATTTACACTGTTTTAATTATTTAGACAAATTATACACTTTGGAATCGATCCAATAATTGCATCCGGAAAAACATGCTAAAATTTATTGCATGTTATATTAACCCAGTTTTTACGTATACGTGTTAGGAATCTAGTCATAAACACTCAGGTCGCAGCGCCAAACCCGGCAATTAACGTATTTGCTAAATATGACATTATTATGTAAATTTTTTCCTTATTTCGATAAAATAAATAAAACTTCCTAATATACTAAATTCGAACCCCAAACTAGTGTTTTCATAAAATTTACAAGTCTGATCCCACTAGAGTGATTTTTATTTAACCCTTAAAATGAAGCGATTAAAGCAATTTCACAATTTCATAATTCACATAAATGGTATCAAGTTGCTCATAATGATGATTAAAAATTCCGGTCAATTCCGATGTCAATAGTGTAATGAGCCTTATACCAAACGCTTTAAATGTAGATACAATGTATCATATTTATGCATTTTGAAATTATGCATTTGGAAATGCTCCAAAAATAATAGGTAAAAGTTTGGGGGAAACGTATTAATATTAAACTTTTCAAAACTTATAAAAAGACATCGCGAGCAGTGTCAAATTTTTATTCTACCGATGTTGAGAGAACTTATTTTATCGGGTTGTATAATTATCGTAAAGTCAGTAACGTTAATATCAGTGAAATAAAGTTTTGAAAGACGAGTTCTCCATTAACAACTTCAAATGCAAGTATTCAATCGCTTTATTTCTATAAAATGCTATTAAAACGACGTAGAGTCGAGTTCACCGTTACACGTTCTTATCACCCCACCTTTAAAATTTGAATTTTAATAAAATGGCTGCTAATAATGAAGACTACTATAGGTGTTTAAGATCCATACTGTTTATAGTTGAATTAGATATTATAAAAACTAAATTTAATTTGCCTAATAAAGCATATAATGGACGCTATACCATCGATGGGGATAAGACAAGAGTGTGTAGGAGGTGCGTTGCGAAATATTTAAAAAATGAAAGATGTGAAGAAATAGGAGTACATATTCTGTTTTCCTTTGTTACGCATGCGTGTCTAACAGATGCCATCAATTATATACTAGCGAGTAGAGATAATCTGCTTTTTAAATGCATTTTATGCCGTGATGTGTATTTCGATCTTCGCAAACCTACTGTGGACTGCCCATGCTACCCATTGTATATAAATAATATGACTGAGGAAAGTAAGGAGAATATTCCGTTGGAGGAAGCCTCAACTCCTCAAACGTCTTGAGCGCCAAGTTTAATACGACGCCCTTTCTCGATTATTCAAGTATTCGAAGACTAAACAGCTTTTTTTTTCTTTTTTGTTTTTTCATATAAAGTGAGTGCCCATTTTATAATTCTACTAGGCTTGATAACTACTATAAATGCATTACCAACAGTAAATACCTTTTAAATCGGATCCTTCAGCCGCATGAGCCCTACTAACAATTTAGCTTAATAAATCATTTTTGAGTTTAATTTTTCTACATATATATGCTACACATAAATATTTTAGCTGCTTGCAGATTACTTAATTTATACATATTCTAATGTATACTTCACATGACGTCATAGTGTAAATATGTTCTAAGAACATTCATAATATAAGTTATTATTCTTTTAGATGTTTAGCTGTAAAAACTGCCGTAAAATTTTCACGAACCATGGCAGCGTTTCTCAGCATGAGAAAGTCTGCATACAAAACGTCAAATATCGATGCCAATCCTGCCTAAAAGTTTTCACTAGGGTGGTTAATTTAAAAAAACATGTTAAAAGCACTCATCAATTTCTCTGTGAAAAATGTGGAGTTTTAAGCGAGCTCATGAATCACATCTGTTCAACATCATCCGAGAATGGCATTAAGAGCCCGTTTCCCCTGGTTTTCTCAAAGCAATACAGTGGTCTGCGGCGTCGTATAAATCTGAACGTAAAACAGGGAATAAACTTATGTAAAATTATTTTTATAAAGATTTGGTGTCCTTCTATTTCCGTATTGTACCACTTTTTTAATTTTTGTAGTAAAAAAAATTTAAAAAAATGTTAAAAACCGTAAAAAATGTCTTTTTCAAGCATTCACCATTAATTAACGGAGTACAAAATGAAAAATTTGTTACAATACGGCTGTAGATTGAACCTTAATATAACTAGAAAAAAATATTCTGTAGCCCGTTTTTCAAAATTACAAGCCAGTTTATAGGATGAGCCGTACCTCTGCAATGAAAAAACATCGTAATATGTCGATCTGATTTGTGCTGTCACCACGGAAAGAAAGTGTACTTTTGATGTCACTATAGCTGCTGTTGGTATCGCTTCACTGTGACGTTTAACTTAGGGCTGTGTAGTCTGTAGTGTGTATAGTGTATACAGTGGTTTTATCGCGTGTTACTAAGGGCTAACAAATTTATTTATTTATTAAAAAATATTCTTTTTTCAACAATAGATTATCTATTGTTGATAATAATATATTTTACTACTCATCATTTTGTTGAAAAATAAAACACTGAGTTTAGGAATTATTAGGGTTCCGTACTGGAACCCTATTTACACCTTTTTTTGACAATTATTTCGTCAACACAGTGACCTATAAAAATACTAATTTTAATGATAGGTTCTTATCAGGTAGAAATTTACAATAAAGTTTTAGACTGCAGGTACTTAATTCTCTATTTGTAAGAAATGGGAAATCATTAATTATTGTTCTGTTTATAATTATTAGTTGTTTTGTAAAGTACTTCTTAAGTTTATATTAGAAATCGTGTCCATCGTGATTATAATAAAATTAAGCAAAATCGCAGGATAGTGGACAATATAATTTGATTTATTAAATTAAATGTACGACGTTTCGTCTATAGATTTAGACTTTTTCAAGTACATACTTCTTAAGATTGCACACACAACAGCTGTTTCATAGAAATAATTAAAAAATCCCATCATTATTGGCTACAAAACTTTATTATTTCGTGTGAAATAATTTTTTATATGAAATTAAAAATTTATGAAAAATGAATGTCCTAACTTGATTCAGCCAGTGACGTTAATTCTAACCTAACTTAACCTCGTTGACGTTAGTAGAGGCATAATTTAAGCAATTATAATTAGAAATTGAGTTTGTTCTTTCCATTTGGAATTGAAAAAGTGTTCTGAATTCGTCTGAGCTACGCTAGATCAAGGGAGGGCAAGCTAATAGGATAAAAAAAGTTTTCATCAATTAGGTATTGGATATCTATTATTTGAGCTTTTTCCTCAGTTGGAAATTTAAACTTTTTGCAGTCATAATTTTCATTATAACTGCTTTCAAGTACAAAACGCCACCCCATAACAAATTGCTTTAATTATTAACGACGACGTGTTTAAAAAACAAGGTTATGTCAGTAGAATGAATGAAATTTGACAGTTGTGTCGTCAATGGGTGAACGTACGTTTAACGCAGATTCTAGTTAGAAGGAGACAGTTGCGACTCCGCCACGCCTTCCTTTCCTAATCTATTGTTTTCATTGTGTTTTTGACGTTTCAATTTATGATTGTGGTTAGTAAATCATGGCTATTTTGATAAATGTTTTTAATTTAAACTTAATCACAGTTCCTTAATAAATTATTTAGTAATTAAAAGCTCCATATTGGTAATTTGCAGACATACGTGTCAGGTAGAGTTGTTAATTATGAACAAATTTTGTATTTGTTTTTTTTTTTCACCAAAATATATAGGGAAGCAGGAAAATTCATAAACATGATTTTACATGTAAAATCCGTATTACCCTCAAAGCAAATCAGCACCCTTTATAATCATTTGCGTTATATTTTTTTGATTTTTCAGGAATTATAATTAGTATTTATTATGTAAGGTGAAAGAAATCACATTTAATTTATATATTTATTTATACAGGGTGCTGAATTGCTTTACGGGTAATAGGGATTTAACCCGTAAAATCAAACTTTTGCAATTTCCTGCTTCATTAATTATTTTAGGAAAAATAACTTCGAATAAAGGTTTTAGAACATAAAATTCTGCATCTAAATCATTAAACAAAATTAATTTTGCACGCTTTGTAACGGCAGAAATTTGATATGAAAATGTCAAAATTACCTCAAAAACAGATAGCGATAGCCATGAAACTTGAACAAAATGATGACGTTTTAGCTGTCAGAATAATTTCTAATCATTTTGTTCAAGTTCCATGCAGGCTATCGCTATCTGTTTTTGAGGTAATTTTGACATTTGAATATCAAATTTCTGCCGTTACAAAACATGCAAAATTAATTTTGTTTAATGATTTAGATGCAAAATTTTATGTTCTAAAACTTTTATTCGAAGATATTTTTCCTAAAATAATTAGGGAAGCAGGAAAATCGCAAAAGTTTGATTTTAAGGGTTAAATCCCTATTACCCGCAAAGCAATTCAGTACCCTGTATATCTGCAGATAATTTATGTTGTACTGTTTTGTAATTTTGTCCTTTTATGAATAAAAGAAAAAACAGTTTTTTTTACATAAAAGGAAATATGTATTATTATACAATTCTTATAGCAAAACTATTTTTACTTTTTTTACATAATAATTAAAAAGTTATATTTAATTTAAAATTGATTTTAAACTATTGTCATATAAAATGAATATAACACATCCCTATTGTGACACTGGCTACATACTATGTAAGTGTGTTGTATACCAATACATATAATATTATGTATATCACTGTAACATAGGTATCGATAATTCGGTTCTCTTTGTCAATACTACCCACATATGTGAAAGATAGAGAGAGAGCATTCAATTCTGATAGACCACAATATATTAGTTGTACTATTATGAATGGAATGTTTCAAAATGTTTCCTCACCACACACCGCAAAACACAATTTCCCCTTGGAGATCGGGAAACGGGCTCTTAAATCATTAAAACGTAAACTTGGGGTTGCGTCGGCTCTTGGGGGTAAACGGACTTGTAAAGAAGATTTCCTCAAACACTTAAATTCGATAGAGCTTTGCAAGAATGAAGCCTCGGTGAATGACCTATATGAAATTTGTGGTGTAAATTTTGAAAGTGAAGAAGTGTCGGCACATTTCGGTAGCAATATTCATAAAGAGAATGCGGGTATTAGGCCCGTAGATGTGAACATAAATCATGTGGATAGCGCCTTTAAATCGCGAATTGCCACTTATCAAATAAATCCCGATCCGAAGACATGTCATGAATCTATTGAATATTTTATGGTGGAAATACAGAGCAAAGCCGTAAATCTGATCGAAGCTTGCATTAAGAGACATATCGCCCTAAAAATAAATGTGGAATTGTTCGCCTTCTATGAACGAGGATGTGATGATTACGTATGTGATATTAAGACATTTAGTACGAAGAATCGCATTGTCACCTTAGGGGATGATATTACAGATGTTCTTAGCAAATTTACGTGTGAGGTGAATACTAAAAGCTGTGAATTTGAAACGCTGGGCTCTGGATGGTCCTTGAAGCGTGTGATGTATTTACAATTGAATATAAATAAGTATTCACCAGCCCGAGGTGAAATTTACCTCGAACTACCGGCCGACATTAAAAATAAACGAGCGGTTGTTAACGTGAAAAATGCCGACCAGAAATGTTTCCAGTGGGCAGTTCTGGCAGCCTTATACCCAGCTGAAAAAAATGCCGATAGAGTTGAAAAATATTTACAATATGAGAGTCAATTGAACTTTAGTGGCATTAAATTTCCAGTATCGTTAAAGAGTATCTCAAAATTTGAACGTTTGAATGCGATAAGTTATTAATGTTTGGGGTATCAGCAGCGAGAATGGTAGGTCGCAAATAGTCGGTCCCTATTACCATACCGAAAAACGTCAGGCCAGGCATATAAATTTACTCTACATTGAAAGTGGTGAAAGAACTCATTATTGCTGGATAAAAAACGTGTCAAGACTCATATCCACTCAACTATCAAAACACAATGGTTCAAAGTATATTTGCGATGGATGTTTGATTTATTTCGGCACGAGCGCTCAATTAAAACGCCATCAATCTGAAGATTGCAGTCATATTCGCATTATCCTACCGGAGGAGGGTAGTAACATCTTAAAATTTAAGGATTATGCGAAGAAGTTAGAGGTACCATACGCTATTTACGCGGATTTCGAGGCGTTATTAAAGCCCGTCAGCGCTTGCAGTCCAAACCCGGAAGAATCGTATACAACGGATGTTTATGAACATGAAGCGCACAGCTATGGTTATTATATCAACTGGTCGTTTGATGAGACTCAGTCGAAATATGCTACGTATCGAGGTAAAAATTGCTCAACCAATTTTATGGAGGCAATGAAGCATGAGGCTGAAGTTATCTCTCAGAAATTGAGCAACATCAAGCCAATGCATATATCTGCGGAGGAGGAATTTGCATTTCAAGCCGCCGAACAATGTCATATCTGTGGCGGTCAACTCGGTGATGATAGAGTTCGCGATCACTGCCATCTCGACGCAAATTTTAGGGGGGCGGCACATAATGAATGCAACTTCAAATTTAAATTGCCGAAATTTGTCCCCGTTGTGTTACATAACTTGTCCGGTTATGACGCGCATTTAATCGTTCCAGGATTAGGAGCAGATGATGGGAAAATCAATATTATTCCCGAGAACAAAGAGAAATATATTTCATTCTCCAAATGGTTTTCTGGGGTTGAAATACGCTTCATCGATTCGTTTAGATTTATGGCTTATGGTTTGGAGACCTTAGCTAAGAATCTTCCGCTAGACCTCAAACGGATAACTAGAAAGGAATTTGAAAATGATGACCATTTCAATCTGGTCACTTTTAAAGGTTTGTACCCGTATGAATATACAGACTGCTGGGAACGTCTCGAGGAGACTGAATTTCCTCCAATTGAAAATTTTTATTCTAAGCTGAGTGATTCTAATATAACTACCACCGAGTATAGTCATGCACAAAACGTTTGGCGCAGTTTTAATTGTAAAACGCTCGGCAACTATAGCGACCTATATTTGAAAACTGATGTTTTATTGCTCGCCGACGTATTCGAAAACTTTCGTGAGGTTTGTCGAAAGGCGTATGGACTCGATCCATTACAGTTTTACACGTGCCCCGGCCTCTCATGGCAAGCTATGTTAAAGCATACCAAGGTTCAATTGCAGTTGATAACTGATGTAGATATGCTTTACTTTGTCAAGAGGGAGATTCGTGGTGGAATTTCTCAGTGCTTGGGGCATCGAGCTGTTGCCAATAATAAATATTTGGATGGTTATGATTCAACTAAACCTAGCAGCTACATATTATATTTGGATGCCAACAATTTGGTATGTGAATATAAATTAATCTTACATATTTTAAGTTTTTCCATGAGTATTAATATATTATTTTTTTTCAATAGTATGGTTATGCTATGTCACAACATCTTCCGACTGGAGGCTTCAGCTGGCTGAAGGACGATGAAATCACGAATTTAGATATTAATTCTGTGTTAGCAGACGATAACATTGGATATTTTTTAGAAGTTGACCTCAATTATCCTAAACGCTTACATAATTTACATCGCGACCTACCGTTTTGTGTAGAAAATATGATTCCGCCCAATTCTAAAGCTAAAAATGTAAAGTTAATCGCAAGCGTTCTATATAAATCAAAATATATTATTCATTATCGCAATTTACAACAAGCTTTAAAACACGGTTTGGTGTTGAGAAAAGTTCATCGAGTCCTCAGATTTGAGCAGTCGCCATGGCTTAAAAGCTATATCGATCTGAACACGGTTATGAGAACCAAAGCGGTCAACAGTTTTGAGAGGGATTTCTACAAACTGATGAATAACTCAGTTTTTGGTAATTATCACCGAAAAATATTCTAATTAAAATATGGAAATATATTAATTATTGTTTACAGGTAAAACTATGGAATCAGTCGATAAGCGTGTTGATGTACGTTTAGTGAGACACTTCGAGAATGTCGGTAAAAAGTTGGGTGCGCTAGCTTTCATCGCACGACCAAATTTTCATTCATCGACCATTTTCAATGAGAATTTGGTTGCAATACAGCTAAATAGATTGGAAATTAAATACGATAAGCCGATTTATGTAGGTTTCACCGTGCTCGAACTTTCTAAAGAGCTTATGTACGACTTCCATTATGATAAGATGCTGTCGTTATACGGTGTGAATGCAGAATTAAAATATATGGATACTGACGGCCTCATATATAGCATTTATACTGAAGATGTTTATAATGATATGAAGCGAAATATTGATTGGTTTGACACTTCAGACTACCCCGCCGATAACCTCTATAATATGCCCCAAATCAATAAAAAAGTTCTCGAAAAAATGAAGGATGAGTTGAGCGGGCGCGTGGCAAGTGAATTTACCGGTATATGTGCTAAAACATATAATCTCAAGATAAGTGATAAAGAAATTAAAAAAGCTAAAGGTGTTAAGAAAAATGTTGTGGAAAATCAGATGATGATGAGTGATTATAAAGCTTGCATTCTTAATAAGCGTATGCAAATGCGAGTTATGTATGTGTTTCGCTCTCGCAAGCATAGAATTACTACTCATCGTGTTAATAAGACGGTTTTGTGTGTTAAAGATGATAAAAGATATCAACTAATTGGATCAATGGATACTTTGCCTTCCGGGCATGAGCGCATCCCTCAAGCAGAATTTCTCGGCTCAATTGGATTATCATACAACAGACGCCCTCAAGGTATTGTAAATATTTCTAAAATAGTATTAAAGTGGGTTGATATAACACTTGAACCCCAACGATATAAATTAATTTGTTGTCCGACTGTTATAGAGTTATCATCACACTTCCACAACCATATTTGCAGGGTTAATCTCAAATCCCTATAAATATAGATATTTTTTTAGAATCCTTCATTAGTCATTCAACCGTTGTGGAAGTAACATCGCAGTTCCATCATATTTTTGTTATAAGCATTATCTATCGAGTCACGATGTTTGAATGTCAGAATTGTAAAAAAAATTTCATATGGTCGGGCGGATTAGCCAATCATAATTGTTCCAAGATTGTTTGTCACAAGTGTAAAACCTCTGTATTAAATGAGCTTGAATTAGTTGCCCATACATGTATGGATCTCTCTAGTAATGTTGTGGGAGGTGGCGATCTTAATGATAAATCTTATTGTAGAGTCTGCAAAGTTTACATAAAAAATCGTTGCGGTCATAATAGAAGTCTGGCTCATAAGCAGAAGACAGTCGACGCCTCCACCGGCTCAGTAAATGTTGTAAAACTTGAATCCGCTTTTAAAGATCGGATCGCCGTGTATCGAGTGAGTCATGCTGAAAGTTTTATTGATGTCAGCGAATTTATGCAGTCTGTAAAAGGTAAAGCGATCAAGCTTATTGAGGAGCAGGTTTGTAAATTCATTGCACTAAAAATCAATTTTGAGTTGTTTGCATTTTATATCTTAATGAAAAAATCACCCGATCAAGAAGTTGTTGGAGATATAAAGTCCTTTAATACTAAATATGAGATGGTGAGTAAATTATCCGACATTTCTAAAGTTTATGATGGATGCGTTTCTAAACTTGTGACAAAAAGCGGGGAATTTCTAGAAAGTGGCTCTAGCTGGTCATTGGTTAAAGTATTGTTCTTAGAGATTAATATTAATGAGTATAGGCCTGTAGGTTAATGAACCAACATCTATTGTAATGCCCCATATGATAATCACCAGTTTTTTTTTTCCTAGGTGTTTGAGGAATATTTAGTCGGGTTGGAATATTCAATTTTAAAAATTGGTATTTGACGTTAAAAGAGAAGGGTGAAAAAATAAAAAAGAAAAGAAAAAAAATAAAAAAGAAAAGAAAAAAATAAAAAAGAAAAGAAAAAATTAAAAAGAAAAGAAAAAGAAATAAAAGAAAAGAAAAAATAAAAAAGAAAATAAAAAGATAAAAAGATGAAAAAGATAAAAAATATTATGGAAAGAAGTGGCTGGTGAAACGTCAAATGCAATTTTCAAAATTGATTAATGTTCTATTTACGAATTTAAAATTCCGACCTTTTAAACCTCAACCATATACTCCCCTTTTTCCCTCCTCGCGTTGGAGCTCTAACGCGTGGATATCCTTTTCCCGGTATAGAAAGAGTGTACTTGCCTGCAGTCTATACCGCTTGGTTGAAAAAATTTCCTGAAAGGTTGATATTAATTCGGTATAATACCATTCAATATAATATGATAACCTTGAGAGATTTTTCCAATCAACAATCACTCAAAATCCTTATAGATGATATTATAATCACTGTTTATATTATAATCTAAAATTTGTTTAAATAGGTCCAGCTTACATATGCGTTGATAGCCCTCTAGAGCGTCTAATACGAGAGCTCGACATGCCGAAACTTATGCACCAAATTGTGCTAAAGCTGAGAGAGGCGCTCACCCGGCAGTATGCGAAGTTTCCCATGCAAGATTAGGAAGAATGCTGGGCAGGCTAAATTAAAAAGTTGTAACATGTTTTAAGGTCGATATTCAATTCAATGTAGTGTATAGTTTAACATAATTATTTTATGTCGAGCTAAAATAGGTTAGATGGCACTAATTTTTATTTTTCGACATCTGTAACTATTATATAAGAATTTTTTCTAATATGTCGGATTTAAACGAAGTAAATTTATTGTATTATAACACATGTCTATCATCTATTTTTAAATAACTGTTATATAAAAATTTTTCTAATATGTTGGATTTAAACGAAGCAAAATTCATTGTATTCGCACGCATGTCCATTATCTATTTATAAAATACATATTTAATTATTATAGTACAGTCATTTGGTTCGAAAAATAGTGGTTACCTGGAAAGTTTTCCGGGAATTTTGAAAATTGGTAATTTTATAGATTTTGATGTGCTCTTTCCGAATTTCGACTTTGCCTACTCGTATTTTTGCCGCTCGCGCCGCCATATTGGAAAAATGGCGCCTAAAAGCAGTTTTTTGACAATACCTCCTTTCCGACTTATTTTACGATAAAAACAGTTATATACAAAATGAAACTAGAGACAATTACCTACAATTTATGTATCTGCCTTTTTTCATAAAGTCAATAGTTTAGGCGTACGAGCGCCGCAAAGTGTACTCCAACACGCGTTTTGACCAAAAAACTCATTTCCACACCACCTAGAGGTAGAGTAAGCGGCGCGTTTTTAGTGTATTTGCCATATATGGCACATACACTATTGGCGTCGGTCGGATGGCGAGACCTAGGGGTCGGACCAAAATTTCTCGACGTTTCATACCCTCCTGAACAAGTTGCCACCATTTTTGAAAATGTTTATATATATGTATGTATATATGTGTGTGTGTGTGTGTACACGATAACTCTCGACAGACTTAATCGATTTAAACGAAATTTGATACACACATTGAAACCCATCACCGCACGAAGCCTATTTAAAATGGGCCCGATCGGACCACTTTAAGGGTAGTTTTTAGTGGTAGAAAAAAGTTTTTGAGCCCAAAAATACCGAAAAAAATCTCAGAATTGTTTCAAAATTGGAATTTAACCCTTTAGTAGAGATTAAAATGTGTTGCTAAAATTTTAACAAAATTGGCACGACAGGACCGGACTTACAAATTTTATGAAAACACTAGTTTGCGGATCGTGATTTATTTGCTGACGGGTGTATTTAATTTGGTACAGAGATAATAATATTGAAATTAAGAAAAAAAATATTATTTTAAGGCATGTATTAAGGGGTTAAATTTTTTATTTTGTCCAAAAACAAACTTAAGTTGACATAATAAAGCCACAAGGCCTGTATAAGCAAATACACTATATTGTCGGCAAGGTTTGGCACTGCGACCCGATTGGGATGAAACTGATTGCGATGAAACTGATACTCCCATCGCGGATGATGTAGATGAAATTCCAGTCTGTGACGTTTCGATTGGTACTATATAGATAAAATATTTAAAAAATGTATGTTGAAATGTAATAATTTCTATAATTTGAGTGCTTTAGGAATTCTAAGGTCGCTGATTATTAATTTGTGGTCAAATTGAAGAGTATTCTGTTAAACTGTTAAAATCACTTAACACTTTTTGAAAGTTTGCATATAAACCTTTAACGCGAAATGCTCTAGTATGAAGAGTATTAAAAAAATATTAAGTTCCCATATCGAGGTTATAGACCTATTGATGGGCTATGTAAATGCGTCAAAAAAATTAGAAAAATCCAAAGAGGCCACCCTACAGAATAAAAATAGAAATCCTTGACGCGGAGTGCTCTAGTAAGTAGGGTGTTTAATGAATATTAATTTCCTATGCAGAGATTATTGTAGACCTATCCATGAGCTATCTATCTGTGTCGAAAAAATTTGCTAAATTTATTCGTAGCCACCCTAAGTATATAATTTTTTCCAGATGGTACTTTTGTACTAAAAATAGAAACCCTTGATGCTCTAGTAAGTAGGATGTTTTATAAATATTAATTTCCCATGTATATGGATTATAGACCGATCCATGGGCTATCTAAATGAGTTAAAAAAATTTGTAAAACCTGGAAGTGGTTACCTTAAAAAAGCAATTTCTTTGAGATCTTACTTTTTTACCTTAAACATACGAGCTCGAAAAAATTGCTTCAGTGGAGAGGCCACTTATAGATTTTTCAATTTTTTTCGACGCAGTTAGATAGCTCATCTCTACATAGGAAATTAATATTCATTAAACACCCTACTTACTAGAGCACTCCGCGTCAAGGATTTCTATTTTTAGTCGAAAAGTACTATCTTGAAAAAATGACATCCTTAAGGTGGCTACGAATAAATTTACCAAATTTTTTCGACACAGTTACATTGTTCATTGACAGGTCTATAATATCTACATAGAAAATTAATTTTCATTAACCACCCTACTTACTAGAGGACTAATGACGATGAACTCGCAACTGCACCTGGTCCATCAAGAACAACGAAGCGAAGAAGAATGCGCTAAATTTTAGGGTAGTGAATTGCATGTGGACTAGGCCCACTGGGGATACCACGGTAAAAAAACGCGCCGCTTACTCTACCTCAAGGTGGTGTGGAAATGAGTTTTTTGGTCAAAACGCGTGTTGGAGTACACTTTGCGGCGCTCGTACGCCTAAACTATTGACGTTATGAAAAAAAGGCAGATACATAAATTGTAGGTAATTGTCTCTAGTTTCATTTTGTATATAACTGTTTTTATCGTAAAATAAGTCGGAAAGGAGGTATTGTCAAAAAACTGCTTTTAGGCGCCATTTTTCCAATATGGCGGCGCGAGCGGCAAAAATACGAGTAGGCAAAGTCGAAATTCGGAAAGAGCACATCAAAATCTATAAAATTACCAATTTTCAAAACTCCCGGAAAACTTTCCAGGTAAAACTACCAAATGACTGGGCTATTAGTCAATTGTTTCAATAAAACCTTGTGATAAAAAAACATTTATATTCAACTACCTTATTTTATCTAAATATTAAATTTATATAACTTTTATAATAGACGCCTATGTTATTTTAATAATTTAATAATTATTGTAATAAAAAAATTTTAAAACTGTATAAGCTGAAGAAACATATTGCCTATTAAAATGTTTGTTTTATAAAATTTTAGACAGCAGTCAATGTATTGAAGAACGGGGTAAAAGAAGACGGCGACGACGACGACTGCAAAGAAAATTTATTAAACTGTTTGGATCAAAATTAAAAGATTTGTAAAATAATGTGTATGAATGAACTATTTATATATTTTAATAATAGGTAATGTAACTGTAAATAATAAAAAAATTAAAAAAACTTGTTTTTTTTCTGTTTTTTGTTTTCAAGGAAGTCGATATAATACGATAATAATTTGCATACAGGTTTTGCACTTGACACTGCATCTCGTATTGGCATTTTGCCAATGTCAACTGCATTCAGTGTGTGTGTGTGTGTATGAATTCAGGTAACGTCATCGCGCTTCATTCGTAAGCCTCCGTTGCCGAGAGCTGTGTGTGTGTGTGCAGCCGTGTATTATTAGCGTATTGACGCACCTTCTTAAACGTGTGCTGTCTGCATGTATTAACAACAATATGTGTATTATAATTATTACGCGTGTGTGATGACGAGTTTTCTCAACGTTCTGTATCTACCTCTCTGTGCATCCCTCTCCGTCTCGAACTTTATATAAGGACATTTTAAGAGCGGTTTGTCAACGGTCGCCGTGGCCCAGTGGTCAACGCCGTCAAACAGCATAGATCGTTGCAGGCTTCTGCGTTCGAGCCCCGACAGAACATTCACTCGAAAAAAGCAAAGCAGGTTGCCTGCTGGTAAGGGGATTTCTCATTGTGTGTTAGTTGTGTTGTATAGCAGGCGCGCGCGATAAGTAGCCTGAGGTAAAAGAATGCCTTAGCTATCGTCTTCAACTGATTGCAGACAATAATTAAGGTGTGCGGAAAAGCTTGAAAAGGGGGCGGCAAAGTAGTTGACGCTTTCCACGAGGTCGCCATTGAGCTCGCCTCATCCCCCCGAGTAATTTGAGTATAAACACGATAGGTTTTGGGATTGGTGAATTTTGGGAAAGTTGCCGGAAAATTATTTTTGAAAATTGCCTGATAGGGTGATTGAGGTGGTACTCTCAAAAACTATCTACTCAGTAGGCTTTGTATAACACCATCACCACCACCACCACCATTTGGTTTGAATTGTTCCTAGACATATTCAATATTCTCTTAGCTTTGTAATTTGTTTGGCATCTAATGCTTGTTATAAGTTAAATAACTGTCTATTTTACTCAAGAAAACGATAATTAAAAAAATATATGCAGAGAAACAAACAGAATCAATTAGCGCGACTGTAAAAAACTATTACGTATAAGTTATAGGTTTTTTTTCAAGCGCGTTCGTTCTTGAAATCTCGACCATATCGGGTCGAGATCTCGAACGAGATTTCAAAAACGATATTGCCTGCCCACGAGATTAAATCTCGAAAAATGGCCCGAGATCGAGATTGCATTCCCTAGACGCAACATGTTGCAGTAAATAAATTATATTTTACTAACAAGTATTTTGTGAGGATTTAATTACCAACCACATTAAAAATTTATTCGTTTCAACTGAGTTTTGTTTAATATTACGATTACAGAAATTGCTAATTATATTACAACGTGTAGACCTGTCTATACGACAGTGACCTAAACTGACAAACAAAATATGAAGTTCAATAAGTTTGCAAAAAATATGCAGAACAAACCCATTGTTTATTTATTTATTTATTGTAAATTATAGACGCGTCGACAACTTAGGTCAATAATGTCTTGATTACATTAAATAACAACTCACTTAAAACTAAATTACATCACAAAACTTTCATGAGCGGAGGCGGGATTCGAACCCACGACAGTCTGATCCAGAGCCCGCGACGCTAACCACTGGACCACACTGTCCTCTATCCCATTGTTAAATTAGGAAGTTTCCCTTTTTTATTTTTTTTGTCTAAATCATAGTAATCTAAAAATTACAAAATTAATGGCGGAAGAATTTTTGAAATATCTTTAAATACAACAAAGTTATGCAGCTTCAAAGTATGAATTTGACAATTCTCCAAGAAATTCCGTTTTCAGTCCGGGTCACGTCACGCGGCACGATATTTTTATTAAAAGTTATTTTCAGTTTGTATGTGTGGTAATTTAACATGGTAACTTCCGATAAATCTCTTTCTTTAAACTCGTAAATTGTTATGGAAACACTAAAAACAAACCAGTTGATGACGGAAAATATTGACATATTTAAATTTTTGACAGTTAATTTTAATTTAATATAAATAGAAAAGTCTGTATTACAACAAAATAGTTACTAAGTAACTTTGGTTCTAATTACTCATAAAGCTAAAAAACAGCAAACTTGTCCGCGTGACGTTATATTCAAAAATCAGTTTCGTTTGCAACCCCACGTACAAGAAATTATATCTCCGTTGAAATTAAAGATATCAAAACAATTCTTTCAGAATTTTTAAAGTTATCTTCATCACAATGATGTGACAATATCATAATTAGTATTTTCGACCAATGGAAACTTTCTAATTATGAATAAAATATATTCCATGCCCCAAAAGACAAAATTAATACTGTTTATTTAGTTGAGAGTTACATTTAATTATTATTTGTTTATGTAAGGCATAATTTGATAAACAGTAAACAGAGAAAGTGTGCCTAAAAATAAAAACCCACAAATGGCTGGAATAGCTAAAGCGTATTCTATATGAGGAAACAATAAAAATAAAGAATGATCTTCTTGCAGAGGCACTAATGGCAGCACCGCTATCCAAAACGTATAATAAATTATAAACAATAAACTTATCGTCAACGCTATTTTACCAAATGTTGAGTCTTTCATCTGCAACGAAAAGAATTATTTTTTTAAATGTGTCGAAATAATTTTAAAGTTTTATAACATAAAAATAAGTTTTCTCAAAACCATCTAGCTCAATGTTTCCCAAAGTCGACAATACTTTCCCTGCTGGGGGCGCCGGAGCGATCCAGGGAAGCGGTTGTATCCGCAGAAACAATTGGGGGGCGATTGAAGCATTAAGAAAAAAATTTCTGTTTATTTTTTATTCATGTATTTGTCCACACTAATTTCAGAACCTACTGAACCGATTTGAAACATTCTTCCATTGTTTTAAAATATTATTATAAACTAAATATTATTACGCAATTTTAAGTCGGTCAAACGAGCAAAGCAAGTGAGCTTCCGATTTAACTAGACCAGGGGTCACCTGCGACTCGCGAGCCGCATGCGGCTCTTATGATGTCAAGATGCGGCTCTCCAGTTCCATGCGCAAATATTAATAATTATATTATTTTATTTTCAAAACTCATAAAAAATATTATACAGCAAAAAAAACTTTAAACAGGATAAAAACACTCAACAAAGAACAGTGAGAATAGGTGGAGTAGAGAGTATACGGACAGCTGACATTTTTTAAATGTGGCAACACTGTTCTGTTTGTTTAGTTATTGGTGCAATGTGTAGCACTGCATAGCTAGCTAAAATACTTTAATATGTTTTGTGCGAAACATTTGTATGTTTTTATATGAATAAATATTATTTCATATTTAAAGCTATTATTTTAAATCAAAAATTGAAAAAGACTTGGTATTTACTATGGCAATTTCGTACAATGCTCAATAATCTTGACATTCTCAAAACTATTTATTATTCTAACTTTCAATCAGTCTGCTCTTATGGCATAATTTTTTGGGGAAATTCTTCTTCTCTACAGAGACTTTTTGTCATCCAAAAGAGAGCTGTTAGAATAATAACAAACTCCAACCCAATTTCATCTTGTAAAGAGCTCTTCAAGTCTTTGAAAATTCTAACTTTACCTAGTCTGTACATTTATGAATGTATCTGTTTTGTCTTCAAGAATAAAGAATTATTCTCCAGTAATAGTGATTTTCATACCTGTCATACGAGATTCAGGTCTTTATTAAGAGTTCTTCAACACAGGCTAACTTTGTTTCAAAGTGGTGTGTATTACAACTGTGTTTGTTTTTATAATAAGCTGCCAATCTCTATAAAAAACATTAGAACTTTAAATAACTTCAAGCGATCTGTTAAATCTTTTTTGATACAGGAATCTTTTTATTCGATAAATGAATATCTGTCGCAATGATAATGACTATGAATATTTAAATTTGTATTATATTATATGCATTTTTGCATTTTATTAATTCTTTTAATACCGCTTAATTTAATTTAATTTTCTATTGTAACTTTGTAATTACTTATTGATGACGCACCCTCCTGTTTTGTACAGTGTTTTTTTGGGGCAAAATATATTATTATTATTATTAAAATCAAATTTATATACCTAATCCTGATCAAATACCATAATATTGAAATAAAAATGTTAGTGGCTCTTTAAAAACAGGGAAATTTTGTAAATTGTAACTTTTGGCTCTTCCGTCTCAAAAGGTTGCCGACTCCTGAACTAGACTGAACAATGAGGTTCCGTTTCAATTCGTCCAAACAAGCGAAGTGAATAATGTCTCGTTTTAACTCAAGATTTCGCTTTAATTAGAGCCAACGAGAGAAGCGAGTGGGTGCTGTTTTATTTCGACAGAATGAGCTTAACATGTAAAGTTCCGTTCAAACTTAACAGAATGATCGAAGCAAGTGAAATTCGATTCTAACTAGATTGAACGAGTGAAATGAGCGATGTTTAAGATGCCTTAACCTCTGTTGTTGAGCGTCTTTAATTTACAATATCTATATAATATCTATCTAAGCATGCAGGTATATTTAGGAGGTAACCCGCAATAGGCACTTATTTAAAGGCAGTTGTGAAATGCCAAACAAAAATCTATACGGGTGAAGCTGCGACAGAAAGTTAGTAATTTAATAAAGGTGACACGTGAACCAAATGTGTAAGTTCCTAAATCGATTTGTTAAAAAATTTTGTCCGAAATTCCGGTCTGGAAGCTCTACATCCAAATAGGTATTAGGAACTCATACTTTAATACTGTAACGAATCTAGGCAGGCTGACTGCAGCCTTGATTCGTTGGCTTAAAATGGAGCACGCAGGCTTGAGCGCGAAGAAATATTCTGGGTGACAACAATAAAAAAACCGCCACCATGGATGTAAAATGACCAGGAAAGTTTATATAAGCGAGAGCAAGAATGAAACAGGCAGTCAAGTATAAATACTCAACGAGAGCAGACGTGAAAAGGGCAACAAGAAATAAATATACCACCAGCGAGTTAAAAGTTTTTCGAGAGACCTAGTGCAAATAATCTTCCAGTACAAAGTGACAAACAGTGTGGAAGATATTTGCGAGTGACAGACGAAATCTTCGAGTGATTAAGTGCAGATAATCTTCTAGTGCAAAGTGACAGACAGTGTGGAAGATATCTGCAGGTGGCAAATAAATACTACCACAGACATATAGTGGACCCAGTGAACAATATAAGTACCACAGACATATAGTGGACATATAGTGGTCAAGTAGTGACGAAGTGTTGGTCAATAAAAACTGACCAACGGTCAAGCAAAACTGACCAACGGAAAATAGACAAGAAGAACGCTGGCAACAAATTAGCGAGGTACAAC
Organism: Mongoloraphidia duomilia; assembly: GCA_039654895.1. Lineage (NCBI taxonomy): Eukaryota > Metazoa > Arthropoda > Insecta > Raphidioptera > Raphidiidae > Mongoloraphidia > Mongoloraphidia duomilia. The sequence continues at coordinate 2,090,149 of CM077527.1, read as the reverse complement.
GAACAGTGAATAAAGTGAGAACAATAATTGTCCAGAGAATGTAAACTGTTGTCACAGTTGTGAAAGAATAAATAAATAAAATATTTACCAAAGTTACCAAACACTTTTGTTACAATACTATAGACCGAGAGCTACTGACAATTTTTTGGTGTTATTTATTCAAGGCCTTATTTTTGTGAAGATGTTGAGAGAGACATATTAAAGTGCCCTGAGTAAGGGATTTTGCTAGATAGCGGTATGGGAGGGATACAGACCGCCCCCAACATGTAACAAAAATGTCGCAATTATTATTGCTTCAAGGCTGAAATTGTTTGTACAGCTTGTCGGTGACCCAAAAATGCCGTTATAATATTTGCAGATCGATTTGTCAGTATTAAAAGGGGTGGCAGATCACCCTAAACGTGTCATGTACCCGACGAAAATTATATTATTAACTCAAGGTTCAAATTTTAATACGTTGTTACGGCGACTGTTATAAGCATAATAGGGCTTCAGAATAGCCGAGAGTGTAGCGATGCTGTTGTTTATATGGCGTTGCTATGGTTCCTCTATTACAAGTCCCCAGTTCCCGGGTTCTAGCCCGAGAGCTGGTGAAAGTGTCAATTGGATTTTCAATTTATTATTAAAAAAAAAATAATGAATTGAAAATATGAATTGCTGCTAGGCCCAAATAACCTTAGCTGTTGGTGCTCTTTAAAACTCAATTTTTTTATAAGCATAATATATTTCACTTATAAACACCAGGCCGAGCAAGTTTCCCTCTAAGAGATGGAGTTAATACCGACATTTTGTTCTGCAAAGTGAAATATATGCTTAAAACAGTCGCCGTAACAACATATTAAAATTTGAACCTTGAATTAATAATATAAATTTCGTCAGGTACATGACACGTTTAGGGTGATCTGCCATCCCTTTAATACTGACCAATCGATCCGCAAATATTATAATGGCATTTATGGGTCACCGACAAGCTATACAAACAATTTCAACCTTGAAGCAATAATAATTGTGACCATTTTTTTTGTTACATGTTGGGGGCAGTCTGCATCCCTCCCATACCGCTATCTAGCAAAATCTCTTACTCAGGGCACTTTAATATGTCTCCCTTAACATCTTCACAAAAATAAGACCTTGAATAAATAACACCAAAAAATTGTCACTAGCTCTTGGTTTACAAGGTATAGACATAATTTGTGAGTTTTCTTCGAAAACTGTCATTTAATAATTTCACCCTACGTGTGACGTTTTTTGGTCATAGAATTTATACATAGTGTACTGAATTAGGGCCAACATACACATGCTACTTTTTCTATCGAAAACGCGGGATTTAGTAACTGTATCGCGATTTGACGTTCACTCAGTTACTCGAAATTTCTCTCTAGCGATCAATGAGTTTGCTTTTCATCCGAAGTGTTTTCGACAATCGCGCATTCGTGATGCATTAACTGTATTGTCAGCAAAGAGTGTGCGGTCTCACGCTATTGGTAGCTATATACAAAAAGTAGCACGTGTGCATTGGTCCTTTATTACGAAAAACAGCATCGAGTATAGACTACGAGCAGAAAGGCGGAGCTTACTAGCATTGGACTGCTAGCGATCGCAGAGGTAAATCAGTAACTAATTAGGAAGTTTCCCTTTTTTACCCGACTGCGCGACGCAAAGGAGTGGTAATGTGTTTATCAGCCTATGTATGTATGTATGTTCCTTTGAAGCACTATACAGACCAAACGCCTGGGCCGATTTTTATGATTCACACGTCAATCGATTCCCCTTAGTCCGGCGAGTGTCACTAAAGACATGACGTTAGTGAAAATTCAATATGGCGACTACAGGACGCCATATTGTGAAAATGAAAAAAATGAAATGTTCCTTTGAAGCACTATACAGACAAAACGCCTGGGCCGATTTTTATGATTCACACGTCAATCGATTCCCCTTAGTCCGGCGAGTGTCACTAAAGACATGACGTTAGTGAAAATTCAATATGGCGACTACAGGACGCCATATTGTGAAAATGAAAAAAATGAAAGTCAACAAACTATGTCAAGTGGGGTATCGTTGAATAGGTATTTAAAAATCATTTTTAGTTTTCCCTCAACATTTTTCGATTCGACTGACCGTTTAGGATCTATATCGATTTATTTTTAGTTAAAAACATTTGAAAAAATCACATAATTTAAACTTAAATTCCAGTGCAATTGTGATGTAGTACTGATGCTGATAGGAAATCCAGTCTGGTAATAAATAGCTAGCTAGGTACTCATAACTAAAAAGTATAAAATAAAAAAAAATAATTTAAAAAATCAAAAAACCCGACTGCGTAACTGAAAAGAAAAAAACAAGTACTTAGATGTCCGGTGGTCTAGAATTCTATAATATATTATTGAATGAATACTATTGAAGAAAATAAAATATATTCTAATAGTGGAACATAACAACTGAACAGTCGGGATCCATTATTCGACTGCCAATCAAATTTTTCAATGGATCCCGAATGTTCAGTTGTTATGTTCCACTATTAGAATATATTTTATTTTCTTCAATAGTATTCATTCAATAATATATTATAGAATTCTAGACCACCGGACATCTAAGTGCTTGTTTTTTTCATTTCAGTTACGCAGTCGGGTTTTTTGATTTTTTAAATTATTTTTTTTAAATTTTTTTAGTCTAAATCATAGTTCTAAAAATTACAAAATTAATGGCGGAAGAATTTTTTAAACATCTTTAAAAACAACAAAGGTATGCTACTTCAAAGTTTGTATTTGACAATTCTCCAAAAAATTCCGTTTTCAGTCCAGGTGACGTCACGCGGCACGATATTTTTAAAAGTTATTTTCAGTTTGTATGTGTGGTAATTTAACATGGTAACTTCCGATAAATCTCTTTCTTTAAACTCGTAAATTGTTATGGAAACACTAAAAACAAACCAGTTGATGACGGAAAATATTGACATATCTAAATTTTTGACAGTTAATTTTAATTTAACATAAATAGAAAAGTCTGTATTACAACAAAACAGTTACTAAGTAACCTCGGTTCTAATTACTCACAAAGCTAAAAAACAGCAAACTTGTACCGCGTGACGTCATATTCATCAATCAGTTTCGTTTGCGACCCCACGTACAAGAAATTGAATATCTCCGTTGAAATTAAAGATATCAAAATAATTCTTTCAGAATTTTGAAAGTTATCTTCATTACAATGATGTGACAGTATCATAATTAGTATTTTCGTTCAATGGAAACTTCCTAATTGATGTGCAATTCAGGCAACAATCTAGGCTACATTTTGTCAAGAACTACGAATTTAACCAATGAACGCGAAGACAATTTGTACCTGTGGCTTAAGAAATTGTGAATACTCACGGACAATTGCAATTTCAATAATACATTGAGAAATTGTTTAAACTGGAAATAATTAATAATGACGCGTATAAACAATACAAAGTAACACATCGGAAAATTCCGAAATCTGCCATGCTGGCGCCTATTATCATTCTGCTCGTAGCCTATACGGTTACTGATAAGTAAAATAGTTATTACCTTTGTAAGATTATTCTTCAAAATATTCCTTTTCAAAATTTTCAAAATCTTCATCCGTAAACACAGTTTCTCTAATTTTTTGAGCTTTTGGTTTGTACGGTACCGAGTGGCCAGCCAATGCCCTTTCAATCAGCTGTAAGAACCATATTTTCAATTTTCAATAAAATTATATACAGAATAAAATATATTATGTAAGAATTATTATAGATCATTAAAATACAGCAAGGTCTCTTGTTAATTCAGTTCTGTGAAAACCAAGCTACAGTATAAAATAGAAAATACACATATCTGTCCGTCACAAAAAAATAAATATTAGCAAAAAAAAAACTTTTTAGAGACAAGCTTTTATTTAAATGCACTAAAAAGGAAAAAATAATTTTTAATAATTTAGGTTCATAATTATAAAAGCGTGAGTCGTGAACTGAGAACTCTATGATAGTTTATTAGTCACGACCCACGCTTTTATAATTATAAAATTAATAAAAATTATTTTTTCCTTTTTAGTGCATTTAAATAAAAGCTTGTCTTTAAAAAGTTTTTTTTTACAAATATTTTATTTTGTTCATTTTAGTCTTTCAAAATTTTATTCCCCTTTGACACCCGTAGGGGTTGAATTTCGAAAAATTCTTTCTTAGTGGATGCTTACGTCAGAAAAGGAACCGACTGTCCAAATTTCAAGTTTCTAGCTTCAGCGATTTGGCCCGGGGCGTTGATTAGTCAAAAAAAACCCTACATCCCCGTTTGAACCTCTTAGGGGTTGAATTTATTTCTAAAAATGATTTATTCATGTATTGTCATCGGGAATAAATATGTGTACACAATTTCAAATCGATCAGATACGTGGAAGTCGTTCAAAGTTGACTTGCAAGATTTGACCTAAACAAACCCAGAAACACACAAACTAACTAACTAACATGCATTGCAAGTTAAATAAAAGCTTGTAAATAAATTATAATTTAAAAAACTAAAAAACACGCTTTAATGAACTAAAAAGTAAAAATAATTAATTTTATTGTAAAAAAGCGTGGGGTGCTTTGTATCATATTTTCATACTAGCCCACGCTTTTTTACAATAAAATTAATTATTTTTTACCTTTTAGTTCATTAAAGCGTGTTTTTTAGTTTTTTTAAATTATAATTTATTTTTGCTTTTTAGTCCTGGAGATCCTGGTCAGGATAATGGGACAAACTTATGGAATTATTGTATTGTAATCGGTCCTTGATAAGTGTGCAAAGTTTCAGTTCAATCTGAAGTTTTTTGCTTTTTTTTTTTTAGTCCTGGAGATCCTGGTCAGGATAATGGGACAAACTTATGGAATTATTGTATTGTCGTCGGTCCTTGATACGTGTGCAAAGTTTAAACTAAATCTGACCGTTCAAAGTTGGTCAAAATCAAGTTCAAAGAAGTCGGTTACAAACTGACAAACAAGCATACAAGCAAGCAAGCCCGCAAGCAAGCATACAGGTGAAGCTAATATAAGCGTGTTAAAAATGGGATGTCTCATCTGTATCGCAGGTACAGACAGTCTACAGATGGTGTGAATACTATTAAACACAAATACAGTAAAGTGGTGAAACATTCATTATAACAAATATTATTCATATTTTCAAAGAAAACTAAACAACACTAAACCTAATCGTTAGAAATGTATTATAAACAAATCGAAAATAAATTCAAAATTTATTGAAAAGAATTTTGCTATTTTTGTTTGGTGAATACATCCTTGTTTAGCCTCCATTGCGCGCTGCCATAGCATTCTACTGCATTCGAAAGGTAAACACACACTCGTTCTGGTATAAATGCAACATAACCTTAATGCTTAAGCCTCCTCCACATAATCGGCCATGATGGACAATCACAAAATGGGCCATGATTGTCACAATCATTGCGCATCTGTCCACACAATCGTGCCATTTGTGAATTGTCATCTGTCTGACATGGATATCAAAACAAATATGAACTGAGTGATCGACGAACGTGTGGAAACGCGCGCAATCATGGTCGAAAAACCCATACAGAGGCGATCACTCTCCGTCATGGGCGATCATGGGCAATTACAGGCGATTATGCCCTCCACACAATCGTGATGGCCTGTAATCGCCCATCATGGCCGATTGTGTGGAGGCACCTTTAGGCTCGTATCGCAAAGGCGCGACTGTCATATAATCCGTCACTTAAGCCACTAGTTGCATAAATTACTATTATTCAACACATGCACGCTTTTAGTGTTTTTTGTATTTGTTTTGCGGACCTTAAATGGCCGTTTATTGACTAGTTACATAATGATCTATTATGTAACGCTTTTCAATGCTATAATGAAAAACAGTTACATAATGAACCATTATGTAACTAGACATTAATTCAATTAAAGTCTGAAACCATGCATGTGTTGAATAAAATATAGTGTGCAACGCGTGTGCTAAGTCTTTATGCGTCAGGCGCGATGTTTTCAGCACTCGTATGCGGCTTGCGATGCATACTCGCCAAGGCTCGAACGCGCTTGCCTACTACTCGTGCTGAAAACATGGCGCCTGATGTATAAAGATGTATTTAACACACTAGTTACACAATATACCATTGTAGCAATGAATAATTTTATTGCGAAATAGATATTCATGCATAATATTATCTCTAAATAGTATAAAACAAAGTCGCTGCCTGCCTCTGTCTGTTTCTCCGCTTACTTCTTCTAAACCACGCAACGGATTTTGAAACGGTTTTCACTAATAGAAAGAGCGATAAATGAGGAAGGTTTGTGTATATAATTTGTACATATTTTTTACAAAATGGCTGAACTATGACGGTGTTTTGTCAAAAAAAACTGTTTTCACACGCTTAATAATTTCATACCATCTGGGCGTAGACGGGACGGGCCGCTATATACATTAAGAACAGCCCAGAGACCAGTGGACATAATGAATAATACCGACGTATTGTGGAGTTTACTTACTTATTCAGAAAGACAATTAAAACTTACGAGTGATTTTGTTTTGGTGTCTAAATCAAATTTCTTTCTTTCTCCGATTGATTTTGAATCATCAATTGTATTATTTTGATCTTTTAGTTGCCTCTTAATTGTTTCAACGTTCAATTTAGCATGATCGGATAACAAGTTGATACTTCCTAAAATAAAAAAAATGGGACATGAGTTACTAATTCATATTTTCAATTAGTGTACCTAAAATTTGTATTTAAAAATAATTAATTTAATAAAAACACTAACCTCTCTTTGACTTTCTCTTCGTAAATATTTTTTGTATAAGGCGTTGATTTTTGGGAACGTTTGTTGTCGTTTTAATTATTTTTCCTGTAACATAATATATCAAAATAAAAATACATTTCGAAATTGTTATTAGTTTTAAAAATTCTGCACCCTACCTGGACTTTTGTCGTCATTTACAAGCTGCAAACTTTTCTTTACCAATGAAGCAGACATAATATTATGTTTTTAAACTGTAATACAGTAAGGAAATAATATTTTAACATCCACACTTATAAATATCAATACTTTTTAACAGCCAAATCTCGTGTAGATAACGTGGTTCTCCAGAAGCTTTTAAAATTCGTAAATAATTATGAGTTTACAGTTATCACACATACGTCACACAAATATACAGACCATGTTACCATAGATAAAATAAAAAAACTTTATAAATATTTAGTGCTGCCAACATAAATCAGTTTTTATCATTTCAAATAAAAAAAAATGTTGAGTTCGTCTGGACTACAAAGTACAAAAATGTCAAACATTTTAAATGTATTTTGAAACCGGTTAAAAGGGAAAATATGTATTAAAATGACAGATCCTGTTGAATTATTATTTTTTGATACCTTTTCACATGATAATAGTGAGGTAAGTAGATTTTAATACGCAATCCAAATTGATATTTTGTTTGGTATGTGTTTCGGTGTGAAACATAACCTCCAAACTCCAAATCTGTTTAAATGTGTGTATTTCGTTTCAAGGAGCTCAATTTGGATTTAGTACAGTTTCCAAAACCAGTGTACGTTACTGAAGTGCGCATAATACCATTGGGGGCTCGAGTACAAGCAGATTTCCCGGGAGGTGTAAGACTTGGCGCAACGAATCCCAGTCAGTTCTCAATTGAATTTTTTGTCAACGATTTAGGGAAGCCCGGTGCCAGTACATTTGAAAGTCTTGGAGGCTTTGATTACAATCAGAATGGCTGTATACATTTAGATTGTGTTCCTCAAGAGCCAAATAATCGTCAAATACCGACCGATGGATTGGTTTTAAGAGGTAAGTGTATCAAATACAAGCGTCTACTAGAGTCTTTCCCACGAACAGATATAGTTATCACGTGAACAAAACAGCGGATGCTCTGTTACGTGCAGCTGCTGTCTGGCTACGGATTAGGAGGGGGTGATACAAAACGTATATAGATACTAGCCGTTACCCGTGGCTTCGCCCACGTATATTTCGATTTATGATTTATTATTCCCCCCCCCGCTCGAATTTTATTAAAACATTGTTGCTCACCTACGTTATATAAGAAAAATTTCATGCTTCTAACTTCAAAAATGATGAACTTCCATACTAACTTTCATCCCCTATTTAACCCCCTTAAGGGATGAATTTTCAAAAATCCTTTATTATTACTCATCTACGTTATATAAGGAACTCCTATGCAATATTTCATTCTCCTAGCTTCAGAAATGACGAACTTGCATACAAACTTTCATCCCCCATTTAACCGCCTTAGGGGATTAATTTTCAAAAATACTTTCTTATTGCTAACCTACGTTATATAAAGAACTCCTGTGCAAAATTTCATGCTTCTAACTTCAAAAATGACGAACTTCCATACAAACTTTCATCCCATTTTTAACCCCCTTAGGGGATAAATTTTCAAAAAAAACATTTCTTAGTGCTCACCTACGTTATATAAGAAACTCCTGTGCAAAATTTCATGCTTCTAACTTCAAAAATGAAAAACATCATTTTATCCCCTATTTAACCCCCTTAATTGATGAATTTTCAAAAATCCTCTCTTAGTGGGTGCCTACGTCACAAAAGGAACCAACTGTCCAAATTTCAAGTTTACATCTTAAGCGGTTTGACCTGGGCGTTGTCTGTCAGTCAGTCAGTAACGGAACTGTTTTATATATATAGATAGACTAGCCGTTACCCGTGGCTTCGCCCACGTATTTTTCGATTTATGATTTATTATCCCCCTCGCGAGAAATTCTCCTCCTGCGAAGCAAAGCCGGGCTGGTGGTGTTTATTCGCTTGAATTTTATAAGACTAACTCACTCGCTTCGCTCGTTCGCTCGGATTTTATTAATACACTACTCACTCGCTTCGCTCGTTCGCTCGAATTTTATTAATACATTACACACTCGCTTCGCTCGTTCGCTCGAATTTTATTAATACATTACTCACTCGTTTCGCTCGTTCACTCGAATATTAATAATACATTACTCACTCGCTTCGCTCGTCGGATCGAATTTTATTAATACATTATTGCTCACCTACGTTATATAAGGAACTCCTGTGCAAAATTTCATGCTTCTAACTTCAAAAATGATGAACTTCCATACAAACTTTCATCCCCTATTTAACCCCTTTAAGGAATGAATTTTCAAAAATCCTTTCTTATTACTCATCTACTTTATATAAGGAACTCCTGTGCAAAATTTCATGTTTCTAACTTAAAAAATTACGAACTTCCATACAAACTTTCATCCCCTATTTAACCCCCTTAGGGGATGAATTTTTAAAAATCCTTTCGTATTGCTCACCTACGTAATATAACGAACTCCTGTGCAAAATGTCATGCTTCTAACTTTAAAAATGACGAATTTCCATACAAACTTTCATCCCCTATTTAACCCCCTTAGGGGCTGAATTTCAAAAAATCCTTTCTTAGTGGATGCCTACGTCACAAAAGGAACCTACTGTCCAAATTTCAAGTTTATATCTTCAGCGGTTTGACCTGGACGTTGTCTGTCAGTCAGTCAGTCAGTAACGGAACTGTTTTATATATATAGATTGAAACTATAATATACCGTTACGAAAATTATTTATACCTTGTGAATATGGCCATAAAATACACTTCGATTAGCTACGTAGTCATACACGTCTAGAACGCGCGCACGCCATTCGCCGGATGCCCTCAAACCAAAACCCCTCCATTTCCGCCTGGAGACTATTCACCGTGTGCCGTGTTGGCACAATTAGCTCTCGCCGGTGCCGCTAGGCTAGTACATACGCTTTTTTGTTATTGTCTACGGTTGTGGTAATTGTCTATGGCAGGGGTCAGCAACCTGCGGCTCTCCAGTTCCATGCGCAAATATTAATAATTATATTATTTTATTTTCAAAACTCATAAAAAATATTATACTGCAAAAAAAACTTTAAACAGGATAAAAACACTCAACAGAGAACAGTGAGAATAGGTGGAGTAGAGAGTATACGGACAGCTGACATTTTTTAAATGTGGCAACACTGTTCTGTTTGTTTAGATATTGGTTATATGAATAAATATTATTTCATATTTAAAGCTATTATTTTAAATCAAATTTATATACTTAATCCTAATCAAATACCATTATATTAAAATAAAAATGTTAGTGGCTCTTTAAAAACTGGGAAATTTTGTAAATTGTAACTTTTGGATCTTCCGTCTCAAAAGGTTGCCGACCCCTGGTCTATGGTGATACGCTAGCGAACCTAAATCGGTAGTACAATAGTCGTCAGCCGAACTGAAGCGCCACTGCTCTTCGTGTAGCAATATCCTAACACAACATAAAGAGTAATTAACACTACGGAATACAAGCAACGAATGATCAATGTACGAATGATCAATGTACCTGTCAGGTCGTACTTTAGTGTATATTTGTGGCTTTACATGCAACGTACAGACGCTAATGACCCTTGTTGTCGAGCGTCTATAATTCACAATTCGTTCATTACATGCAACGTGATATGCTGTTTCTATAACTATTAACTATCTCTGTTCTGAGACTCTACATATGTTCATTTTGATTTTTTGCAGGTTGGTACACAACAATAACATTAGCAGTATATGGAACATTAACCCGTGCGATTACTGAACAGACAACACAAGCGTCGGTACCGGGGCCGGCGATACCACCACAACCGACAGCGCTACCTCCAGAAAATCAGCAGATTTTAACTCAACAACAAGTTCAAGTTGATCAAACATGGCAACAACACCAAGAAGTTGGTATGGCGCCTGTGCAGATGGAATACGCGCAGCCTCAAGCGGTAAATTACGGAACCCCAAGTTACAGTCAAACAGAACCCGTTTATCAACATCCTCAACAATCGGAATACGAATATTATAACGAGCCTCCTAAAGATCCAAGAGCGTATCATTCTTCAGAACAGGAATGGGATGGCAAATCGTCTCGCCAGGCTCCATCCGAAAGAGAGAGAGGTAGACGAGACAGACGTTATTCGAGATCACACAGTCGAGACAGAGAGAGAGATTATAGAGAAACGAGTAGAGAACGCGAATACGAACCGAGACGACGCGAAAGATCTGCAAGCGTTGAATATCGCGAGAAAGAATGGGATCGAGGCTATAATAAACACCAAGAACCGTATAAACGCGGTAGAGATTCTTCGTACGAACGCGAAGAACCCCGAAAACGACCGAGAACTCCGCCACCTAAAAGGCCACATACGCCGCACGGAGACACTAAGGATTTGTCACCGGGAGATGTCGAATCGATATCGGAAGAGGAAATAGGCAGTGCTCCGGAACACGAACTAAAACATGGCGATAAGAGCAACTCGAACGATTCGATACCGATCAAAGCGATCGATTTGAAAAATTTGAATTCCGATTCTAAATCTACGCCATTGCATTCGCCGAGCATTCATGAAGATAACAATTTGATGGACGTAGAACAGTTCGAACCGATTTTGAGCGATGAAGAAATTTGTGATGAAATCGAACAGTTTCAAGATTTGGATTACGATTATAGTTGTTACGTGAACAACGATGATCTGATAAAACTGTTCAACCCATTTAACGCTGAACTGCAACGATTTCATAAACCGGCTATTTTTACCGAAATTAAAGATCACTTGATATTGAAACCTGAAGATGAAGATGTACGTATATCAAAAGAACGTGAAATAACTGAAAAAATTAACGACTTTTTCAAAAAGCACGGAGAAAATTTACAAAAAATTATTGAAATATTCAAAACGTTAGACGATAATATCGTTCCGTCGAATTTCAATAACGCATCGGGAGCGCTTAAGGAAGAATGGGTCCAACTGAGCGATCAGTTACCGCCGTTGTTAAATAATAACATAACCTTAAATTTAATTGTCGATTTGACTTTGTTCGTTAAACAAATCGATTTCAAGTATATTAATTTTATTATTAATCATCCAAGATATACCGAAGGCAAAGAAGCTTTAGAAAAACTTTTTGATTGGATACAAATCGGTTTAAATTTTGAATACGCTTTGTCCCAGCATCAACCGTGTTTTAAAATAAGGCACATCAAAAGCGGTGTTCGTCTTGTCGAAGCTTTATGTTCGAGTTCGAAAGTTATCGAGATATTGATCAATCGGAATATCGATATTCAGAAGGATTTGTTAGATTTGTACGCTAAAGAATATATGTCGTTATCGTTAAAATTAATGATTTTCCGTGCTTTGGATGCAAGTTTGACGTCACAGTTCGCTATCGATTACTTCTTAGGTTTCGTCAAAAAAAGAGACGACAGCAACAGTAGTTTATATCAAACTTTGACGAAAATCCTTCTAACAAATCCGTCAGCGAGAGCAAAATTTTCAATTACATCGATTATAAATAAAATGAACGCTTACGAAATGTTACGTGAAATTAAAAATAAAGTTACACAGTGGCATAAAATCAATTTTATCAAAATCGAAACCGACGAGTGTGTCCCTGAAATTTCCGATGACGATATCGATTTCTTAAGACATTCGCTCGATAAAATTTTGCAGACGTATCGAGAAGGTTCGTTCGTAATGTCTCAAGAGAAACGATTCTTACCCGTGTCGGCACAGTTCGATATAAATCGTAAAGACGCCGAAGATAACAATATACTGTACACGTTTTTCAATATTCACAATTTATTGGAAGTGTTACTGTTTTTGCTTACTTATCCGAGCTTAACTACGTGTTCGGTCATTACGAGCAATGTTTACGAAATTATTTCGGAACTGTTAAAACATTACGACGGTGTCGTTTACTTGGCCGACGATGTCGACGCTGCTAATCTAATCGTTCGCTGTTTATTACAGAATTCGGCTAACGAAGACGAAGCTCAATTCTCGAGAGGACAAAATATCGGTTTAACACTCTCTTATAAATTACAAGCGTTCTATCACATCGAAGCACTACAAGATTTAGCGAAGAAATACGATAAAGATTCGGACGCTAATGAAATTCTTGATAATATACACGCTTTATACTGTTTGACTTATTCAAATGTCGGTAAATTAGCTGTAACAAGCGTTTTATCGATGAAAGATAATATAATATCACTCACACAGTTTTTGGGTAGTGTTGATTTTGATCCGAAAAATGAAAAATCCGAAGCACAATTATCGAAAATAAAAAAGTCACCAGGAATCGCTTATGTTGTCGATTTGATAGCGATGACAATAGCTTTCTGTTCGACAAACGTAAAATTTTTTGAAAGTCACGGAAAATCGATTTTGGCAATTGCAAATCACGCAGACATTTTCGAACCGTCGATAAATTTAAAACTAAACGAAATTTATTCGTATTTGAAACCGCTTGAAATTCCAACGGTTTTCGTATACGATAATGTATCGGAATTATGTGAAATCGTTAAGAATTCGATCGATATCGTTACGAAACTTCCCGAAGAACTTATAACCGCGTTGCGAATTTTGAGATATTTGGGAATTTCACCGTACGAAAACGCGTCTTTAGAAATCCGTAACGAATACACTGAACTAAAATATAAGCATGTTATATTGCAATTGTATTCATCGGATGGAGTTTCAAATTTAATGAATATTTTACAAAAAATCTGCGAATATTACGAGCAGCCGAGTTTACATACGACCGCGTTCGTTTCGAATCAAGGCGCATCGGTAGTAAATATAATTTTGCCGTGCGTTCAGTTAATTAGAAGAATGCTTACTTTGGTAATCGCATGCCGAAACATGCAATTCAAAGATTTAACATCGATTCCGATATTATTACAAACTTATACGTTAATGTCGGTATTTCCATCAAGTTCAATTGTATATTTCGACGCTCGTAAAATTTGTAATGAAATAATCGAGACGCTGCTCGCATATACTCAGCCCGTATCGGAAGAAATCAACGAAAACGAATCATTACATAAGTCGTTATGGACTTTGATGGCTTGTGAGGTTATTAAATACGTCACAACAGCTCCTTATACATTCATACCGGGTCTTTTAATTTTCTCGGAACTTTTACCGTTGCCTCTACCGATTCAAACGCGTGTACCGTTGACACCGATGGAAATCCAACGATCGATAAATTTACGTAAATTGTGGTCTGCGCATCTTCATTTACAAGCGAACAACATTCAAGAATTGATCAATACGATGATAGCGTCGAGTTATCAACCGCTATTGCATTTGTTGAAACGCGTCTGCATACAGCTTTCCGATTTGGCAGCTAATACGGCGTTGATGATTTGCAGGGGAATTCTAGACACAGTACTCGGAGCTTTAAGCTCAAAACTCGAAAAGACACCTCCGGAACCTTGCAATAATCATACGGCTAGATTATTGAATTTTCTAGCGAGTTTGCAAACACATGGAGCGATTAAATGTGCGGTTATGTATTTATTAAGAACAAACCCGAACAATACCGTCAAAGGTGACGAGAAATTTCCGAGTTTGATAACATTGTTCTGTCAAGTTTTGAAATTTTATAACGACACGCCCTCACATTTACAGGCACAGGAATGTGTCATCAGTATCATTCAAAGTTTTTGTGATAACGAAATAACTTTATTACAAGAAAATGTCGAAAACAAAAGTGATGTGAGTTCAGATGTTTATTTAGGTAACGCATTACCGGCGAAAGACATGTTACTAAACTTTATAGCCGCTATGGTAGAACATCTGACAGCTGTTGAAAGTTGTTATGCAAATCTTTTGCCGATAATAAGGACATTTATTTTATTAACGGAGCACGACTACGGCTTTTATCATTTAAGGACTTGTTTAGAACGCAAACCTAAAGCATTTAATAATGTTTTTACAAAGTTTTGTACAAATTTTTCAAAAGATAATTCCGACTGTTTAGCAACTTTGAGTGCTACTATTGAATTTTTAAGAATTTGTTTATCGACCGAATACTTAGAAGCTGAAACTGGATTGATGTTTACGCCCCGAACTTTGACGTTGACTGCGAATGAAGTTTGCACGTTAGTCGGATGGACGAGTCAAGAAAACGATTCGCAACAGACGAACGGAGAACCGAAAAAACATCCGGTTTTAACTTTGGAGAAACTCTTACAGGTTAGTGGTGCCACAAGAATGATCTTACTGTTGTGTCTTTTGAGTCAACATTAATACTCTACAGTGTCGACCACAACATTGTTTTGTTTTGGCAGTTTCTATTGGCTACGCTTTTGAAACAAACAAGTAATTCAAAATTATAATTTCGTTGTGATCAGACCTATTTTAGACTCGTCTTGATTAAATCAAATTTTGTTGTGTTTTATTTATTTATTATTAAATTTATATGAAGATCTACTATATTATTAAATTCAAGTCAAAAAGATCTTTATATTACTATCAATATAAATAAATTAGTGATGTAAAAATACGGTATTAAACTTTTTTGTGTATTAAACCCATGGTATAATACCGTATTTTTTCGGGCTTGAGAGTAGCCGAGCGTGTAGCAATGCTGTTGTTTACATGACGTGCTCTGTGAAATATCTGAACGTGAAGTTTTAAATATTGTGGCCGACATGAATAGTAAACATTCCTCGGCAGAAGACGAAATATCTAGTTTTCTTATCAAAAAAATTATTTCAGCCATTATAAAACCCTTAACTAATATTATAAACGCCTCTTTATTACAGGGAGTGTTCCCTGAGAGGCTAAAGATGGCCGTAGTAAGTCCCATTTATAAAAAAGGGGACCCCACATCTGTTAATAATTATCGTCCAATTAGTATAATTTCAACCTTCTCTAAAATCTTTGAAACTGTCTACTATAAACAAGTATACAAATTCTTACTTAAATACAATCTATTAAACGATTTTCAACATGGGTTTACCCCTAATAAAAGTACAGAAACTGCCATCTTTTGCCTCACTGAATATATCCATCATGCACTTGACGCAGGTCATGTCGCTTTGTCGGTTTTCCTAGACCTCTCCAAGGCGTTCGACTGCCTTGACCACAACATTCTCTTTCAAAAATTATACGTCCTTGGTATTAGAGGCCTCCCTTTAAATTGGATACAATCATACCTGTCAGACAGGAATCAAAAAGTTAAGATAAAGTGTAAAGGGGTTACTTACCACTCCGATGCTATGGGTTGTAAAAGAGGTATTCCGCAAGGAAGCATCCTTGGACCACTACTATTTATCTTATATTTAAATGACCTTTCCGACTTCTTGAATAAACACGCAGTTAATACACATTTACTTCTATCTTATGCAGATGACACGACTTTGGTTGTCCAAGCTAACACAGTACATGAAGCTATATCTAAAATCACCCATCTTCTTGACTTAGCAAGCGTATGGTTCAATACGAACAAACTAATCCTAAATGCAAATAAAACTGAGAGTATTCTTTTTAGATCTTCAAAAAATAAAACAGTTCGACCTGTCAGTTTCAACTATCAAAAGTGTGAAATAAAACTATCCAATACTGCTAAATTTTTAGGTGTTCACCTTGATGAACAACTCAGCTGGACACAGCATAAAACGCAACTAGCGATAAAACTTAGTCAACAATGTTATGCTATTCGACAACTTAAAAAAATAGTTAGTTTCGGTGTGGTAAGAAACGCTTACTTTGGGTCGTTTCTCTCACTAGCCAGGTATGGTATACTGTTCTGGGGTAGTACTGACATCTCTAATATATTTATATTACAAAAAAGAATTGTAAGAATTCTAGCCGAGGTCCCACCGCGTACGTCTTGTAGAGGTCTATTTAAGAAATTAAATATTCTTACAATACCATCACTGTACATATATGTCTGTCTATGCTTTCAAAAGGGGCATGCCGACTTAATAAATACTCCTAAAAGATCAAATCTTCATGATTACAACGTAAGGAATAAAGAAAATTTATCTATTAATAAGCATCGCCTAGTCCTTTTTGAGAGGAGCGCCAGACATATGTGTACAGTACTTTATAATAAACTAGCTATAGAAATTAGAAACAAAAACTTCACGGCATTTAAGAAAGCTATATTTAAAATATTATTAGAAGGAGAATTTTATTCGGTAAAGGATTTTATAACGTAAGATTTATGATTATTTCTGTAATTGACGTGTCAACCCTGTTAATGTACATTTGACTAATAAATCTATCTATCTATCTATCTATCTATCTATGGTTCCTGTATTACAAGTTCCCGGGTTCTAGCCCGAGAGCTGGTAAAAGTGTCAATTGGATTTTCAATTTATTATTAAAAAAAAATAATGAATTGAAAATATGAATTGGTACTAGGCTTAAATAACCGTAGCTGTTGGTGGTCTTTAAAACACACACACCGTATTTTCTCAGTATAAAACGGTTTTTTACTTTTTTTTACGGTGCATTTTTCAGTATTGCCAACTGCATAATAGGAAAAGTTCCTGTTCTTATTTTAATATTAAACCGTTTTATAAACGGTATTAACCCGTTTTAGACGGTATTAAACCGTTTTAGACAGTATTAAACCGTTTTAGACGGTATTAAACCGTTTTAAGCGGTGTTAAACGTTTTATACGTGCTGTATAAAACAGTAAAATACGCAATATTTATTCCTAGTAAAACTGGGATATATTATTTTTTTTACATACCGTTTTATACAAACGTTTTATACCAGAGTATTATACGCATTTACATCACTAAAAAACTTTTTAACAAAAAAAATCTCCTTCAAAAAGGCACTAAAAAGAGGAAAATAATGAAATTTTGAGGTCTGTGCCAATTAAAATATGAAGTTGGTTAAAAAGAAGATATTAATCACTATACTATACTTTTTAACCGACTTCATATTTTAATTGGCACAGACCTCAAAATTTCATTATTTTCCTCTTTTTAGTGCCTTTTTGAAGGAGGTTTTTTTTTTGTTAAAAAGTTTTTTATTTTTTACTTTTTATTGTCAAAAAGTAACATTTACCTTAAAGAATCATACGCCGTTACTTACTTTTATTAAAATCAGCCGAACTACTGAACCGATTTTGATGAAATTTCTATGGGACCTATCTGAAAGTATATCCTTTCAAATAAAAAAAAAATTTTCAAAATCGGTTCATAAACGACGAAGTTATCCGCGAACATACATAAAACATAAAAAATATATACGGTCAAATTGAGAAACCTCCTTTTTTTGAAGTCGGTTAAAAATAAATACAGTGGAGTCCGTAAGAACATGGTGTCGCTTGCGCAGCATGCATGCGCGAATGACGTTTTACACTTCGAGTGATTCTGCAATTTGTCTTTTCAAGGTCTACTTAAAATATAAATTTTTATCTAACAACACTTCGATTGCTATAAAGTTCCTGTCAAAATTGGCATTAACGCGAGTGAAGCCACGAGTAATTAAATATTAATCGTATTTCAGACATGCGCATCGGAAGACGACACACTAGAAAACCTATCGGAAAGTTATTCGGCTCTCGTGAAGGTTTTAAATACAGCAACAGTGACAGCGGAGAGTCATGATCCGATTCCAGAACCGGTGCTGCCCCCGCCCGAACCGCTGTTGGCTCAGTTCGCCGCGAGACATACGTTTACCATCTCGTCAGACATAACCGACGAGAGGATGTCGGCTGCGTATTGGCTTTCGCCACCGGCCGATGAATGCGATGCTGAAGTCGATCAGGTATTTAAAACTGTTTTTATTATTATTCTGAATCCCTACTACAGGTTGTGTGCACGAAGCCTACTAGCTCTCATTTTTACTTCCCACCTCTACTATGGTAGGGAAATAATGGATTTAGTCCGAAAAAAAATATTTCGAGATTTTAACAGATCTTCACGTTTTGAGACCCTAGCAATCGTTTAAGATCATTTTCTGACTGATGTCTGTGTATGTGTGTGTGTGTGATCAGTTTTTCGCCTTCGATATCGTAAAAACGGAACAACATACGGCCATGCCGATTGTTCTGTTATGTTTATCAGCCTTTAACTTAGATCTGATTAGATTTTGATTCAAATCGGTTCAGTGGATCCTGAGATATTCAAAAAAACGTTCTCAATGTCACGTACTAACATAGGTAAAAAAAATATAAATGAATTCTAGATGTTATAATATGAAAAAAATGTAAATATTTTTTTTCTCTAAAATGTATAGTTTTCGAGAAAAAAAATATTTTACTAAAAAGAGAAAATTGTACGTAAATCAAGGTAACCATGATTTTTGCTATATTAAGCTAGCCATCAGTAGATCACCAAACAAAAAAGAGGGCCATGCTTTTTTCAAAGAATAAAAATTAAATTGTGTTTTAAAGACCACCAACAGCTAAGGTTATTTGGGCCTAGTCAAAGAATAAAAAAAAAAAAGAGTGTTTATTTTTTGCAAATATTTACTAGGTGGGAAGTATAGGACTGGTCATCAGTCGAATTTTTTCATGTACTATACGTCCTAGAAATGTTGGCAGACATTTTTGTACCACCTTGTATAAATGTGAAAGCTTGTATGTAGTATGTATGTGTGTCAAGCCACAACGGCGCAACGGATCTGAATGAAATCAACACATTGACTACTTTTTATCCCGGTCGGTTGAATAGTTCTCGAGGGATTTTCTGTTTATTGTGCCCACTGAAATACAATAATGCTGGAATATGCACTGACGCGCTGCTAGCGAGCCGAGAAAGACAGAAACAATTGGGCCACCTGTCTTTACATCACGTTATTTTAAAGGTAATACGCATGCGCGGAAGAGTGAAACAAAGACAGGTGGCCCAATTAACTATGTCTGTCTTTACGCGCTTTCCACGCACAGAGTGATATAGGGAGAAAGCTTTCCAACATTACTGTATTTCGGTGGTTGTACCTTGAGAATAGCCGAGCGTGTAGCAATGCTGTTGTTTACATGACGTTGCTATGGTTCCTCTATTACAAGTTCCCGGGTTCTAGCCCGAGAGCTGGTAAAAGTGTCAATTGGATTTCAATTTATTATTAAAAAAAAGTAATGAATTGAAAATATGAATTGGTGCTAGACCCAAATAACCTTAACTGTTGGTGGTCTTTAAAACACAATCAATTGTACCTTGAGAACTGGGGGTTTCTAAGAAACTAGCAGTGGAAACGTCATTTTACCTATTCCCAAGCTCTTCTGAGACTTTTATGAATAAAATGCTTATTTGCAACTAACATAATTATTATAGTGAAAATCTATTGATTCTGAAGCATGTAAGGAGAATATTAATTTAGTAATCATGTCACGGTTGAGTATTGTAAGCTCATTCCGCCGCGAAAGTGGAAAGGTTCAGGTTAGAATCCTGACTGTGACTACTGGTTGGTAAAATGATTTTTTCCAATATGTTTCGAAACAATTATATAATTGGCTGCTTTCCAACGAAAAATTTTTCAATTGCATTTCAGCCGTACAAAACTATTATTTATCTTATAATTATTATATTTGTTTCACAGATACCGTGTGATTTATCAGAAATTTGTCGCCAACTTTTACCGGCCGATGTAAATTTGTGCCGTGAAACGGAACGTGTGTGTCGAGTGGCTCGTTTAGCTGGCATCGGAGATGAAGAAGGCCCCGCCGATCTTCTGAAACCTAAGAGGGTTTCGATCGATCAGCACAGATATGTAACCGGCGTTATCGATAAATTAAAACGACCATTCAGTAAGTTGCTTTTTGTTTATTAATCAATATTTAAAATTAGATTATAATTAAATAAACGGTTCGACACATCTCGAATTAACTTTCCCATACATGAGTAAGCTGTAAGCCTATAATAGACTTGGGTAGTTCCAGGTATGTATAGTTCCTGGATCCACCAGGTTTATCCTACATTTAACACGCTGTTTTGTTAATCGCTGTTCCCCCAGGGGGAACATTGAAATGTATAGTTGTTCTCGCAACTGCATTCCAATGTTCTTTGGGAATTGGCGTTCCCAGGAGTCCGAGCTCGTACCAGTCGGTTTGTGTGTGCCGGCTGGCAGATTCTAATACACAAATGGATTATTAATTGTTGTGTTGAAGACGCTAATGACCTGAGTTGTTGACGCGTCTATAATCTACAATAATAATAATTATAGTTCCTGCAAGGCTGCCATTGCAACACCATGTCACTATAGGTCTTGACAGTTGGCAACAAGAGTGAAGTTAGCCTTGTTAGTCCAAATGTTATTTTGTCTGAGGTGCAGACTTTAAACTTTGGTTTTAAGTTTAAAATAGGCCAAAGTTCAATAAACAAAAAAGTTTACGAGTTTTACGGATCCGCAGGAACCTATAAAGACAGGGCCGGATTTAGGGGAGGGCAACCGGGGCTACATCCCCGGGGCCTCCACAATAGAGGGGCACCCACAATAGAGACTTCGGAAAAAAAATATTCTCTGAATTCTCGGTTATTAAATTTTGTTGTTGAAAATATGCTAAATCGCGTTAATAATTTTAAAAAAACTCGGAAGGTTCCGTTCGTTAACGCCAAAATTTAATTTCAGATAATTCTTGTTTCCGATTATATTTATAAATTTGTTAAATAATAAAAGAATCTACATTTGGTTTCACAATAAATTATTTATTGGAAAACTCGACTGAAAAAAATTCTCCACTTTATTTGGAAAATAATTTGGGGCCAGGGGGCCTCCACTCCTTTGTTGCCCCGGGGCCTCCAGACCTCTAAATCCGGCATTGTATAGAGGGAAAAAAGGGGTATTTTTAATTAAAAAAATCGATTTTTCTCTATTTACTCGGGAAATATGGCAAAATAGTTCAAATAAAAGTTGTTTCTGACAAAATTATCTTAAATTTGGTGTTTTTAAATTAATGTTATAGCAATAATTAACCGAAATACAACCATTTTTCGATGGGGTTTGAAAGTAGTCTGGGGAAAAAATGAGCTTTTCGACCTGAACCCAAAATTTCGGTATATACAATACATTTTGATGGTTTCTATATGAAAAAAGGGTGCTGAAACCGAAAATGACGGGTACACCGTTGAAAACCTTGAGCGTTTTGTGATATGGCCACTCAGATTGGGGATGACGCGCAACTATTATTGGAATGTCAAATGGTTTCCACGCTAATTGTAGACCGATTCATTGGCTATCTAACTGTGTCGAAAAATTTGGAAAATTTATAATTTTTCATACACAATGTCTCTCTTAAGGTAGTTGTCGTGCTACAATAACATCCAAAAGTTTCGTTCATAATACGCTGTAAAACAATAAATAAGTATAGTGTTAAATGTAAAAAAAATTTGTTAGAGATTGTACCTACACTGTTGTTCACATAGTTACACATATTTCACTTAGTTTGTTCGCTTGGATTATATAAAAATGTCAATCTTTTCTCATAAATTGTTGAACTTTGCGTTATTATATCTCAACAATGAAAAGGTCAATAATTTTTGGATTTTCTTTTTTAAACTCAGAACAAAAACATCAATGAACAGTTAGTTTTTTGAAAATTTCTGACTGTTACTTTTTTTTTTTAATTAAAAAACTTGTCAAAAACAACCTTTCCTATGCTCTCCGTGTTAATTACCCTAACTTTAATTAAGTTTATCTCGAGTTAGAGATGGTCAATCGACTTCAAATTTTAATGGTATTTGTATTATAGTATCCTTAATGAGTATACGAAAATTTAGAATTTTCTGACACTATGCCCATAGCACGACAACTACCTTAAAATAAATAAGATAGTTAAATTTTATTTTTTTAGTATCGCCCATGCGTGGTAGAGGTTTTCCGAGAACAGTTCCGCAGCGCGGTGATTTGTTCCGTTCGCGTCCTCCAAATACATCGAGACCGCCATCTCTACACGTCGACGACTTCGTCGCTTTGGAAACGTGCGGGGCGCAGCCTACAGGTCCGACTGGATATAATAAACTGAGCCGCGAAATATTGACAACTGTCAGAGGAACGAATAGAGGTCGAGGTAGAGCATTCGTGTCGCCTGATAGAGGAGCGCACTTTAGACAGATGTAAGTAAAATGACACTAGGCACTTGGTAGAACATGATTAAATACAAAGAAAAAAGACACTTGAAAATTCTAAAATATTTATTAACACTCGACGCGTTTCGGGCTATCAACCCATCTTCAAGAGTACAAAAACTATACTACAGTGCAACCTCGATATTACAAAACTGAAGGGAATTAGAAAATATTCGTTATACCAAGTAATTTGTTACAATGAGGTTTGTTATATAGAAGTTAGGTTGGACTACGATTCGTTTTAACAAGGTTTCTCTGCGACGGTTAAGGAACACCTTTGGATGAGGAGGGGGGCAAGAGTATCGTTTTGCCCCCCTAAAGCTGGACAAGACGAAGATAAAACGAGATGAGTATAAGCCTTGACCAAAATCTTTATACAGTGCAACTTCGATATTACAAAACTGAAGGGAATTAAAAAATATTCGTTATACCAAGTAATTTGTTACAATGAGGTTTGTTATATAGAGGTTAGGTTGGACTACGATTCGTTTTAACAAGGTTTCTCAGCCATTGCAACTTTAAAACTAACAACAGGGACAAACAGCAGTGTTTACATTACTTAGTATCAAACAACAATGATTTTACGAAAAATTTAACGTGTCTGAACCTGTCGAGACATGAATTATTGTGGAATTGTGTGTGAATAATTGATAGGATACGTTATGTAAAGGTTATAAGTTGACAAAATTCATTAAATAGAAGTAAATAATACTTTCTATTTATATTTTGCAATGATTGAAAATTCGTTATAAAAAGGTTTTTGACAAATTTATTCGTAATGTAATGGTATATTTTGCATTAGCTCTTATGGGTAGTTCTAGGGGATTTCGAAAAATTTGTTAAATCGAGGAAATCGTTATATTAAGGTTACACTGTGTAAACTATACTATAGTTTTTGTACTCCTGAAGATGGGTTGATAACCTGAAACGCGTCGAATGTTAATAAAAATTGTAGAATTTTCAAGTGTATTTTTTCTTTGTAAGTACAATGTTTACACTATCGTAATTTACATAATAGTAGATTGTATTTCTAGTGTCGTAATTAGGTGTATCACTGACGAGTAATGACAGTATGTTAATACGAGCTATTTAGCGAGTTTTATTAACAGCACGGATATAGAAATCTAGGAACAGAGTACAATCGAGTGGGGTGGTAGCAGTTGAGGAGGGGGGAGCGGTGAGGAAGCAAGTGTGCCCACATTATATTGATCGCTTCAGTTGCGCAAGCTCTGTTTGTGTCAAAATGTCGTCCAAACAATAACAAACGACTGTTTTTTGTGCAATTGAGCATGCGCAAAGACACAGCCAATAGATTGTGGGCACATACACCATAGACATAGCATGGACATGCCCATGAGACATCCCTGAATGACTTCCCCTCCTCGTCTAAAGTGGCACTTTATACTCTGTCCCTAGATTCCTATGGCCACGAATAACAGTCACACGAGTCATAATATCATTACGCACGAGAAATATATGGTATTTTTTGCCATAATTACTATAAAAAATTCACAGATTTCGCAATCCTTGCAACCATCGAGGGCATTGGAAATGATAACAGCATATATGAAACATAATTAACTGTTTATTATACACACAATATTTATCAATGCACTGTTTAGTTTTGTCAGGAATAACCCTATTATTCTTCTGTTATATACGCGTTCACTTTTGCTTGATTACTTAACTTTTAAATGGATTTTTCTACAGTATTTATTAACATTTGCTCAAAAATAACACCGCAGATCGTCGCAAATACCTCTCAATTAACTAGACATGATATAAAACACATTTCGAAAAAGTTGCACTTGTTCAATTTTGCATGATTGCTCCTCACTTGATCGCGACACCGTTGTCTTTTTGACTTGAACGAAAACTCGTAACTCTGCCCCCATATACGAACATAAACATTTCCAATGTTAAAAGCTACTTTTCACTTCATATTCAGTATTTTCAAAAAAAATTGACAGTTCATTTGTGTCGCCAACTTCACTTTTTAACATTGGAAATGTTTATGTTCGGATATGGGGGCAGAGTTACGAGTTTTCGTTCAAGGCCAAAAGACAACGGTGTCGCGATCAAGTGAGGAGCAATCATGCAAAATTGAACAAGTGCAATTTTTTCGAAATGTGTTTTATATCATGTCTAGTTAATTGAGAGGTATTTGCGACGATCTGCGGTGTTATTTTTGAGCAAATGTTATTAAATACTGTAGAAAAATCCATTTAAAAGTTAAGTAATCAAGCAAAAGTGAACGCGTATATAACAGAAGAATAATAGGGTTATTCCTGACAAAACTAAACAGTGCATTGATAAATATTGTGTGTATAATAAACAGTTAATTATGTTTCATATATGCTGTTATCATTTCCAATGTCCTCGATGGTTGCAAGGATTGCGAAATCTGTGAATTTTTTTAGTAGGCCATGAGTAGCTGTCGCAGTGCGCACGCACAGTAAACATAAATCACTATGGAACATGTTTACTTACCACACTAGTGTGTTTTGAAAACACTTTCAACACATCTGCCTGTTAAATGACCCATTCCATGCATACATACAAGCATGTAAAAGTAGCTATTTTATAGTAGGTATGTCAAGAAAAATATAATACTACAATGAGCCATTTTCTTGAGAGTAGTTCCTTAACAAATATCCACGAGAGGCAGCACTTGTAGGTACAAACATTATTTATTCCCCATTAGTGTCGTGTCATTTTGTGGTATAACTTAATTATTAAAGTACAATAGACTTGCGATATACTGTATAGTGAACTACTCCAAATAGTGAACAAAAATTTTTTTCTTAATGTATTCTGTAGAGTGAACAAATTGAACTCTCGAAATAGTGAACCCAATAGTTTATTTAGTTAAACAAACATATTAAAACAGGAAAACGATTTAAAACGTTTTGTTTCCTTCTGGGCAATTACATCACCTCAATTTTCTGCAGTATAGTAGTTGCATTAGATCGCGTCACGAGTAGGTATGGCAAAAAATAGGAAACATTTATCCCTAAGTGATAAAGCTAAAATAATGGAAGATTTAAGTAAAAGTGTCGGAATGACCTTTTTATCTAAAGAATATGGTGTTGCTAAATCTACTATATGCGCAATTCGAAGCAGAAGGGTAAGGATTTTGAAAAGGGTCAACAACACTTTCACAGGACTAGGAAAAACGTTCTTTTAATAAATTTAAAAAAATGTTCGATATAGTGAACAAATCGATATAGTGAACTCGGTGTGCATTAATTAGTTCACTATATCGCGAGTCTACTGTATTACTATTATTAAATTAATTAAATAATTAAGTTATACCACTAAAATGACACGACACTAATGGGGAATAAATAATGTTTGTACCTACCACAAGTGCTGCCTCTCATGGATAATTGAAGAAACTACTCTCCAAGCGCGTATCCACCGTTGTGGGCACGGTGGGCATGCCCACAACCCTAATTGAGGTCAATAAGTCTTGGCCGGGGCGTCATACATTTTGTAGGAATGCAATGTATAGATCGTGAGCGAGTCAGTACTTATACCTACTACTTTAATATTATAAAAAGTGAAAACTTCAGACTGTACCGAACATAGGCGAAGTTGTTTCGGTGTATTTCGTCTATTTTCGCTCGGAGCGCGAAGTGTGCTTATATCAAAGTACGTAAATATATGTCTCACGGTTTTACTATCCTTGTGTAATTTTACATTTGAACAATGCTACTTGTTTCGTGCGCTAATTAAAGTGCATTCTTGGGTGGGGGTGAAATACAACAGATCAGCAGATATTTTGTTAAATATTTCAATATTGATTATTGATCTCACGAAACATGAATAATCGATTATTAAATAATTAATTTTAATTATAAAATTAAAAAAAACTTATGAAACACGGTGACACAGCATACACCTACACAGAATCAAATCTGTGTAGGTGTATGCTGTGTCACCGTGTTTCATAAGTTTTTTTTAATTTTGCGTTGCGTTTGCATTTCAACTGGCAGTGCGATGCACGAACGCACTTAAAGAGGAGCCGCCACTGGTCAGTAGTCCGATTCGCACTTGGCCGATTTTCGGAAAGCTGTGACCACAACCTTTTTTGAGGGCTGGATCCGCGCCTGCTACTCTCAGGACAATGGCTCATTATTTGTCCATATTTTCGATTTTGTTGAAATTTGAAAGAACGTAAAAACTCGTAAAAAGAGAACTGTCTGTGCATAATTACAAGTAGTGCGAAAATTAATTTTACTTTAAATTTGTAGCCGAGGTCGAGGCACACCTATTTGGCCGGGAGCTCACATTTCCGATACGACTGTGGTGACAACGGCCCCTCAACACTTCAGAGTGGCCACTGACACGCCAGCACATTTTACAACGATTCGAGGAACAATTCGAGGACGAGGCATTCCGAGAATTAGAGAAGTGATGCCGGTTAGACATATTCGGACCTTTCCGCGACAGTAGTTCAAATTTTTAAATAACATTCTGTTGAACGGAAACTGAGTTTTTGTAATTTATTTTTATTTTAAAATAGAAGTTACAGTTTTTTCTAAGTTATTCGAATAAGGATAATATAAAATTGTAAAATATGAAGTGTTTTGTTTTCGTTGTTGTAACGAAAAACAAAAAGTTGGAGTTAGTTTTGTTTTATTGTTCAGTTTCGAATTCTGTGATCCAATGGATTGATTTAGTGTTTTCAGCGCAGAAGAAGAAATAAATTTAGATATGATTAATAAACTTAAGCAAACAATTGACAGATTTATTACTCCGTAATCGTAAAATTAAATCCTGTGAAATTCACTTATGAGCTTTGAGAGACCAGGCGAATGAAGGCTACCATATTTTTATCCATCAGATAGCGCTAGTGAGAAGTGAGGTATACGTCAAATGCTTACTTTTTTTATTCGTCAGATGGCGCTAGTGGCAAGTAAGGTATGTGTCAAACGTTTACATTTTTCATTCGTCAGATGGCGCTAGTGGCAAGTAAGGTATGTGTCAAACGTTTACATTTTTTATTCGTCAGATGGCGCTAGTGGCAAGTAAGTTATGTCAAACGTTTAGAGATTAACGGTTTGTGTTTAGTCATTCTTCATTTGTCCATTATTAAGGAATAAATAATAAAAAAAGAGTGTGTGTGTACCTACTTATGTACGCACGTCAGAAGTTATACTTCCTTGGCGTAACAAAACAAAAATAACCCCAAAAATTTTATCCCGCGTGCCAGGACTAAACGTTTGTAAAAAGACGATAAAATAATAAAATAAAGATATTAAATAAATCAATTTAATTTAATAAATTATTAATTTATAAAATATATTTATTTATTATATTTATATCTAATTATTTATTTTAAAAAAGCATGTTTGTGTTGAGATTCGAACCCGGGACCTATTGCGTATGACGCGGAGGTGCTATCCATTACGCTACATAGATCTTACTTAGCAGTGCTATATAATAGGAATTATGGACTTCCGACTAACAACACTACTAACGACCAACTTCATGGTGTTAAATTTTCGTGACGCATCGTAAAAATTCACTCTCATCATTTTTCCATAACGCGCCAAAAGCAGTATAACTTCAATAAATACAAAATTGCGATTTAGCAGTTGAATGATTGAATGACTGATACTTTACTTGCTAGTGGCGCCATCAGGTAGCGGAGAATATAAACAGTACTGACATTTAATTGACATAATTGACGTATATCTAACTAAAGTTACTAATGCCCATATTCATAGTTAACCCTTAAGGTAAGTGATCAGGGTCCCTTCGCTGAGGGTCACTTAAGTGCTGAGGGCACCTTATTCAAAGGAGCGTTTCATAGTCATTTCCTTGAGTGAGGGAAGAATTATAGTAAACCTCCATGATTTTTTTGCTTTAGAACAGTTGGTCATACTACAGACCGATTGTGTTTAGTTGTCATTTTTGATATAAATGCGTGTTTTTCATGTGTTTTACTGTTTTTACTTTTTCGACACTTAAGGGACATACTATCCACCCTTAAGGTGAGGGTGATGTAAGGGCCCTTACAGGCGTCAATTTTGACTATGAAACGCATATTCGATTTGAGGGTATGAGTAAGTGTCCCTTACTACTTAAGGGTTAACTATGAATACGGCCGTATATCTAGTACATTTATACCTCACTTGCCAGTGGCGCTATCAAGTGATAGAGAAAAGCGTGGTAGCTCTCATTGGTCGCACGAGAATGTGAATTAAAGTACATAAACTAGGGGATAATAAAAATAAAAGTGGAAAAAACTAAAACCCAACTACGCAAATGAGGAAAACAAGCTTCCAATTTGAAAAATAGTCTGATAAAAAGATATTACCTAAAGTTTTAGTATGTTAGCAGTGAGATGCAGGGCCGTAGCTAGGGGGGGGGGCATTAAGGGGCAATGCCCTACCTTAAAACATCCAGTGCCCTACTTTAAGGAATTATAAACAAGCCGCAAAGACTGTCACGACAGAATGACAGACTTGATCTATCTGGCATTTGGAAAAACAAGATTAAATTCGTTGGACTAAATGAAGTTCTTCGGAAATTTGATAACATGGCAAGTTCTGTATTGTTTTTTTTTTTTTTTTTTTTTGATTAAATTGTCATTTACCGTTTTCTTGCTTTTGTAATTAGAACGTAAACACGCTGCTAACTAAGCTATTGACGCAACAGTAACCTCGCCGTTTTTATGATATTCTTACGGTGCGAATTCTTACGCAAAATTGCGAACGCTTCACATTTTTTCAGTACCCAGGCAAAGAGTGCCTAACGCGCCTAAGGAAGTTTTCACTTCAAAAAAATTTTCCAAATCTGTTTATAAATGACGGAGTTCTGAGGTAACAAACATAATACAACCGAATTGAGAACCACCTTCTTTTTTTGAAGTCGGTTAAAACTGACATCCTTTTATCCGACTACCTACTTTTCATATTGGAAGCTTGTTCTGTAATGGAGGTGGGCATTGCTAAACTTGACCGCTAGGGGCGCCAGCTATGTAACCACCTCGGTCTATGGCCAGTTCATAGTAGTGTGTACAGAATAAGTTTATTTAAAATAATAAATCGTTGGACAATGCCAATGAACTGTGTTTACCAACGTTCAAAATTCAAATCATAGAGAGGGCTTGAGCCGAGCGTGTAGCAATGCTGTTGTTTACATGGCGTCGCTATGGCTCCTCTATTACAAGTTCCCGGGTTCTAGCCCGAGAGCTGGTAAAAGCGTCAATTGGATTTTCAATTTATTATTAAAAAAAAAATAATGAATTTAAAATATGAATTGGTGCTAGGCCCAAATAACCTTAACTGTTGGTGGTCTTTAAAACACAATTTCAAATCATAGAGGTTTTGTATTTTCAAAGGATCCGGAACTGAATAGAAGTGCCTGCATGGTATCAGAAGTTAAAAAACTTGATTTCTCGCGCGTTTTTCTATGAAAACCAATGATAACTTAAGTAGCTATATACCTGCTGCCATCTATATCAGGAATGGCCAAC
The DNA here is from genome assembly GCA_039654895.1 of Mongoloraphidia duomilia. Taxonomy (NCBI): domain Eukaryota; kingdom Metazoa; phylum Arthropoda; class Insecta; order Raphidioptera; family Raphidiidae; genus Mongoloraphidia; species Mongoloraphidia duomilia. The sequence continues at coordinate 2,059,766 of CM077527.1, read as the reverse complement.
AAGTCGATCGTGATCGAACGGTCGATTGTGAAGCGATTTTTGGTCGATTATAGCCGACAGAAGACAATTTCAACACGCAATTTAGTCGTAATCAAGGAATGCAATCTCGAGCCGAGATTGGCAATTCGAGATTTCGCGATATCAGTCTGGGTTCGAGATTGGCAATTCGAGATCTCGCGAGATTGTCTGGCGAGATCTAGACAATATCGAGATTTCGCCTACTTTTAAAAAGAACGTATTATTTTGTATCTAAAATACTTAAACTTAATGAAAACTACTTACTTGGGACAGTGTGATTGTGTCACTGTGTACGTGTGTGATTTATTGCGTAGTGCACTGTGCAGATGATTATTATTCATTACTTCCCTTAAATAAACGTTGATGTTTTTGTTCCAAGATTCAATTAAAGTTTTGTTTAATTTTCAAAATATAACAGCAATACCCCAACTCACACAGCACACTTTATGTCAATTAATTATTTTGGAAATAACTTTTTAGGAGTTATGAAGCATAGGGTAAGTTACTATTAGTAACGTTCACTAACATTTGGTTTGAATTGTTCTTGGACATATTCAATATTCACTTAACTTTGAAATTTGTTAGCCATCTAATGCTTGTTATAAGTTAAATAACTGTCCATTTTACTCAAGAAAAGAATAATTAAAACAATATATGCAGAGAAACAAACAGAACCAATTAGCGCGACTGTTAAAAACTATTACGTATAAGTTTTTTTTCAAGCGCGTTCGTTCTTGAAATCTCGTTCGAGATCTCGACCATATCGGGTCGAGATTTCAAAAACGAGATTGCCTGCCCACGAGATTAAATCTCGAAAAATGGCTCGAGATCTCGCGAGATCGAAGTTGCATTCCCTAGTCGTAATGTAAAATATATTGCTGAAAAAATTTCTGACACATTTAATATTGAAAAAAACGCATCAGAAAATGAAATTATAACTGCAAACTGATCAAATCTTAGAAGCCAGAGAACTTGAGGAAGGTTTTTAGAAATGCGTGAATCGAGAAAAGTCCCAATATCACCATGACGTAGCGAATATATTTACGCTTGTTTTGGATCCACATACTTATGTGAATTGACTTTTTCATTTTTTAAGTTCACGAATACTAAACATGCATCGTACCCTACCAGAGCATAAAATAACATATAAAGTAGGCGGCACAAGAACTAGAATTTTAATTTTTTCGGCATATATTGTATCTGCAGTCTGCATACTACAGTATATATATATATAAAAGATTTATTGTCATCAAATAAAAAACATAATACAATACATAATATTTTTGACATGGCGGTTCCAGTTTTCACTACAGTATGAGGAGTAGACGCGTTTATAGAGTTGCATTACTTATTGCATTCATTCATATCTTTTCTGTAGTTACTTGCTTTTTTACTGTTTTATGCAGGTCAAGATTCAAAAGACACCACACTATAGTTTTTAGTTTTTTATTCATTAAATACCTATAAAAAACTCGGGTCGCAGTGCCAAACACTGCCGACAATTAAATATAGTGTATTTGCTAATACAGGTCTTGTGGCTTTAATACGTGAACTTACGTTTGTTTTTGGACAAAATAAAAAATGTAACCCCTTAATACATCCCTTAAAATAATTTTTTTTTTCTTAATTTCAATATTATTATCAATGCAACCTCTGTACCAAATTAAATACACCTTTCAGTAAGTAAATCACTATCCGCAAACTAGTGTTTTCATAAAATTTGTAAGTCCGGTCCTGTCGAGCCGATTTTATTAAAATTTTAGCAGCACATTTTGATCTTTACTAAAAGATTAAATTTCAATTTTGAAACAATTCTGAAAATTTTTTCGTTATTTTCGGGCCCAAAAACTTTTTTCAACCCCTAAAAACAACTCTTAAAATAGTCCGATTGGGGCCCATTTTAAATAGGTTCCGTGCGGTGATGGATTCCAACGTGTGTACCAAATTTCGTTCAAATCAATTAAGTCCTTCGAGAGTTATGCCGCGAACACACACACACACACACATATATATAAATATAAACATTTCTAAAAATGGTGCCAAATTGTTCAGGAGGCTATGAAACGTCGAGAAATTTTGGTCCGACCCCTAGGTCCCGCCATCCGACCGACGCCAATAGTGTATGTGCCATATGGCAAATACACTAATAAAATGTACCTACTATGCTTTAAAATTGCGTATTTTTTAATTATCCTTGACGCTTCGCCACATTTTTTTAGTAGACCTAACTCTCGAACTCTAGTGCCGCCCAGTAAAAATTGCTTAAAATAATATTATGTTCTTTTACCTACTTACTGATTCTCATTCTGAAGAATTTAGTGATGGGAATATCTCGAAATAAAATACAGAATTATTCGATTATTAAAATATCTCGAGAGGTTATTCAAAATCACTCGAATGATTTTTATAGTCATACGTATTGCGGAGCGGGAGTCGAGAAATGACAATGTGTGCCAAACGAATGCAAACTTCATTCAGAATGTGTTTATACTGCGAATGGATTTTGTGTGTTTATAAGATAACGTTATAATTCAATCGAAGTAAAATTTTAGGTTGAATGAAGTTTCATTTTGTATTCACTGCTCACGGCTAGCTTGTAGTAACATCGTTCGAGTACCTAAACCGCTCGAAATATACCTTTCGAGATATTATACAATGAGTGAATTTTGTCCGCGAGAGAATTTTGTCCAATCTCTCGATTGGTTTTATTGCAGTGTTGAGCGACTGTAGTATAGACTGTAAGCATAATTTCATGTAGTGTAGTGATACATCATCATTAAAAGGAATCATTTCAAATGAATCACTCAGCTATCAAAATCGTTCGAATATCAACCTTTCAATTTATATTTACTCAATAGTCAATATAATAAAACATCTCGAATGAATCATTCGATTGTCAAAATCATTCGAGTAGCAACCTTTCGATTGTTAAAATCATTAGATTATTCCCATCACTACTGAAGATTCATTATCTTTGGATACATACCAAATTATAACCGCTTGGTTGGAGACACGCAGACGCAGATTTTCTCATTAAAAATTACCATAACGACACTAAATAAACCATTACTTATTGTAATTATGGTTTATTCTGATCCATTCATTTTGTCCCAATGCTAAATTCCCTATATATACCTCACTGGGAGACGCACTGTATAATGAAGCTGGCCATTCCTGATCTATATTACATTTCTCATGTGCCCGAGTGCCCATTTCCATTGTGGTGTGGTTGGATTTTTATTATTTATTTTTTTTTGTTTCCTTAAAATGTTCGGCTTGCATTTTGTTCTGTTTTGAAACTATTCATAACTAGAGAACGAAATGCAATTACGGAGCTATAAGAAATCATATGTTTTACTTTTGTGTCATATGAAGAATTTATGTTTATAATTGTATGCGTATTTTTCATATTTGCTAACAAAAGTGTAATATTTTTTGAAAATAAAAAATATAGCTATAAATTTTAAATTATTATTATTCTACATGTATCAGCGATATTAAATTTACCGACGTCACTGCCAGTTGGTATTCACACTTTTAATAAACATAAATTTCGTGTATATCCTGCTTCTTTGTTTTTAATTAAAAAAAAGTGCTTCGAGTACCGTGTCATTAGCACTAGTGTACCGTTCGACACGTAACGTATATTATATTATGGTAAGAGACGATAAGGTAATTTGTTTTAATTTTCACTTCTCTTATGAGACGCACGAATTTATTTTTGAAGGATAAATGAATTCGAATCGATAAATATTTAAATATTATTCCTACCCTGTTGAAAGTACTATAATATTGTATTTTTTCTTTACTTATTTCAAATCATGATAGAAATTTAACTTCCCCTTTGCAACACTCAACAAACTGTGGAGTCAAAAGTATGTTTGTCATAAAAAGTGTTATTTTGATTAATCAACTAAACATGAATTTGTATTTTTGCGAATAATTCGTTATTTAAAAAAACTGAAGATTGCAACCTTTTTAAAAAAATCATTCCTACCAGTAATTTATTTTTTTATAAACAGTTCGAACATGAACCTTGCAGATGTCAGCACAAGTGGCGAATGCAAAATGGCGCCTGTCATTTCAGGTGATGTTTTGTCGCACATTTGATGCAATGTTTTCCTTCGGTATTTTAGTCAAATTTAATGCGACAAGTCACTAACAGTGTGTGGTCACATTGTGAAAATTATATATAAGTGATGGGTGCAAAAGCAAGTACTGCAAACGGTAGCCAAAGTCCTCGGACGCGAACATTTTCGACAAGTAGTAGTTCGGAGGTAGTGTCGTCAGGGCCAGGGTTTAGTCTTTTGCGAGCTATACCAGGTGTTCATGTATCAAGTGATCGACAGAGAGCTAGATCATTAAGTAGTGTTCCTGATCTACATGCAAGCCATGAAGCGATACCAATTCCTACGACAGGCAACGGTTATAATGTGTCCGGGGGTGCAAGTCCAGAGACTGACAGTAGCTCTACAGAAGAAGCCGGTCCTAGCCCGGGGACAGCAAACATAGCATTAGGACGAGTTTATGCTGCACATTCGCTGCCCTCACATATTTGGTCGCTAAATAGTAAGTCATTTTCATTTTTTTTAATTACTGATTAAATTATGTAATTTATTATCTAATTATTCCCTTAACCCTTTGTTAACATCAAAAGTAAACAAAACGCAGTTCTAGCGAATTGTGTATCAGCTGTCATTTCTTATAATAGTTGACAGTTCATAGTTTAAAATTTTTGCAATAACCTTGAGGAAATATTTTGATAATTTTGTAAAGTGTATTATTATTCGACCGCAAGTAGAAAGAGATATGCCACAAAAATGTAAGTACTAACTCACATGTTTTTGTTTGTCATTATAATTTTATCAACCTTGTGCATCTGTCAATTCGGAAAATCTCGTGATTATACTATAAATAGGAAGTTCAAACAAAGTTGTTATTAACGAAATTATAACGAATTTAAAATATAAGCTTGTAAATGTAATTATCTAACTTATATCATGTTTATCATTTTATGTTACTTATAAGTTTTTTTTCCAATTTGTTGGTGGGATACCGTATCAATGCAATCCAGTAAACATTTTCTAATAATAACAATAATCTCACTTTTATATAGAATTTTGACAATTTTTGTCTAATTATATAATAGGCGCATTTACTACAGTTAAAGTTCTGTTTAACGAATTTCACCACAGTGTGTGGACGCTGAATCTTGTGATCTATTTTTTTCGAGCAGATTTAAGTGAACAGTTATGAAATTCAGGGGTGAATTTTATATTTTGGCGCCATAGGATATAAGGAACCATGTCTTTTTTAGGGTTCCGTACGTCATCAGAAATAGTAAGGTTCCATACTATGTAAGTTATGCTAAACCTACAATTTTGATAAAATAAAAACACATTCATAATCTAGTCAAAAGGTCCTTTTCAGCGATAGGTACCCCACAAGATTAGGTACAAAAAAAAAATGTTTTGCCCCCCGTTTGCATGTATGGGCGCTTTTTTTTCTGTAAACATTGACCCGGACATTTGAAACCACAAGCTAAAAATTGGTGGAAATGTCAAAGAATAGTGTTCTAATTGATATCCCAAACTTCACAAAAATCCGCCATCTTGGAAAGCCACTTTAAAAAGATTTCGTTATTGATAAAAACTCTCCTGCAACTGCAGTTTTGTAAAAAATGGTCATTATCAATCTTGTAGAGGACAAAATTCTCTACAACTTTCGTAAAAACATTTTTTGTCTACGATTCATAGTTTTACTTATTTAAGTGCCTGCGGCTTCCCCCCCCCCTCGATTTTTGATAACGGTATTATGCTGCTTCCCGAGGGCCTAACATAATGATTTGTACCTTTATTTTAAGTTGAACTAAAAGCTAACGATTAATTATAATTTTATCGAAATTAATGCAATAGCTCTCTAGTTATAAGAAACCAAACATACAAATCGACAACAGTGAAACAGATAGACAGCCAGACAATTTTTTTTGGAAAATACGATATTTATACTTGACATTAATTATAAAGGCAATTCGTAAAGTAATTTTGTAAAAAAATTGACAAAATCTTCAAAAACTGCGTTACGTAAAACTTGAATGATCCCTAGGCTGTAGCCACTGTTGTAGGCGTTGTAGGCTGTAGCACTTTGTTATAGTTTATAGATACTAGAAAGCCGTGACGCAGATAGACAAAAAGATTGAATAGTGAGAACAATGGGGTTCCACCCTTTGGGTGCAGAACCCAAAAAAGACTACAATTAGTTTGTATTGCGGCGTTACACATTTTAACACTTTAAAAATGTTTTTTGTGTCATAATAATATGTGGTAGGTACGTAATATTCCAAACATAAAAATGCACTCACTTCATAATGTCTAAATTAAAGGTACACGGTAGGTTATTGATGCATAAAATAAAACAATAGATGAATGAAATAGATAAAAGTTTATTATAAAGACATACCTAAATATCAGAGGCGGTCTACTGGTACATACTATACATATTATAATTATAATGAATAGTTTAGGCGCTGAGGTAAATATAAACATACATCATAGCCTGTTTTTTGGCTTTGCCGTATAGTCGGGTAAAAAAGGCATATGTCGCGGCACACACGACCGAAGTGAAACTTCTCATGTATGAATAATACAAAAATCAATTAGGACTAGGAGCACTTGTACACTGTGTGTTGTGCGAAGTCAGAAGTCTTATATAGGGTTTGTATGTACGGTACCCGTATAGGCGGGCCGACCACAACTGCGGTTCGAATGCATCTATACCATTTAACATAAGACGCAGGAGAAGAAGGGATACATCCAAACATTTTTTTCCGTTACAGTACATTTTTCGTTTCATCGAGCCAGAATTTTACCCTTCAAATCGTCGAGGGCAGTGGCGCCGCATAAGAAGTTTCACTTCTATGAAACTAAAGGAAATTTGGCGATTTTCGAAAATTCGGATAATTGACTAGCCGTATTTACCCGACGTTGCCGGGGAAATGCCAGCCCCCTGTTATGATAGCATAATTTTTATGCATGGAATTTTTTCGTAGGACCAACTGTTTTCGAGATATACGCAAAAAACCAAAAAAAGGGACCTTTGAACTTTAATGTGCCTCCCCTCCTCTTGCGCTCATTCGAGGGTCAAGGACTTTTAATATGTTTTTTTTACTAACCAGTCCAAACAAAGTCCCGAAGTCGGTTTTTGCGTTTTTTGACTTTCCGGTTAGGATCATTCGTTGACTAGACCAGCGGTTTCCAACCTTTTTAGTTGTGCGGACCACCAGTTTTGTAAAAAAAATTTGAGGCCCACTAACTAAATTTACAAATAAATGAACCCCTGAACAACAAACCAATCGAATAATTCGATTGTTGCTAACATTAATCGAGTGACTCGATTGTTTTCGCTCGATTGTTCCCATCTCTACCCCTGAAGCTCCTATAATAATATTTATTTTGACTTACACTCTCGACCAGCGTCCACGGCCCAGTACCACACTGCCGGCGGCTCACAAGTGGGCCGCGGCACATGGGTTGGGAACCACTGGACTAGACTATAAGACAAAAATTGCATTTATTGTTTCTGTTACTTTTTTTAATTAAATTTTTTTGTGTTTATTTGTGGTCTCTTTTCAGTTAATTTCTGCATTCCGTATTGTTACAAAACTGTTTTTTGAGTTGGCGGAATAAATATTTATTTACAAAAATTAAAAACAACAATAATAAAGACAACAACCAAAAGTCAGTTCTGACAATCAACACGAGTATAAACAATAACTATATTTACAAGGATTATTTAATTCTAATTATTTATGTTTGTATATTTATATTCATTCAGATTTATTTCGCACTATATTCGCTGTTCAACACTGTCACAGTATAATCTACACTGACTGACTGATCTCCGTTGAACTGATTAATATTTATATCACTGATCCACTTGATTGCACGACTCACCATTGACTCCTCGATTCCCGTCGACTCGCTGCTTATATAGGGCGCGCGGTGTACGCTCAGTGCGTCCTCGTATTCTCTAGCGTTGTCTAGAATCTTCGCGTAGGCACCAGTGTGTTCAGCAAGCAGGCTCCCGTTTCTCAGGATTCTTGCCTGCCGCTTATATACAGGGCGATCCGTAACAGTATTAACAACAAATGGATCTTTAACCTACTATCAATATCTAGTAAAATTATTCAATATTTCAGTACTGTTGTGAAATATATCAGGGTGGCCGGTTTTTTTGCCGCTGAGTGTAGTTTCGCGTATGATAAGAACTACGGAGTACATTATGATTTCAGGACCTGTGAATTATGCGAGTTCATACATATTTATGTAGCACTATAAGGGATATTATAAGGCAGTAAATACTTTCTGTGTCCTACAGTAGGTGTGAGTCCTTTTAGATATTATTATAATATCTCTTTTCTTAACATCTTCACTATACCACACTGCGCGGCGACGCTACTGGAGTTGGATAGTAATTCCGGACATGTATAGCTCTAGGAACCATGTCCTCCCTCGGAGACATTTCTTATCTATCTATATCATATATAAAACAGTTCCGTTACTCATTCACTGAGTGACTGACTGATTGACAACGTCCAGGTCAAATCGCTGAAGATATAAACTTGAAATTTGGACATGTAGGTTCTTTTTGTGACGTAAGCTCCCACTAAGAAAGAATTTTTCGAAATTCAACCCCTGAGGGGGTTAAATAGGGGATGAAAATTTGTATGGAAGTTCGTCATTTTTGAAGTTATAAGTATGAAATTTTGCACAGAAGTTCCTTATATAACTATAGGTGAGCACTAAGAAAACATTTTGAAAATTCTTCCCCTAAGGGAACGAGCGAAGCGAGTTAGTAATATATTAATAAAATTCGAGCGAATAAACATCACTAGCCCGGCTCGCAGAAGGAAAATTTCTCGCCGGGGAGGGATAATAAATCATAGTCACGGGTAACGGCTACTCTTTTCATAGAACGCAACATATCATGTCCATGCATACTCGATACTACAACCGACAGATCACCTGACAATCCGATCCGCTGTCTTTATTTATTTATTTATTGTAGATTATAGACGCGTCGACATCTCAGGTCATTAACGTCTTTCAACTACACTAAATAACTTAAAACTAAATAATATCACAAAACTTCCATAAGCGCAGGTGGGATTCGAACCCACGGCAGTCCAGTCCAGAGGTTGCGGCGCTAAGCACGCTAACCACTAGGCTATATTGCCCTCCGATCCGCTGTCGTGCGTCCGTAAACTGGACACACTTAGTTAAAATATGCAAAATGGTAACACGAGTGTCACACGTCTCACAAAAAGGCGGTTCCTCACGAGCCATTAAAAAACCATGATTTAATCTACAGTGACCGATGTGCAGCCGTGTAAGAACCACTTCCTCCCACCTGAAGGGACGGCAAGATGTGAACCAGGAGTCAACTGTAAATTTTATAGATCTTAACTTGTTTTCATCGACAAGCACTCCATTCATCCCTCCAGAGCTGCTGGACGGCCGAAATCAGTACACTCTTGAGGTCGTCACCGATAACGCAAAATACGTTCTGACCGTTATTTGCAGCATCTTTAGCTGCAGTGTCAACTATTTCCAACGATTCCCATGCATGGCCGGGAATCCAACAAAACCGAACAGTGGTTCCACCTCTTCTCAGCGATTTTAATTTGTCCTGGATTAAACAAATTAGAGGGTGGCTGGGGTATAGAACTGACCTTTGGATCACGCTGTCGTGAGTTCGAATCCCACCTCGCTCATGGACGTTTTGTGATGTCATTTAATGTTATTTGATTTATGTAATTTAAACGCTGATGAGCTTAGACTGTTGTCGAGCGTCTATAACCTAAAATAAATAAAAGCGCAGCGGTCCGTTTCGCGGTCGGTCGGTTAACGGGAACGTAAATTAACGACATGACAGTTTACACCCTAAAGTAAATTTGTTCTATAGTCAAGTTCCAAAAATTTAAGATAAAATGAGTAATGCATAGTTTGTAACGAGGTTAATGAAGCGGCAAAACAGTGTAAGCATATACGCGTCTCATGCATAAAAAACTGTGCCGCTTATGCAGGGTGGTGACCGTGACTGCTGCACATAGGAATTTAACCCGTAAAATCAAACTTTCGCGATTTCCTGCTTCCCTAATTATTTTAGGAAAAATATCTTTACAGAATAGTTTTAGAATATAAAATTCTGCATCTAAATCATTAAACAAAATTAATTTTGCATGCTTTGTAACGGCAGACATTTGATACGAAAATGTCTAAGTTACCTCAAAAACAGATAGCGATAGCCATGGAACTTGAACAAAATGATTAGAAATTATTCTGACATCTAAAACGTCATCATTTTGTTCAAGTTCCATGGCTATCGCTATCTGTTTTTGAGGTAATTTTGACATTTTCATATCAAATTTCTGCCGTTACAAAGCATGCAAAATTAATTTTGTTTAACGATTTAGATGCAGATTTTTATGTTCTAAAACTATTATTTGAAGATATTTGTCCTAAAATAATTAGGGAAGCAGGAAATCGCGAAAGTTTGATTTTACGTTTAAATCCCTATGTGCAGCAGTCACGGTCACCACCCTGTATAAATAGTGAAGTATAAGTGCGTGAATCACTATCTTAAATTTTGTAACTTGACTATAGTATGGTTAGGTATAATACCGCTCTGCGTCTCGTGAGTACATTAACATAACGAGAGCAATCAATTAGCACGTCGCAATTTATATTGTTATATTCATATTGGGGGAATGTTGACATAACTCCATCAACGTCATCATAACGTTGGCCTAGGAATTCTTAACTTTTTGACGTAGGATCACGTATAGACCTTTTCATCGACGAACATTTTTTTCTGCGCATGTGCCCAATTCCGCCATGTTTTTCAAAGACTTGTCATATTGACAGATGGCCAGTGATTGATTTTGAAAAAAGTAAATAGTAATTAACTAAGATATATTATTTAAAGAAGTGGTACAATACCCTAGAAAAATATTTGAGTACTTTTAAAGATAAACTTTATACGATAAATACTTTATGACAGGTATAGAATTCTAACCTTTCAACCAATTTTCGTTTACTTCCACCAGTTTTCCGGCCGTGGCACTTCAACCACCGTCCCAATTTTGCACAAGTATGTTCTTCCACTGCTTTGTGCACTAATTTAGCACCGTCAGTAGCATTTTTATCTAAATTAACATTGAAAAACGGTTCTGACCTAGTCATTGCGTCAAAAAGAGTACGAAAAGCGTACGACACTTTTGAAAGGCGCGATCATAACCATGGCAACGGCGTTTGCGCGTAACTACTGGTAAAAAGGTCTATTGTTTAACCAACGAAAGAACGTCGGTCAGGAGAAAGAGAGAGATTGTGGAGTATAGACGCTCAATCTACAATCTATCTCTCTCTCTTTTTCGTTAGTCAAACTATGAGCACTTGGGGTAAGTTCGGTTTTGCACTCGATAAATCGAACCGAGCGAGCAAATTTTTGGTCACGTGACAAGCATGCAAAAGACCTTTTCATCGACGAACATTTTTTCTGCGCATGTGCCCAATTCCGCCATATTTTTCGGGCACCCCGTCTTGAATATTTGCATATCACTTTTTGCTTGGCCTGTTTTGAAATATCTCAGAAACGGTCGACTTCAGCGATTATTCTAAAAATTAAATTGTGTTTTAAAGACCACCAACAGCTAAGGTTATTTGAGCCTAGCAGCAATTCATATTTTCAATTCATTATTTTTTTTTTTTTTTAATAATAAATTGAAATTCCAATTGACACTTTTATAAGCTCTCGGGCTAGAACCCGGGAACTGGAGACATGTAATAGAGGAACCATAGCAACGCCATGTAAACAACAGCATTGCTACACGCTCGGCCATTCTCAAGCCCAGCGATTCTTCCATATTATGTAGTGTTTTGAAGAGGATTACATTTTCTACAATTTTTGTCCCCACAAATTTTCTGTGGTTTTTATTATTATCTACACTGTGAGTAGCTGATCACAGCTGAATCAGTGATTCTAAAAGCTAAAAAAAAATGTCTGTGGTACTAATAGAAAGCGCGCGACAGCTTCTTTACCTATTAGTGGAATTTTTTCATATATTGAAATTTTTTTTTTTTGTTTAATTGTGTCCTGTTAGTGATCAGTCTATCCAGACTATAAACTAATAAGATGATGGACTAGTGGCAAGAGTGAGATGTCACCCAATGGCGGCACTCAAATACTTCACTTTAAACTATGTCTGCTAAGTCGAGCACATGGTGTCTTTTCAGCCTGGATATTGTTGTGCTATATTGAAAAATAAAGATAATCTACTTTTTCGTGATAATTTTTACAACTTTGCTTATAAAACAGCCTGTAGAAAACCGAATCAACTCATTTTTGGTACAACTTAGTTTTACATCCAGCAGGATTCGATCCCCAAATTCCATTTCGTAATTCGAAAACTTTTTTATCATTACACCTCTTGTTACATCTATCCTAGGACAGTGTTGTATATGGTATTTTTTGACATACCCCCTATAAAATAGCTTTCCTTTAACATCATTTTCAGTATTTTCAAAATTTTTGGAATTTCACATATTGCAGTATGAAAAGAGAATTTAAACTTTCATTTCTATACACTGTAAGAAATGAGAAGGCCGATTACATAGATTATCGATGGTCCATTTGTAGCCAGCGATTAATCTGGTAATAGGCACACAAAGAGACAATGGCGTCACAAACAGGTATCGCCTGCACATCGCGTAGATTTCATAAAAACACATTGCGCATGCGTGGTTACTAATTTTACATTAATTTGTTTTGTATTCATCCATTTTATATATGTAACTATACATTTTATTTTGTAATTTTTACACACTTTATTGGAATATTACACAAATTATGTAATTTTAATTTACTTTATGTAAAAATCACAAATTTGTTTAACTTTATAGTAAAAGTCCAAGTTTTTATGAAGTTTTCTGTGTAAAAATAAATAATAATGTAAAATCACTTAGAAAATCGAGCGAATTCTACCTTAACTTTCAAAGTATTTTTACATCCATTTTTTACAGTGTATAATGCCATCGGAATTGTGTGTTTTAAAGACCACCAACAGCGGTTATTTGGGCCTAGCACCAATTCATATTTTCAATTCATTTTTTTTTACCACTTTTACCAGCTCTCGGGTTAGAACCCGGGAACTGGGGACTTGTAAACAACAGCATTGTACACGCTCGGCCATTCTCAAGCCCTTAGTAGCCATCTGAAGGCATTGTATAGTGTAGAATGTAGATCACGGTCGTTAATGTAGACTTAACACGACTAATTCCATGAGACAAAAATAGATGACGGAACTGCATTTCGTAACGCAAACTTTTCGTACATACACACATATACCTGTGTAGTGAGACGTTGTCACGTCAAATTTTTAACTTCCCATTGGAAGTTATTGTAATGGGTCCGAAAATCGAAATCAAAAAGGAAAAAACAATTTTATGTTTCAAGGTCACTACACTATTTTTACACTACTTTTAGAAAGATGTCTGTGTGTGTGTGTGTGTGTGTACGTATGTACGTACGTACGTACGTATGTATGTGTCCATTTCTTTCTAAGACGAAATGAAAATGAAAAATGATATCGACTACGTTAGGGTGCCAATCGACGCGTATTAACGTAAATATGATCTGAAAGAAATTTTTTCAAAATCGGTTCAGCCGTTCTTTTTTCTTAATCAAATAGATTCCAAAAAAGTAGATATTACACAATATCTCGCGAATAAAAAATTATATCGACTTCGTAAGGGTGTCAATCGAGGCGTGTTGATCCGACATAAATTTTATAAAAATCGGTTCAGCCGTTTTTTTTTTTTTTTTTTTTAATTTTTGTTAAAAATAAATAATAATTATGTTTTAATGATTAAAATGAGTACTTTTCTGTGTAATATCTAATTTAATTATTATTATTATTAAATATTTATCAAACTGGGAAGTTCGTCGTGTGGACCTCAAGGGTCGCACTTTAGTCCTAATAAACGACCCACCTCACGGCTTGTTTTTATTTATTTTAAGTACATAAACTTGTATTTAAGTTACAAGTTTGAAAACGCGAAAATCACGTAAAGGGTAAGCGAAGAAATTAAACTGAATTTTGAATCATTTCTAAACAGCGAGCGCACGCGACAAGACCTATTCTCGTCTGATGCAATTGACTTGGCATGTTGAACCGACAAATTGTTTTTAGGCGTCAACAACTCCTGTGCAGCCATTACACCGAAGTGTCGTATAATATATAATATTAATTACATGTATATACAGTGTAAGTTTACTGTTTCCACGCAACAATTTAATATGTTCCGCAGACTGCATTGTGTGACTGATAAAACATACATATATTATGAGATGAGTTTAAGGCTGTTCTCACAGCTCCGCGTGTCGCGTCAATTAGACTAAGAGGTCGTGACAAAAAGTGCGAGTTTTGGAAAAACTAATATTTTAATGAAAGAAGACAGCTTTGAAATGGCTTAAGGATCCAAAAATAATAAGCAAATACTGTTAATATTGCATTTATTAAGCTGACGTTTCGAGAATTATATTCTCATCCTCAGAGCTCAAATGCCGTCAAACATGACAGTAAAATTGTCCAAAAAACTTTTTAAAAAAACATACTAACATTTTATTTGGTTTTTATTGAAGTGTAAAAAAATTTGTTTTATTGATTTGATTTTGTACACAGAAATACTCAAAACTTTATGTTTTATAGAATTTGATTTTATTTTTTATTGTAGAAAATTTTTAATTTTTTTTTTATTTGCCAGATTAACTGTTTTATATTTACGTGCTATAAGCTAGAAACTAAGTTTCTAGCTTATAGCACGTAAATATAAAACAGTTAATCTGGCAAATAAAAAAAAAATTAAAAATTTTCTACAATAAAAAATAAAATCAAATTCTATAAAACATAAAGTTTTGAGTATTTCTGTGTACAAAATCAAATCAATAAAACAAATTTTTTTACACTTCAATAAAAACCAAATAAAATGTTAGTATGTTTTTTTAAAAAGTTTTTTGGACAATTTTACTGTCATGTTTGACGGCATTTGAGCTCTGAGGATGAGAATATAATTCTCGAAACGTCAGCTTAATAAATGCAATATTAACAGTATTTGCTTATTATTTTTGGATCCTTAAGCCATTTCAAAGCTGTCTTCTTTCATTATCATCAGGATCACCACTTTTCTGTTTTTAATTAAACAGTTCTTCACATCTATAATATTTTAATATTGAATGACAAATTTAGGAGGTTCTAGGATTAACAAATGAATATACCACGTTATTATTGATCGCGACCTTTCGTCGGAATTCCCGACTTCCTCAGGCTTTATAATATTGCAAATACAAAAAAAGGGTGTGGGTCTCGGGACCCCCGACAGATGTGAATTATCAAAGAAAACGTTATTGAACTCGGTGGTATTCTCTATGTAGTAGTATATATTTTTTCAAAAGCAGCAACTAACTGTTATGCTGACGTAATCCTATATACTGCACTGCAGTAACACACGCGGTTGCCCGAGCGCGCGGAAGCCGAGAGAGAGAGAGAGAGAGAGTGCCGCAGTGGTGGGGAGAACAGCAGCGAAGGAGCGGACCAAACATCAAAAACAAAGCAAATTATAATATATGACATTCTAATTTGCTTTGTTTTTTGTATTTGTAATATTACAGAGCCTGAGGAAGTCGGGAATTCCGACGAAACGTCGCGATCAAAAATAACGTGTTACATTTATTTGTTGATCCTAGAACCTCCTAAATTTTTCATTCAATTATCACTTTGAAGGATCTTAACCATTATGATATTTTAATATTGGCATATATTTACTATTTAGGGTGCAAATAAATATACAGTGTGTCCCACCTTATTTGAGACATAGGAATTTAACATAGGATTTTGATATTTTGTTAATATTTGCTCCCCATTAAATGTTTTTGTTATTTTTATTTTACGAACTGGTTCTAAATACCCTCAGGAATGATTCTGTAATTTATTTTTTTCTTAATTCTCGTTAAAAATTCAAAAAAATCACATTTTTGAGAAATAAAATACGAAGCTTAGTTTGTATACTAGTTTTATGAGCGCCGCCATCGTTTCGTTCATAGCCAAGTCGACAGCGCGCAAGGGCAATAATTATACATTCCACCAAGCGTGAGTTCGAATCCCGGGTCCTCAAATATTTTTTTTCTTTTTTTTATGAAAATACATTGGAAAATTATTTTAGATAAAAAAAATTTAATTGAAAAGTTATTTAAAAATAAATAAATTTAATGTTGAGCGTCTATAATTTACAATTTTAATTTTTTTCGACTATTCATCTTCAGCACATACTAAACTTTTAGTTTAGTATGTGCTGAAGATGAGAGCTTAGCTCTTGAAATGTACATTCAGAGAATAAAATTATTGTGGTAAGAAGTGTCTAAACTATTGTTTTATTTTTATAATGACTAATAGTCGAAAAAAATTAAAATTGTAATAATAATAGACGCTCAACATTAAATTTATTTATTTTTAAATAACTTTTCAATTAAATTTTTTTTATTTAAAATAATTTTCCTTTGTATTTTCATAAAAAAAAGAAAAAAAAATATTTGAGGACCCGGGATTCGAACTCAAGCTTGGTGGAATGTATAATTTATTATTGCCCTTGCGCGCTGTCAACTTGGCTATGAACGAAACGATGGCGGCGCTCATAAAACTGGTATACAAACTAAGCTTCGTATTTTATTTCTCAAAAATGTGATTTTTTTGAATTTTTAACGAGAATTAAGAAAAAAATAAATTACAGAATCATTCCTGAGGGTATTTAGAACCAGTTCGTAAAATAAAAATAACAAAAACATTTAATGGGGAGCAAATATTAACAAAATATCAAAATCCTATGTTAAATTCCTATGTCTCAAATAAGGTGGGACACACTGTATACTAAAGTAATTAACAATGAAAGATAAACAATCAATATGATTAATTTCCCTAGACCTAACTAAATACATAAGAATATCAGACGACATTATCGCCATGATATTATATAGAAGGCTATATATAGGAAAAATGTAAATGCACCGCCAGAAATCAGAATTCGAACCCAGAACTCCCGATTTCGCGTCAGGAAAGTTTCCACTTACTATAACACAGTGCCCTACAGTGAACATTTAATCTTTCCTATATATAGCGACGATGTACCGCAAATCCAGTAACTGCGAGAGCTATTAATTTTATAACAACATTACAATGAATGCTGCCTTTCTCAAATGGCCTGGGACTGCCTTATATAGTCAAAATACACACGTGAGAAAGCTTCAAATACGGCATCTAATAACAATTAACAATGAAAGATAAACCATCAATATGATTAATTTCCTTAGACCGTAACTAAATACATAAGAATATCAGACGACATTATCGCCATGATATTATTGTCATGGCGATAATGTCTGATATTCTTATGTATTTAGTTACGGTCTAGGGAAATTAATCATATTGATTGTTTATCTTTCATTGTTAATTATTATTAGATGCCGTATTTGAAGCTTTCTCACGTGTGTTTTTATTTATATACTAAAGTGTTTTGTAAACAAACAATAGTTTGACTTTCTGTGGAAAGTAAATTAGGTAAATGATAAAATCAATCGATTTTAAACCCCTTATATCTACAACAATATTATTCACATAGCAATTAGAGGTGAATAATATAGCAGACAGTCAAGATGCCATAAGCTATATCTAAGAAAAAAATCAAATGATCACTGTCGGGACTTGAACCCGAAACTCCCAGTTTCCGGCTAGGTGAGTTTCCATTTACTAATCCGATTAATCCGACCTTTTCTCATATATAGCAATTTCAAGGATTAAAACGCACTACGTACGAGAGCTAACGATTTTATATACCGGTTGAAATTTAGACCAGTCGGACGTGCCTCGGCTGGTTCGCCGGCCATACGCGTCACTGTGAAAATTATACCATTAGAAATATACGCACGCCGATCGCGTAAAATGGTTCTTAGGGATGTAGAGTCAGTGCCGAAACTATAGATCCAATTTCACACGGGATAAACAATCTGCTTGGCGCCTCCCCCCGACCCCATTTACAAACTTTTGTACTCGAATTAAACCCCCTGGTGGAGTTCAGAATGACTGGGGTCCTTGAAGGTTTTAATGTTTGTAAATTTTGATCACTCTTCAAATATTTTTGGCAGTATGTCGCTCGCGGGAATTGCAAATTTGAATCAAACACTTTTGTAAACACGAAGAATATAATTTATATACAATTTGTAAAAATAGAACACACTTTGTATCGATGTATCCGTTTCGTAGAACTTTTTAACTTTGAAGTAACAAAAAAAAAGCGACAACAAAAAGACTACAAAAGAAGTGTATTTGAATAATTTCCTTTATGCAGTCCGCAGCGTTAGGAAGATGATGTCATTAATTATAGTGAATTATTCTATTTAAATTAGCGACTGGGCAGAGAACTAAATAAAATTATATGAGTAAAATTTATATCCTTTGTGTACTCGAGGACTCATTCGTTGTTTATAAAAGTGTGAACCAGAAGTCATTGCGTTTGTCTGTATACTAAAAACAGAGTTGAGTAGAGTTCATACATTTAGAGAAAACCAAATCCTAAGGGAAACCTGCGCACAAAAACTGGTGGGAGAAGTTATAGTCAGTGGTGTACGCAAAACAGATTCTGACGCACAGACGTAGATGCTGGGGGCTTAATTAAAACAAACTTTTAATAGTTCTTTTGTTGAAATAAGATAAAGGAAATAAAATGTTAATAAACATGCATCACTGATAATACACTTCAAACACAATTCTATGGCACGCCGTTTTACTATTTAATCGTAAAATATTTTTACAAAATATATGAAAATATTTAACACTTTCAATTTCAGAAAAAAAATTTTGAGTGAATATTTTTAATGTACTGACATAATAAAAATACAATTTTATTATGTCCTGACATAAAATTAAATGCTTAAATAATATTATGTACATAATATTATTTAAGCATTTAATTTTATGTCAGGACATAAAATTGTATTTTTATTATGTCAGTACATAAAAAATATTCACTCAAAAATGTTTTTCTGAAATTGAAAGTGTTAAATCTATCTAATCTAACTAATATTATAAATGTGAAAGTTTGGAAGGATGTATGGATGGATGTAAGTATGGATGTTTGTTACTCAATCACGTCGGAACGGCTGAACGGATCTGGATGAAATTTGGCACAGAGATAGATTATAGTCTGGAATAGCACATAGGTTACTTTTTATCCCGGAAAAATGTACGGTTCCCGTGGGATAGTTTTGTTTTTGTTTTTCACTGAGCAAGGGATCGACATGATTTTATGCATAGTGGTAGTTTAGGGGTCAGAGAATGTTATAGGCTAATTTTTATCCCGAAAAAAAGTACGGTTCCCGTGGGATAGATTTGTTTTTGTTTTATCTCTGTTACTCCTAAACCGATTCTAAAAATTCTTTCACTAATAGAAAGCTACGCAGGGGGGGGAGATTCTAGCGGCGGGATAACAAATTAGGGGGGAAGATTCTCGCGGGGGGATAACAAATTAGGGGGGAAGATTCTCGCGGAGGGATAACATATTAGGGGGGATAACAAATTAGGGGTGGTGATTCTCGCGGAGGGATAAAAAATTAGGGGGGAGATTCTCCCGGGGTGATACCAAATTAGGGGGGGAAATTCTCGCGGGGGATAACAAATTAGGGGGGGAGATTCTCGCGGGGGGATAACAAATTAGGAGGGGAGATTCTCGCGGGGGGATAAAAAATTAGGGGGGGAGATTCTCGCGGTGGGATAAAAAATTAGGCGGGGAGATTCTCGCGGTAGGTAACAAATTAGGGGGGAAGATTCTCGCGGGATGATAACAAATTAGGGGGGAAGATTCTCGCGGGGGATAACAAATTTTGCACAGGAGTTCCTTATATAGGTACGTTGGTGAGCAATACTGTATTAACAAAATTCGAGCGAACGAGCGAAGCGAGTGAGTAATGTATTAATAATATTCAAGCGAACGAGCGAGGCGAGTGAGTAATATATTAATAGTATTCAAGTGAACGAGCGATGCGAGTGAGTAATGTATTAATAAAATCCGAGCGAACGAGCGAAGCGAGTGAGTTATGTATTATAAAATTCGAGCGAATAAACACTACCAGCCCGGCTTCGTTTCGCAGGAGAATAATTTCTCGCGGGGGGATAATAAATTATAATCGTAAAATACGTGGGCGAAGCCACGGGTCACGGCTAGTATTTTCATATATTTTGTAAAAATATTTTACGATTAAATAGTAAAACGGCGTGCCATACTATTCAGTACTCGATTTTTAATAGCATGTTGGTAATATAACCTAAACGGTGACATGTACACATAAACTGACGCACTCCTTCAATAATATAATAGACCAGTCCGAACCAAATCTGGTTTCTGCGCATGAGGCGGTTAAGTTTTCTCTAAATGTCTCTGTCTGCATCCATTCGATTATCTTAGATTCAGTTATTCGGATTTTTTTGTGGAATGTTTCACATTTAGGTATAAATGCCAGCCAATTGGGGAACAAGCCCATTAATATTGACATTTGACCATGTAGACTTACTGCTGGGTTGCAGAACGCATTGTCAGAAAATCTGATTTGACAATGACCCTAGATTATGATGTAGGAACGTCGTTGTCAAACTCCATCATGTAGAATGTGATTAGACCCGGATTTAGAAATTTGCCGCCCCTAGGCAGTTGCGAAAATTGCCGCCCCCCACCCCCCTCGAAACTTCTTCAATGGTGGAATAAGTTTGGTACGAAAAGTTTTTCAATAAATAAAATGCACCTTTCTGAGAGCAAATATTTTATTTTATTATGGTCAGTATCCTTATAATCATATATGATATCATTCAACAATTACCATTATGTATGCGATTGTTTTTTGTAGAGAAATTATTGCTTATTAGTTAAAATTTTTACGTCTCGATTTTCGGATGGCAAACAGAGGAGGTTATGTGTATCACAATATACTGTAGGGGAGAAAATAAGATGATTTTCGATACAGAAACTTAAGTATCGAATATTCGATATTAGGCCAATATTGAGACTTGCATAAATCGATGCTTTTCTCGATTCGGGCATTGTCCACTTATAATGTTGGTACGCGCGCCAGCGAAATAGGCGGGAAATTCAATTCCCACGAATATAACAAGTTTTCAACGTTTCCGTCAAAATTTGCCGCCCTTCAATTCTTGCCGCCCTAGGCAACTGCCTACTCTGCCTGCGCATGGTAAATCCCTGAATGTGATTGTAGGTACTCACACAAAATATTGGTAAAAAAAACTTTTTAATGACAAGTTTTTATTGAAATGTACTAAACATGAAAAAATAATATTTAATAATTTAGGTTCATAATTATAAAAGCGTGGGTTGTAAACTCTATGATAGTTCATTAGTCGCCGCCGCCTTTATAATTATCAATTATGAACCAAAATTATTAAATATTATTTTTCGTTTTTAGTAGATACATTTCAATAAAAGCTTGTCTTTAAAATATTTTAAGTCTCAAGATGTTTACAATTAAAACAATAGTTTAATAAAATTAATTATTTATTAAATTCTAAAAACGATTAATTCATGTATTGTCATCGGGAAATACATACAGCGTGCTGAATCGTTTTGCGGGTAATAGGGATTTAACCCGTAAAATCAAACTTTTGCGATTTCCTGCTCCCCTAATTATTTTAGGAAAAAATATCTTCGAATAAAAGTTTTAGAACATAAAATGTTGGATTTAAATCATTAAACAAAATTAATTTTGCATGCTTTGTAACGGCAGAAATTTGATATGAAAATGTCAAAATTACCTCAAAAACAGATAGCGATAGCCATGGAACTTGAACAAAATGATTAGAAATTATTCTGACAACTAAAACGTCATCATTTTGTTCAAGTTCCATTGCTAATAGACCAAGAGGCGGGCGTTAATATATGAAGCTCATTTGTGACAGGATGAAATTTTCAGGGAAGGTAGTATTTATTATGACAAAGAAAAAGCGCTAGGGTTGCCTAGTCAAATCCTGGTGCGACGGCCGGGATAAGCCACTTCCGGTGCAAAATGTCAATTTTTATATGTATATGTATATATGTATAAATTCAAACAGCTCAAAATTACAAAGTGGCCCTTAGTCCAGCATGGTAACCATAGTTTTTAAGAAAATGACATTTCGAAAATTATAAATTGTTAATAACTGCTCAAAATTGGATAAAATATAATAGTTAAATCCTGTATCACGGAAAAGAAAAGTTATACATTTTGTAAAGTAGTATCAGTATATGCAAAAATTTAAATTTTTGATGTGAAACATCTTTAGGTACGGGTGTAAAGTCGTTTGAATGGAACGTCGCCAAATGTCATTTGTTATTGCATTTTGAAACTACGTGGTCAATAATTATAGTTTTTTTACTAACATTATCAGCGGTAATGTGTCATGCATCGTTTTTTTTTTTTTATTAAAAAAACAGATAGATTATTATGTATTGTTTTTTTTCTTATTGAAAAATTATTAATGTGATATTTTTTAGCACCTTACCTATATTAAAAATGTTAAAAATTCAATTTTCAACAAAAAATATCTCGCATTATTTTCTAATTTAACTAGCATAAAGAGATACCTTTATTAAAAAAAATATATATAATTTTTATTTCATGATTTTCTTGACTTTTTTTCAAAGCAACTACCTTAAACTACGTTTTGTTTAAAAATGTTACATATTATTGTAAAAAAAAAAAATAAATATTTTAATAGCACGTTAATATAAGTATGCTTAGAATAAGTAATTTAATAATAATTCATAAAATGTTATTGCCTTTGTTCGGAACATTTTTGAATAGTTTAATGTATATTAAACTATATTGAAACTCATGTCGATCACTCACGTATGTAATATAATAAAATTAAAAAACCGGTTGATTTGTGAATCAGAATTGTCAATAATTGGCAATTATTGCCTTCTTCAGGCCTAAAATTACATAATTTTAATAATGTAATTTTAGGCTTGAAGAAGGCAACAAAATAGTTGCTGAAAAGTTGCCATAATAAAGATTGACAATTAGGAAGTTTCCATTGGACGAAAATACTAATTATGATACTGTCACATCATTATAATAAAGATAATTTTAAAAATTCTGAAAGAATTATTTTGATATCTTTAATTTCAACGGAGATATTCAATTTCTTGTACGTGGGGTCGCAAACGAAACTGATTTTTGAATATGACGTCACGCGGTACAAGTTTGCTGTTTTTTAGCTTTGTGAGTAATTAGAACCGAAGTTACTTATTAACTATTTTGTTGTAATACATACTTTTCTATTTATATTAAATTAAAATTGACTGTCAAAAATTTAAATATGTCAATATTTTCCGTCATCAACTGGTTTGTTTTTAGTGTTTCCATAACATTTTACGAGTTTATAGAAAGAGATTTATCGGAAGTTACCATGTTAAATTACCACACATATAAACTGAAAATAACTCTTAAAAATATCGTGCCGCGTGACGTCACCCGGACTGAAAACGGAATTTCTTGGAGAATTGTCAATTCAAAGATTGAAGTAGCATAACTTTGTTGTTTTTAAAGATATTTAAAAAATTCTTCCGTCATTAATTTTATAATTTTTAGAACTATGATTTAGACCAAACAAATAAAAAAGGGAAACTTCCTAATTCTGACTCACAAATCAATCGGTTTTTTCTTTTATTATAGTAAATTATTATTATTTTCCATTTTTTCATTATAGTTATTTTGGTTTTATATTCGCTTAGTTTACTTTATACCTGCGTCTGATTAAGTTGAATTTCAAGAAAAAATATTAATCGAGGTTCAGTAAAGTCAAATGCTTCAATTAGTTTTTAGTGTCAAACCAAATTTAAAATCACAAACAAAAATCAACCTTTTTTCTCTTTTCGAAACAAACTCCAAACTACCTTTTTAAAACTTTTATTACAGGTTACTACGACCTTCAAGTAAGTAATTTATACTAATTTATATAAGAGGTGCACGTTGAATTACGTTGAAAAATAAAAATAAGAAATTGCTACCCTAAAATACATAAATTCTTGGGAAAATTGTCAATACCAGATTCAGGCAATTCCTGCGTAATTATACGAATATGAGTTAGAAACCAAATGCGTTGAAAACATAAAGTTATAAATAACTAGACATACGTATGAATGTTTGCCAAACACAAGGCCGATAACTCATTTCAGAACGGTTACAATATATAAGTATACATATATGCATAATGTTATTTGACAGCTTTAAAAATGTCAAAAAAACAAATATAATTTATAAGTTTTCAATGTGTTACCCAAAATTTCCTTAGGCAACCCTATGTATTTCAATACAGCTCTTCGAGATCTACAATATGGCGTCAATTGTATGCTGTCATATAATGACGAAAGATAATTATGAGCTAATGAAATATGTGTATTTGCACCGGAAGTGAGCTCCTCCCGGCCTTCGCACCAGGATTTGACGAGGCAACCCTAGCACTTATTCTTTGTCATACTAGATTCTACCTTCCCTGAAAATTTCATCCTGTCACAAATGAGCTATATAAATTTACGCCTGCCTCTCGACCTATAATAGCTATCTGTTTTTGAGGTAATTTTGACATTTTCATATCAAATTTCTGCCGTTACAAAGCATGCAAAATTAATTTTCTTTAATGATTTAGATGCCAAATTTTATGTTCTAAAACTTTTATTCGAAGATATTTTTCCTAAAATAATTAGGGAAGCAGGAAATAACGAAAGTTTGATTTTACGGGTTAAATCCCTATTACCCGCAAAACGATTCAGCACCTCATATATTATATGCACAAAATTTCAGATCGATCGGATATGTGGAAGTCGTTCAAAATTGACTTGCAAGATTTGAAGTAGGTGATAATAAACATACATACTAATACAAATTAAACAAGCCGTGAGGTGGGTCGTTTATTAGGACTAAAGTGCGACCCTTGAGGTCCACACGACGAACTTCCCAGTTTGATAAATATTTAATAATAATAATTAAATTAGATATTACACAGAAAAGTAATCATTCTAATCATTAAAACATAATTATTATTTATTTTTAACAATAATTAAAAAAAAACAAAACAGCTGAACCGATTTTTATAAAATTTATGTCGGATCAAAATGACGTTAACACGCCTCGATTGATACCCTTACGAAGTCGATAATATTTTTTATTTGCGAGATATTGTGTGAAGTCTACTTTTTTGGAGTCTATGTGGTTAAGAAAAAAGAACGGCTGAACCGATTTTGAAAAAATTTCTTTCAGATCATATTTACGTTAATACGCGTCGAATGGCACCCTAACGTAGTCGATATCATTTTTCATTCTCGAGATTTCGTCTTAGAAAGAAATGGACACATACGTACGTACGTACACACACACACAGACATATTTCTAAAATAGTGTAGTGACCTTGAAACATAAAAATTTGTTGTACATTTTGATTTCGATTTTCGGACCCATTACAATAACTTTCAATGGGAAGTTAATAAAAAGCTTGTAAAAAAACCCATGACCCGTTCCGTTTTAACGATATTGAAGGCGAACAATTTTACTAACATAGACATCAATCAGAAAATTGTGTCAAATGATTCCTATAGGGTATGAATATAGAAATATATTAAAATCTCGAAAAAAATCGGACTGAATCCAATACTTCCCTATCATAGTTACGTAGAGGGTGACAGTAAAAATCTTCGCTTAATGATTACACTTATTCGGGACCTGTTTTCTAACATCAAATTCCGATTAGTTGTTAGAAGGTGCAGCGCAAATGTTCTAAATGGATAACAATAAAGTAATTGAGGATGTGGTCAAATCGAACAAAAGCCTAAACTTCCGCTAGACGTATCTAAACAAACGCCACACTGCGTTTTACATTTTTGAACGCTGCGCATATTACTACGCTCTGCTACACTGTAAGAAATGAGAAGGCCGGTTACATAGATTATCGATGGTCCATTTGTAGCAAGCGATTAATCTGGTAATAGGCACACAAAGAGACAATGGCGTCGCAAACAGGTATCGTCTGCACATCGCGTAAATTCCATAAAAACACATTGCGCATGCGTGATTACAAATTTTACATTGTTTTGTATTCATCCATTTTATATATGTAACTATACATTTTTTTTTGTAATTTTTACACATTTTATTGAAATATTACACAAATTATGTAATTTTAATTTATTTTATGTAAAAATCACAAATTTGTTTAACTTTACAGTAAAAGTCCAAGTTTTTATGAACTTTTCTGTGTAAAAATAAATAATAATGTAAAATCACTTAGAAAATCGAGCGAATTTTACCTTAACTTTCAAAGTATTTTTACATCAATTTTTTACAGTGTACTCTTACAACGTTCTGCTACTACGTATTAGTCATGAAATTTCCGTGAAGAAGTGTATAGGGAAATCCTTTATGGGTTTTGGTAAACACGTGCTTTTTACGATTAGACAAAACTCGCGACAGCGCGTGATATATTTCTTCGGTTTCCAAAAATGTTATCAATGTATGAAACGCAGTTACTTTTTATTGCGTTTTTTTAATAATCCAAAACGTCACAATGTGTTTGCATTTTCTATAGAATCTATACATAGTGGGTGTCTACGCGAAAATTGTCCACACACATGCATTTAATTGTTGAGCCTTTTGAACTAGAAATTAGAAACTTTGATTGGTTGGGTCATCGATAAGCGGGCACAACCTTACATAGATATATCTATTCGTTGCGCCGTCCTCCGACCTCCAGTATACACAACTTTGTTATTTTAGGTATCACTCTATATTTTTAACATTGGAAATGTTTATGTTCGTATATGGGGGCAGAGTGAGGAGCAATCATGCAAAATTGAACAAGTGCAATTTTTTCGAAATGTGTTTTATATCATGTCTAGTTAATTGACAGGTATTTGCGACGATCTGCGGTGTTATTTTTGAGCAAATGTTAATAAGTACTGTAGAAAAATCCATTTAAAAGTTAAGTAATCAAGCAAAAGTGAACGCGTATATAACAGAAGAATAAGAGGGTTATTCCTGACAAAACTAAACAGTGCATTGATAAATATTGTGTGTATAATAATCAGTTAATTATGTTTCATATATGCTGTTATCATTTCCAATGTCCTCGATGGTTGCAAGGATTGCGAAATCTGTGAATTTTTTGATGTTTTCAGAAAAAGGAATCTAATTTTATGCATTTTTAACTTCCCATTGGAAGTTATTGTAATGGGTCCGAAAATCGAAATCAAAATTTTTAACAAATTTTTATGTTTCAAGGTCACTACACTATTTTTAGAAAGATGTCTGTGTGTGTGTACGTATGTGTCTATTTCTTTCTAAGACGAAATCTCGAGAATGAAAAATGATATCGACTACGTTAGAGTACCAATCGACGCGTATTAACGTAAATTTGATCTGAAAGAAATTTTTTCAAAATCGGTTCAGCCGTTCTTTTTAGGCGCGATCTTAGCGAAGCTAGAAGCGCCTATATACACTCGCTTTGTCTGTGAATCTGTGAATCTGTCACGCTATTTTGTGTCACGCGTACAGCCCAAACGGATGAACCGATTTTCAAAAACTTTTTTTTGTTCGATTCCTCTCGGGGTCTATTTGATCCTAACGTCGCCCGATTTTTGAATTTTGGCCCCAGAGGGGAGCAAATTAGAAAAAACGGTGTTTTTTGCTTATAGTTTGCTCAATTTAAGTCAGATCGATTCGAAACCTGTCTTAAACGAAAGAGCAGAAAATTTTAGATAGATTTCATGTATAATATTATGTCAAAACAGTTTTTTTATACAGATTTATATGATTATTAAACGAAATAAATGCGACTTTATCTAATAAATCGCGAACTTGTTTCGGTTGTCCTTGTCTGTTGCACAGTGTAATATGGATATTGGAAGATAGCGTATGCTCTGTCTTATATTGCATTATTTTAATATAGTTATTCAATTTTTTGACTGCTGATGTTTGAATTTAAGTTTAAAAACCCTGGCCTACTGAGTTAAAATGACGTGTAACTAATTATTGACGTCGATCGGATGGCGAGACCTAGGGATCGGACAAAATTTTTCGACGTTCATACCTTCCCGAACAATTTGACTTTCTCTGTCTGTATGTCCCTTTGTAGTTTGTACGCTTATAACTCGAGAACCACTGATCCGATTTACATGATTTTTTTTCAAGTAAATAACTTCTTATGCGACTGCGAGTTTTAAAATATTCTGGCATCACGCAAAAGCAACCGAACTGATTCTCAAATAAAAACGTATGTTCTGGCATCACGCAAAAGTAAGTAGGTAGTAGATGCTTTGTTTTTTAAACGGTATGGTTTTATTTAGCTTAATCCCGTATATTTGTTACAAATCTTGAGACCGACTGAGTTGAAATTTTGCACACATGTGTAGCTCCGGTGACAAAACAATATTATGGTAACTAACTGACCGGCCCGGTTCGTCCGGGCGCAAATCGTACTTTTGAACTTTCACCCACTTCCTATGATCCGATTGAGTTGAAATTTTGCACACATGTGTAGCTCCGGTGACAATACAATATTATGGTAATTAACTGACCGGCCCGGCTTTTGTCCGGATGTAAATCGTACTTTTGAATTTTCACCCACTTCCCGTGATCCGATTGAGTTGAAATTTTGCACACATATGTAGCTCCGGTGACAATACAATATTATGATAACTAGCTGACCGGCCCGGCTTTCGTCCGGGTGCAAATCGTACTTTTGAATTTTCACCCACTTCCTATGATCCGATTGAGTTGAAATTTTGCACACATATGTAGCTCCGGTGACAATACAATTTATGGTAACTAGCTGACCGGCCCGGCTTTCGTCCGGGTGTTAATCGTACTTTTGAATTTTCACCCACTTCCCGTGATCCAATTGAGTTGAAATTTTGCACACATGTGTAGCTCCGGTGGCAATACAATATTATGAATTTTCACAGGCAAAAGGTCTTTCTCCGGTAACGTTTCAGTGGATCGGATAAATGTTATAAAATCAGACTAAGGAAATAAAGCACACTAAAAAATTAAAAATAAAAACAGTTAAAAAACTTTTAAGTTAAACGGTTTTATAAATGTACTAAAAAGAAAAAAATAAAATTTAATTTAGGTTCATAAGTATAAAAGCGTGGGTCGTGACTGTAATAAATTATCACAGAGTTTACGACCCACGCTTTTATACTTATGAACCTAAATTAAATATTATTTTTTTCTTTTTAAAACATTATTATTATAAAACCGTTTAACTTAAAAGCTTTTTACCTATTTTTATTTGAAGCTATGCTTCTTAACGCACGTTTCAGATGGGGACCTAAATAATAAAAAGTGAAACGTCACGTCACGAAGTAATGTAACGTCACTTTTGTAAAAATTATCCGATCCTTTTGAAAATTAATATTTGAGAGTTTTATAGGACACAAAAAAATAAAATGGCGTCAGATTTCAAAATGGCGGCCATATGTACTTTTTTGTAAAAATTATCCGATTCTTTTGAAAATTGATATTTGAGAGTTTTATAGGACACAAAAAATAAAATGACGTTAGATTTTTCAAAATGGCGGCCATATGAACTGTTTTGTAAAAATTATCCGATCCTTTCGAAAATTGATATTTGAGAGTTTCATAGGACACCAAAAAATAAAATGACGTCAGATTTTTCAAAATGGCGGCCACATGTACTCTGTTATAAAAATCATCCGATCCTTTTGAAAATTGATATTTGAGAGTTTCATAGGACACAAAAAAATAAAATGATGTCAGATTTTTCAAAATGGCGGCCATATGTACTTTTTTGTAAAAATTATCCGATCCTTTTCAAAATTGATATTTGAGAGTTTCATAGGACACAAAAAAATTAAATGGTGCCAGATTTCAAAATGGCGGCCATATGTACTTTTTTGTAAGAATTATCAGATCCTTTTGAAAATTGATATTTGAGAGTTTCATAGGACACAAAAAAATAAAATGACGTCAGATTTCAAAATGGCGGCCATTATATATACTTTTTTGTAAAAATTATCCGATCCTTTTGAAAATTGATATTTACGAGTTTTATAGGACACAAAAAAATAAAATGACGTCAGATTTCAAAATGGCGGCAATATGTACTTTTTGTGTAAAAATTATCAGATCTTTTTGAAAATAGATATTGACGAGTTTTATAGAACGCAAAAAAATAAAATGACGTCATATTTTAAAATGGCGGCCATAGGTATATACTTCTTTGTAAAAATTATCCGATCCTTTTGAAAATTGATATTTGAGAGTTTAATAAGACACAAAAAAATAAAATGGCGTCAGATTTCAAAATGGCAGTCAAATAATAACTTTTTAATTGTATTGTTTATATCTTTGATAAATTCGGTTTTATATACAATGCGTAAGAAACATAGCTTCTGTCGGGTATCTTACGACACCTCATGACTTTTTTTATTTAGCAGGTTCCGAGTTTCGCTTAATAGTCAACCGTTGCTATGGAAAATTGTTTAAAAAATTCACTGCACTATTTTTTCTATGTAATCCAATACATATTTACATTAGGTCTTATGGCCATAGCCTACCTACTACAAAATTGATCTTCTTAGTGTTATTTTCCCTATGTTCGGTAAAACCGTTTTCACACAATACCTACATGAATATCGCGCCTTGTAATTCTTGAATTACTTGTATGCTCCAAAATTTTTTCTTAATCAAATAGACTCCAAAAAAGTAGATTTTACACAATATCTCGCGAATAAAAAATTATATCAACTTCGTAAGGCGTAAAGGCGTGTTAACGTCATTTTGATCCGACATAAATTTTATAAAAATCGGTTCAGCCGTTTTTTTTTAAATGTTAAAAATAAATAATATGTAATTATGTTTTAATGATTAAAATGATTACTTTTCTGTGTAATATCTAATTTTGTTCAACACCCGCAAGAAATATGTAATTTCGTGGCTCTACTATAAGAGTAGCTGCGAAATAATGAATTCTCTGACTGTAGACGTTGAGAGTGGGCGAAATGCCATTTCATGCTCATTACGGGGAACGCAAGTGTTGATAGTTTCGTCAATCAATCAGGTCACCCATTATTTCGCCCACGTTCAGCAGAGCCACGAAATGACATATTTCTTCCAGTAGTTGATCAAAATATTGTGTGCGACTATTGGTCGAAAGAGGAGATTCCACTCGTGTGTTTTACCGCACTCGCTACGCTCGTGCGGCAAAATCCACACTCGAGGAATCTCCTCTTTCTCCCACTAGTCGCACAATATACTATAATTATTACTATTAAATATTTATTAAACTGGGAATTTCGTCGTGTGGACCTCAAGGGTCGCACTTTAGTCCTAATAAACGACCCACCTCACGGCTTGTTTAGTAGTGCACTATGGTCCAAAACCTTACAAATAACAAGCCGTGAGGTGGGTCGTTTATTAGGACTAAAGTGCGACCCTTGAGGTCCACACGACGAACTTCCCAGTTTGATAAATATTTAATAATAATAATTAAATTAGATATTACACAGAAAAGTAATCATTTCAATCATTAAAACATCAATAATTTAAAAAAAAAAAAAAAAAAAAAAAACGGCTGAACCGATTTTTATAAAATTTATGTCGGATCAAAATGACGTTAACACGCCTCGATTGACACCCTTACGAAGACGATATAATTTTTTATTCGCGAGATATTGTGTAAAATCTACTTTTTTGGAGGTTATTTGGTTAAGAAAAAAGAACGGCTGAACCGATTTTAAAAAAATTCCTTTCAGATCATATTTACGTTAATACGCGTCGATTGGCACCCCAACGTAGTCGATATCATTTTTCGTTCTCGAGATTTCGTCTTAGAAAGAAATTGACACATACATACGTACGTACGTACGTACATACGTACACACACACACACACACACACAGACATCTTTCTAAAAGTAGTGTAAAAATAGTGTAGTGACCTTGAAACATAAAAATTTTTTTTCCTTTTTGATTTCGATTTTCGGACCCATTACAATAACTTCCAATGGGAAGTTAAAAAGTCAAATTTTGTATATTAAGTGTCCGATTTCTGTACTCCACTGTAAGTTGCTGAAACTGTGTTCAACGTATTTTTACGTTAGAATGCCTTTATAGAAATCCGTTTTTCGTTTTGTGTTGCATTTCTTGTTATAACGTGTTTTTCGCTTTTTCTTTGCAACGACGGAAACGAGAAAGAGCTATTTTCACGGCATGCATTTTCCGGATCGACCTGTGATCCGTGTAAATTCAGATGAAAAAAAAAATAACATGTCCCTAGCTCTGCACTTCAATAGGTGTATCTGCTGTTTGTGTCGGTCCATTGCCCCGTTCTTTCACCCCTTGTCTCGACGCTCCACATATAGAACGTCCAGGTTGTTCATTTTAAGCCATAAGCGCCCGGAAAATTTGCGATCAACGCACAGTGACGGACTAAGCCCGTCGGAGGCCCGTGGCGGCAGAACTAAATGAGGCCCCCTGTCTATTTAGAAATTGACATATTTGTAGTGTAAATTTCGTAAAAAATGAATAATATAGATACCATGGCTGATAAAAAAAATCAAATATTTATAATAATTAACGACCTACCTACGTTTATATTTTGAATATGTACGGGGCCTCCAACTCCAAACTGCCTCTTACTTACTAAACATATTTTGGCCTTGTTTGGAATTTGATTAAGAAGGACTTCTTGAGATTTGGAGGCCCCCAGGATTAGAGGCCCGGGGCGAGCCGCCCCCTCCGCCTCCCCTCCCTAGTCCGCCACTGTCAACGCAACTACATTTTTTCGGAAATTCTACTTATCCTGAACTTATAATTGTATATATTGTAAGTCTAGATACGTAATGGGCCATATTACGGCGAGTGATGACAGTATATGTAAAAAGGAGCGATAGCGAGTTTTTACAGTCACATTACGTACGAGACATATATGGTATTTTTTGCCATATCCACTACAAAATACCTATTTTTCACGTCATTTTCAAAAAATTCTGACAGTTCATTTGCGTCGCCATCTTTCCTTCCACAGTGTGCCACGAATCTTAAATTTTCGAATCGTGCTATAATTATAATAACTATCGACATTGCAAAAACATTTTTGGAGATAGTTAATTCACCCCACCAAAAAAATTAGCAGTAAGCTGAAGAGTGGAATTTTTAGTATTTTAATTACATCCTTCATAATTTTTTACCAAATTCCCTCTGCTACCTTATCTTTCCCCTTTTAAATTAAAGTGTTTTTTATTTAAAACAATACGTTTTAAATAAACAAAATATACATTAACGCCTAATGTAGGTATGTAGTATGTACTAGTGTACTACATCCCGCAATCCGAACGACCCGTTGCTAGTTATGTGAGTCGATAATCTGACCATAATATAGTCATGACCAGGCCCGGATTTCTGCCTAAGCCAACAAGGCACCGGCCTAGGGGCCCAGCCGTCAAGGGGTCCCCGGCCAGGGCGGAGAGGGAAATTAAAGGAAAAAAAACTTTTTAACAAAAAAAAATCTTCAAAAAGCCACTAAAAAGAGGAAAATAATGAAGTTTTGAGTTCTGCGCCAATTTAATAAAATATCAAGTCGGTTAAAAAGTATAGTATCGTGATTAATATCTTCTTTTTAAC
The DNA here is from genome assembly GCA_039654895.1 of Mongoloraphidia duomilia. Taxonomy (NCBI): domain Eukaryota; kingdom Metazoa; phylum Arthropoda; class Insecta; order Raphidioptera; family Raphidiidae; genus Mongoloraphidia; species Mongoloraphidia duomilia. The sequence goes on along the minus strand of CM077527.1, from coordinate 2,025,966 downwards.
CAACTTCATATTTTATTAAATTGGCGCAGACCTCAAAATTTCATTATTTTCCTCTTTTTAGTGGCTTTTTGAAGGAGCTTTTTTTTGTTTAAAAGTTTTTTATTTTTTACTTTTTAGTATCAAAAAGTGGCATTTACCTTAAAGGAATCACACGCCGTTACTCACTTTTATTAAACCGACTTTCTTACGCTGTCTAATGTGTCAAAAAGTGACATTTACTTTAAGGAATCACACGCCGTTACTAACTTTTATTAAAATCAGCCGAGCTACTGAACCGATTTTGATGAAATTTCTATGAGACCAATCTGGAAATATATCCTTTCAAAAAAAAAAAAATTTTCCAAATCGGTTTATAAATGACGAAGCTCTGAGGTAACAAACATAAAAAAAAACCGAATTGAGAATCTCCTCCTTTTTTTGAAGTCGGTTAAAAAAGCCCAAACATTTTGTAAGATAACCCAATTGGCGACTTTTTTTTGCTAAATTTCCATACAATTCCATTTTTTCCCTTTTTTTTGGGCTTGGAGGGCCCTGGGTCCTAAAGTCCGGGCCTGGTCATGACCAAAATGACCGGCACGTCACATTAGTTGTGACGGTCATTTTTGCAAAAATGCATCAGATTGGTTGTGACGGTCATTTTGCAAAAATGACGCTAAAATGACCTGTCATTTTCATAACTGAACACGCATAAATGACCGTCACGTCACATTGGTTGTTACGGTCATTTTTGCAAAAATGCATCAGATTGGTTGTGACGGTCTTGCAAAAATGCATCAGGTTGGTTGTGACAGTCATTTTGCAAAAATGACGCTATAAATGACCTGTTTTTTTCATAACTGAACACGCGTAAATGACCGTCACGTCACATTGGTTGTGACGGTCATTTTTGCAAAAATGCATCAGATTGGTTGTGACGGTCATTTTGCAAAAATGACGCTATAAATGACCTGTCATTTTCATAACTGAACACGCGTAAATGACCGTCACGTCATATTGGTTGTGACGGTCATTTTGCAAAAATGACGCTATAAATAACCTGTCATTTTCATAAGTGACGGTCACATACTTGTTGAAACTGGTAAACACGCGTGTGTTCTGTGTTATGTAATGATAAATAATTTTAAAATGACCATCATAATGATCGTGACGCGGTCATGATTTTAAAGGAACCGTCATTTTACACATCACTATTTCTTGCACAGTTCGGATTAAAATAGCTGCACTGTACTGATTCGGTGTTCTTCTGGTGTGACACAGTCCAAGATCCTTCTGCGCAAACCAATTAGTTAGGCTAATGTGTCCTCCTTGAAGATTAAACATTATCTTGTGTAATTGAGTCTGCAAATAAGAATTAGTTATAATATTTCGCCGGGTTCATCTAATTAGAAATGGTGGCTGGAAACAAACACCAGCCATCATGTATTGTTTTGTTTGCCTCCGTCGAGTTGTTCCCCAACTTCTCGTAAGTCACAATTGCCCGGTTATTTTGCGGTGCTTGAGCGAAATGAATAGGGGAAATGCTTTTGTGCGCTGTTAATAAACACTGCTCGACATTTTCAATGTTGGCATTCATGCAGTGTGTCTAGTTCTAGTAGTTTTAACTGCCTGCAGATAATAGATAATAGACTTCGAGCTCGTGACAAAAAAATTCGACTGATGACCAGTCCTATACTTCCCACCTAGTAAATATTTGCAAAAAATAAACACACTTTTTTATTCTTTGAAAAAAAGCATGGCCCTCTTTTTACTTCCCACCTCTACTATGGTAGGGAAGTAATGGATTTAGTCCGAAAAAAATATTTCGAGATTTTCACAAATCTTCACGTTTTGAGACCCTAGCAATCTTTTAAGATCATTTTCAGACTGATGTCTGTGTGTGTGTGTGTGTGTGTGTGGTCAATTTTTCGCCTTCGATATCGTAAAAACGGAACAACATACGGCCATGCCGATTGTTCTATTGTGTTTATCAGCCTTTAACTTAGATCTGATTAGATTTTGAGTCAAATCGGTTCAGTGGATCCTGAGAGATATTACAAAAAACGTTCTCAATGTCACGTATTAGCATAGGTAAAAAAAATATAAATGAATTCTAGAGGTTATAATATGAAAAAAAATGTAAATATTTTTTTCTCTAAAATGTACATTTTTCGAGAAAAAAACTATTTTACTAAAAAAAATAAAAATTGTACGTAAATCAAGGTAACCATGATTTTTGCTATATTAAGCTTGCCATCAGTAGATCACTAAACAAAAAAGAGAGCCATGCTTTTTTCAAAGAATAAAAATTAAATTGTGTTTTAAAGACCACCAACAGCTAAGGTTATTTGGGCCTAGTCAAAGAATAAAAAAAAAGAGTGTTTATTTTTTGCAAATATTTACTAGGTGGGAAGTATAGGACTGGTCATCAGTCGAATTTTGTGTTTAGTGATCTACTGATGGCTAGCTTAATATAGCAAAAATCATGGTTACCTTGATTTACGTACAATTTTTATTTTTTTTAGTAAAATATTTTTTTTCTCGAAAACTGTACATTTTAGAGAAAAAAATATTTACATTTTTTTCATATTATACCTAACATCTAGAATTCATTTATATTTTTTTTACCTATGTTAATACGTGACATTGAGAACGTTTTTGTTTAATATCTCGGGATCCACTGAACCGATTTGACTCAAAATATAATCAGATCTAAGTTAAAGGCTGATAAACACAATAGAACAATCGGTATGTTGTTCCGTTTTTACGATATCGAAGGCGAAGAATTGACCACATACACTGCACACATACACATACAGACATCAGTCAGAAAATGATCTTAAACGATTGCTAGGGTCTCAAAACGTGAAGATCTGTTAAAATCTCGAAATATTTTTTTCGGACTAAATCCATTACTTCCCTACCATAGTAGAGGTGGGAAATAAAAATGCAAGGTTTGGAAAGGATAGATGTTACAAGCTTTTATTTAAGAGTATTCTCTACCGGAAGTTACCGCCTGCACTCTTCATCTCAAATCCTTTGCCATCGCCTGAAAACGGTTCCCGCTCTCCCGGCGCTATTTTAAAGCTAAAGGGCTCGGGTAAACGCCAAATGAAAGATCGATAATCACACTACAGATCCTACAGGCGAAACATTAAAAAAAAATTCCTGGAAAAACTTACGACTTTTTAAAAATTACGTAATCTTTCACACATAGTCAAAACTTGTTGTAGAATCTGTAGTGTGATTATTTGTCCTTCATTTGGCGTTTACCCGAGCCCTTTGCGCCCACTCGAGGGTCAAGGACTTTTAATATGTTCTTTGCTAACCAGTCCAAACAAGTCCCGAAGTCGGTTTTTGCGCTTTTTGACTTTCCGGCTAGGATCATTCGTCAATGTTCATATTAAATCTTAGCCTTTCCAAGTCTTGCATTGAATTGTATATTATAGACGCTCGACAACAGAGATCATTAGCGTCAGCTAAGTCTTGCACTTTTTTGTCACAAGCTCATATAGCTATTATAGTGGTCTATCTATAATGTAAAGTTGTTAATGGTGTGCAGTGGTGTTGTTATTGAATTCTGCTTATCGGTTTTTAGTTTATTATGATAACACTATAATGTGATGTTTAAAATTAGAATTGATTTTAGAACAAATAAGCATTTAATCTGTATCTGTGCACATATCAATATTAATACAGGGTGGCCACAAATGCAGTGGCGAAGCTAAAATTGGGTAGACCCTATATTATCTCTACTAATATTATAAATGCGAAAATTTGTGTGTGCATGTTTGTTACCACTCAGCTCCGTAACGGTTGAACGGATTTTCATGAAATTTGGTATATAGTTACTTTAAGGTTTATTCATTTTCAAGATAGAGTGACATATTATGTGCGTGATCTGCACGTGTTTCTTCGTTTCTTGAGTTGTGATTGGTCGATTGAGAAAATTTCAAATTTTGCTAATGTCACTGGCTGAATCAAGTTAGGACATTCATTTTTCATAAATTTTTAATTTCAAATAAAAAATTATTTCACACGAAATAATAAAGTTTTGTAGCCAATAATGACGGGATTTATTAACGATTTAAATGAAACAGCCATTATTTTGGTAAGAAATGTGTTTTAAGAGAATAGTAACGAATATTCCGTTGAACCCCATACACTTTTGAACGCCAATCGACTCCACTTTAAATTTCGCGCTCAAATTAGGACCGCTTACTTCTGTAGTCTATTATTAGCGAATTCTAAAATACTTCTGGTGATCAAATGTATTTCATTAGGTACTTTACTTACGGGCGAATCCGGATTCCGGACGGGACATCATAGTTAGTGCTGTTTCTTTCCGTTCCAGCGAAAAATCGGTTGCCTACTGGGTGGTGATTCGTACGCCCACCAAAAACTGTTGACAGGGAAAGAAATATAAAAACTTTTCCAGGTTTTCTGTGCCAATTCATTCGTGCGCTGATTTCTATAACGTCTCGTTGAGTTCGGTTCGAATTTTATTCACGAAAATTGATTGAGGTAATAATCGGATAATGGCGATTTATCGATTTTAAATTTCATTTCTGATTGCCTTTCATGTTCGCAAATTGAAATAAGCAAGTTCGCCTTTCAAATCAGGAGCAATTATTACAGAAACTAGCTTTACCCGTGGCTTCGTTCGCCCTCGATTCATACATCAATCAATACATATTATAAAACAGAGTTCCCCGCCGCGTCTGTCTGTCTGTCTGTTTGTATTTTGTTCTGGTTTTCATGCTTAGATAGATTGATTCACGAGGAAGGTTTAGATATATAGTTACAAAACTGTTTTCTGTGTTGGCGGAATAAATATTTATTTACAATAATTAAAAACACAATAATAATGAATGCAACAACGAAAAGTCAGTTCTAACAATCAACACAAGTAAACAATAACTAAACAGTAATTACAAAGCAAAACAAAACAACTATATAACATAATTCGTAATTATTACCACTATACTAGTATTTATTTTATCAATTTGGTTATTTATATCACGGCATTATTTATATTACTGATCCACCGTAGACTTGAATGCGTGACTCACCGTTGACTGATTCCCTCTTATTTTATCAATTTGGTTATTTATATCACGGCACTATTTATATTACTGATCCACCGTAGACTTGAATGCGTGACTCACCGTTGACTGATTCCCTCTTATTTTATCAATTTGGTTATTTATATCACGGCACTATTTATATTACTGCTCCACCGTAGACTTGAATGCGTGACTCACCGTTGACTGATTCCCTCACTCGCACTGACTGTTTATATATGCTGCGTGGCATAAGCCTAATGTGTTCTCGCTTTCTCTAGAACTTTCGCGCAGGTACCAGTTGTTCAGTAAGCAGACCCCGTTTCTCAGAACTCTTGCCTGCCGTTTATATACAGGGTGATCCGTAATTGGATCTGGCCGGCCCGGGGCTTCGCCCGGATGAAAATCGGGGGTAATCTTAGAAGACCGATTTCAAAAAAAATTTCACTGTTCGATAGGTGATACTTTGCTTTAGAGTTTAGGGCATAAGCTATAATAACTGGAGCGAGCGAATGAACAAAGCGAGAGAGTGCAATGTATTAATAAATCAAAATTCATAGCACTCGGGCGAAGCCGGTCCGGGCCGCTAGTTCATAATATAACGGGATTCTGCTGCGTCCTTGACGACCTAACCCAGTGGTACCCCAAATTTTAAGTCAGACTTTAAGCTAACGATTAATGATAATTTTATCTATTTTATTTATTGTAGATTATAGACGCGTCGACATCTAAGGTCATTAGCGTCTTTCAACTACACTAAATAACAACTAACTTAAAACTAAATAACATCACAAAACATCCATGAGCGCAGGTGGGATTCGAACCCACGGCAGTCCAGTGTAGAGGTTGCAGTTCTAAGCATGCTAACCACTAGACTACACTGTAAGAAATGAGAAGGCCGATTACATAGATTATCGATGGTCCATTTGTAGCCAGCGATTAATCTGGTAATAGGCACACAAAGAGACAACGGCGTCGCAAACAGGTATCGCCACATCGCGTAGATTCTATAAAAACACACTGCGCATGCGTGGTTAATTTTACATTAATTTGTTTTGTATTCATCCAATTTATATATGTAACTATACATTTTATTTTGTAATTTTTACACACTTTATTGGAATATTACACAAATTATGTAATTTTAATTTACTTTATGTAAAAATCACAAATTTGTTTAACTTTACAGTAAAAGTCCAAGTTTTTATGAAGTTTTCTGTGTAAAAATAAATAATAATGTAAAATCACTTAGAAAATCGAGCGAATTCTACCTTAACTTTCGAAGTATTTTTACATCTATTTTTTACAGTGTATACTGCCTTCGATAATTTTATCGAAATCAATGAGCAGTTTAAGGCTCTCGAGTTATAAACAATCAAGCACACAGATAAGTGGATTTTCAATTTTATTTTAAGGGCACTCAGGACTAGACGAGTAGTTTTTCCTGAGGCCCAGTAGTAAAGCGGGAAGAACATTCTAAGACGGAAGTAGGTGTTAACCTAGTACGCAACGCTCGTAACATTTCGACACTCATCGTTTACCCGTCGGGTTAACCTTTTATAGATATAGATGTACTGTGTAGACCAGGGTTGTCAAACACGCGGCCCGCCGCCTCTGCATTTGTAGCCCTCGGTAAAATATTATTACAAAACTGTTTTCTGAGTTGGCGGAATAAATATTTATTTACAATAATTAAAAATACGATAACAACAAATGCAACAACGAAAAATCAATTCTAACAATAAAAAAACTTAAACGGTAGTTATTGAACTAAACGAGCCACTTAAATAACACTTAACAAGTAACTATATATACAAGGATTATTTACCTGTAATTATTTATGTCACTGTATTTATATCAGATTTATTTCTAACGTTTATTTATGTCGGTCATTTACTCAGTTACTTCAGTACTATTTATTTACATCCACTCCACTATTTATATCACTGTACTGACTGATTCGACCATTGATTGACTAATATTTATATCACCGATCCACTTGATGGCACGTCTCGCCATTCACTGCTTACCGATTGCGTGACACCGTCGACTGATTCTGAATCACTCGTACCGGCTTGTTTATATACCCTGCGCGGCCCAGTCTAATACGTTCTCGCGAACATTCCGGCAGGTACTCGTTCAGTATGCAGACCCCCGTTTCTCAGAATTGTTGCCCGCCGTTCATATACAGGGTGATCCGTAACAATATTAATTTATACAAGGTTGCGACCTATGTTTAAATAAAGCACAAGCGCAGCGTGGGCGCATGTCATTAGATGCACATTATCCAGGACTATATACTTGTTGAAGTATTATTATTATTAATACAATTATACTGCGGCCCGCAATTTCATGTAAAATATCTAATTTGGCCCTCCACTTCCAACGAGTTTGACACCCCTGGTGTAGACTGTAGTGAATTTAAATACAGTAAAATTCGCGTAGTACGATTTCCCGCATTACGCTCTTTTATGTCGATCCCTAGAGGACTAAATGGGCTATAGCCCCGGGGCGCCAGGCTTTTGGGGCGGCAATTTTGCTTGCACTCAAATCAGTTTAACAATGACGGCCCGCGTCAAAGGCTTGATTGATAGTATATTAACTTTTTGTAGCTCTGAAACTTAATAAAACTTCACCGGCTATACCCCACTCCCACTTTCCCTTCCGTGTTTTTTCTTATGAAGAGGGACGCATTATTGTTTGTAGCCCACGGGCGCCAAATATCTTAGGACGGCATTGGATCCAAATAATGTTTCATTTAAAATTACCATCTTACACCCCCCCTTGCTATTTAAAAATATTGAGTTGATACAGTACCTAACCCTCTATTATAAGTCCTCAGTTCCCGGGTTCTAGCCCGAGAGCTGGTAAAAGTGTCAATTGGATTTTCAATTGATTATTAAAAAAAAAATAATGAATTGAAAATATTGTAACAAACCCAAAGATGTTACGCCACTGCCTCCAATAGAAACCACGAGAAAGAAAGGTCACAGTAGTAAAGCGTGGAATGATAGCGAAGATTCTAGACAACGCTAGAGAAAACGAGAACGTACTAGGCTGGGCCGCGTAGCGTATATAAACAAGCCGGTACGAGTGAAGGAGGCAGTCAACGGTCGAATCAATCAGTGAATGGTGCGTCGTGCCATCAAGCGGATCAGTGAAATAAATATTGATCAGTCAACGGGAATCAGTCAGTGTAGATTGTACTGTGACAGTGTTGAACAGCGAAATAAATCTGATATAAATACAGTGACAGAAATAATTACAAATAAATAATCCTTGTATATATTATAGTTATTTGTTAAGTGTTATTTAAGTGGCTCGTTTAGTTCAATAATTACCGTTTAAGTTTTTTTATTGTTAGTATTGACTTTTCGTTTATTGTTATTGTATTTTTAATTATTGTAAATAAATATTTATTCCGTCAACTCAGAAAACAATTTTGTAACAATATGAATTGGTGTTAGGCCCAAATAACCTTAGCTGTTGGTGGTCTTTAAAACACAATTTCAATTTACAGTACCTGGCGCCATCTTTGAATTAACTTCAGTTCGTTCAAAAGTTTAAAGTGGGGGGACACCTTAAGGTACGTGCAGTACGCAGCTGGGATTCTAGATGGTAGCATGTATGGTAGATGGTGGCTGAAATTATAAGCGCTTATAGGTTTGCACAACGAAGCTTTGATACTAGCATTGATACAAGCTTAAGTCGCGTTTGAAATGTCAGATAGTGAAGACGAATATTTGTGTTCTTCTGCTACAAAGTGGTATATTTTAAATACAAATTTGGGTAGGAGCTGTCATGTCCACCCTATTAAGAGAAATTCATCATTTATACCAAGAATTAAAATTTTACCCAAACCGGTTTTTTGAATATTTACGTATGGAACCTAACACTTTTCAATACGTCTTAGAAAAAACTCAAAACAAATTAAATAAAAACTGGCAAAAATTCACTTATTAAACTAGTCACATCCATTGCGAAACTTGTAACGGCCATTTGACAGTTGTCACACGTTGATTGTAGTAGTCAGCGCTCTGAAAGAATGGTGAGATACATTCTTGAATCTACCAGCTCTTGTAACAGCGCTTATACCTGCTACACTCACTGCTTCGTTGTGCACGCTCGCATAATATATAACAATGCATTAATTTAAGCAAGCCCAGCTATGATCTACGCTACCATCTAGAATCCCAGCTCCATACTGCACGTACCTTTAGACGTGCAGTTCTCTGGCTGGAGGGCGCACACTTGTTTACTGTGCATTCAAATTTCAGAGTCCAAGCTACTTTAGCCGAGTTGTACATAATATAATTTATTACATTTTTTAAAATTTCGTCCCGACGATATCGGCAGGTGTCTCAATTATTAGTTGGTTATTGCTAAAACAGTTGAACATTCCACGCGAACAGAGCCCGGTCATGCATACACAATTATTATGTAAATGATATTAATTTGTAGAGGTGGCCGGCCGTCAAAATAATGTGAAAAGCAATTAGCGAGCTCATGTTAAACGGCTGTTCCAAGCGAAACTCTCCGCTCTATAATTACATATGTACATGTTTTATGAAGTTTTACAGGTAAATAAACAGACGCGAGAGTTGTGTTTTGTTTTTTGAATGTTTTAAAATACTAATCGAAAAAATAATTCACTAGGTGACTACACTAATTTTGCGTGCTAATTCCATAGAGATATCATAAATAGAGTAGGGGAGTCATATAGGCACAACTGTAATTGACAGTGTCAGGTTGAAAAAAAGTGATAGAAAACAAAGCAGTTTTCTTTTCCTTGTCATCTGACGAATTTGTGATTTTATAATAATAATAATAATAATATATATTTATTCCATCAAGAACCTATTACAGTTATTGGAAACGTCAGAATACAAAAATCACACAGTATTAAAAAATTCCTCTTGTGAGTAAAAACAGCCATCATACAAAAATCTTTTTAGAGTTCTTTTAAAGTTAACAATATTATTAATAATTTTCATACTATTTGGTAGATGATTATAGATCCGTGCGCAATTGTAACATGTGCCTTTGATGAACATTGTCAAGTTCGGTTTTGGAAGTAAAAGTAAATCTTGTCGCGTACTGTACTCGTGAGTTCTTGAACCATAGTTTTCCCTATTTGTGTGAATATAAACTGCAGCCTTATAGATGTAAACTGCTGCCAAAGTTAAAATATTATTTTCTTTGAAAACATTACGGCAAGAATCACGCGGCTTTAAATCAAAAATTGTTCGTATAGCTCTTTTCTGCAAATAAAATATACGTTTAGTATCTCTGGAATTTCCCCATAGGAGAACACCATAGCTGATGTAAGAATGAACGAAGGCAGTGACAGTAAGTATTGATTATCCATCAATCCCTTCATACGACGTATTAAGGGGATTTGGTAGTACACGCGCCGAGGACTAAAAACATGCGTTTGTTTTGGCCATGGCATTTTTTTGTTATTTGGAAAATATAACTGACATTTTGGAATAAGAATAACAAAAGTACGCACTACACATGTAGAGGCCAATTTTTTTTTTTCAAAATTTTCTATACATACATATTTTATACAAAAAGCACCATTTTCGTGCACTTTTCGTCCACTATAAATCCTTTGTACGAATAAATTTGAAAAAAATAACTTTCTAGAAGGCTAGTACGTACTTTTATCTTATACCAAAAAAAAAATCAATTATGTAACTTTTACCGTTTCTTTGTAAAATGGGCAGGGAAATCCCATGTTTTACGAAAAATTAGTATGTGCTTTCAAAATCCTTGGATTGGACGGTAGCGCTGCATAGCGGTCAAACTTACATGCTTCACCAGTTCACACAATGGGCGGAGTAACGACAGTTGAATATTTGATTGACAGTCGCGGAGGTGGGGGTCGTATTATATAGGCCAAAATATCTTGCGTAGAAAACTGTTTATTCAGAAATAACTCAATATTGTCAATTATTCGAAAAGCAAATGAACAAGAAACAGTATCTCTTCTCTATAATAATTTGTTATTCATTTTTTGGAAAATATTTTTCAAAATAAGTAATTTTAGAACTTATTATTTTGTTTCATTATTAATTAATACGGTTTTTAACATTCGATAGCTTATTTAATGTTTGATTGAAATCGGTTCAGCCGTTTCCAAGATCCTCAACGGATGCACCGATTTCAATGCGGTTTTGTTTGTTTAGAAGCTGGGATTTGCGTGATGAATCTTAGCCATGTTTGATTGAAATCGGTTCAGCCGTTTCCAAGATCCTTAACGGATGCACCGATTTCAATGCGGTTTTGTTTGTTTGAAAGCTGGTATTTGCGTGATGAATCTTAGCCATGTTTGATTGAAATCGGTTCAGCCGTTTCCAAGATCATCAACGGATGCACTGATTTCAATGCGGTTTTGTTTGTTTGAAAGCTGGTATTTGCGACATGGTTCTTAGCCATGTTTGATTGAAATCGGTTCAGCCGTTTCCAAGATCCTCAACGGATGCACCGATTTCAATGCGGTTTTGTTTGTTTGAAAGCTGGTATTTGCGACATGGTTCTTAGCCATGTTTGATTGAAATCGGTTCAGCCGTTTCCAAGATCTTCAACAGATGGACCGATTTCAATGCGGTTTTGTTTGTTTGAAAGTTGGTATTTGCGAGATGTTTCTTAGCCATGTCTTATACTAAAAAAGTCAAGTATCTGTCTAAGTAAATATTATTTATAAAATAAATAATATTCGTGTCCAGTATTATACCTATTTATAATAAATCTTATCGTAGGAAGATGGACTTCGACAAATAAATATTTTTTAGAGTTTTTTTAATTGAATCATGTTATAATCAAATTATCAAACAATATTTATATTGTTTGAATATAATATGCAATCCCATGTTTTACAATTTCGTTTGCGTGACGCGTATGGCGGTGTTCTTTTGTGGATTTCGGCTTCTTTTACTTTAATAAATAGTAGTACTGTAGTTTAGTTTTTGTACTTTACACTTTGCAGGCGCATGTTTGTTGAAGTTAAAAAAAGTTTGAGTGCGATTGTTTTTGAATATTAAAATATATAGGTATCTTTGCTTTCAATTTGAGTGGGTACAATGGGCAAACAAAAAGCGAACTATAAAAAAAAAAGTATGAAGAGGAGATTGAAAAGGTATTTTTCTGAAATGCAGAATCTATAAACTGGAGGTGAAAAATGAAGTTTTTTATTCTGCCTCAAATTCTAAGCAAAAAACATGTGACACCCCTTCGTTTCCGAGATATTCGATAAAAAAATATATACAGGTCTCCCAGACATTACTCCCCAGGTCTGTATCTCGATTATTTTTGAAGATAACGTGTAGGTACGGTACTATTTAAAAAAGCCTATGCTAGCCTATACTGTGATATCGTCGATAATTTACCGCCATCTTGTAGAAAATTTCATCCTAAAAGACTTTATTTTTCACCAATAATAAAACTAAGTTGGTACTCTAAAAAGGGAAAAAAAACTAATATTAAAAAATATTGTAACAGACTACAAAAAGAATAAAATATAAAATAAAAATGTAGATAAGGAAATTTATTGTAAAACAAAGGGAAAAATTAATTTATCCTTTACTTTTGTGTATTCGGTTCGATTAAAAAAAATTTTTTTGTTCAACATTCTACACTATAAAATTAAAAATCACCACACGTATTTTCAACAACTCCAACCATCGTTGTATTGTATCGCTCTGTATAATGTACAGGATGAGTTACTAAAAATGTCTCGGGCGATATCTCATTTACTATGAGCATTAGAAAAAAAGTTTTAAATAAAAGTTGGATTGGAATAAGAGCACTATACTTTAAAATAATGTTTAGCTATACAGGGTGTACGATGTAGTCATGGTATAACTGACTTGTATTTTTATAAGTAGAACACCCTGTATATTTTTGTATATTTTTAAGTAGACCTCCGAATGGACAATGAGATAACCCGAAAATATACAGGGTGTTCTACTTATAAAAATACAAGTCAGTTGTACCATGACTACATAGTACATCCTGTATAGCTAAAAATAATTTTAAAGTATAGTGCTCTTATTCCAATCCAACTTTTATTTAATTTTTTTTTTCTAATGCTCATAATAAATGAGATACCGCCCGAGAAATTCTTAGTAACTCACCCTGTACCTATAGTGAGCACGTAAAATCTGGATACGTGTGATTTAAATTTTTGCTGAAACTTTTTGAGAAAAATGCTGACACGATTTTCTATTTTTTTTTAAATGGCCGATGACGTCGTAACTCAAAAGCAAAACGCGATCAAAAAATGAAATTTATCAGAAGATAAATCTTTTTAAAAAAACAAAATCGACGTGTCCGCGCATTTTTCAAAAGAAGTTTCAGCAAAAATTTAAATCGCACGTATCCTGACTTTACGTGCTCATACTGTATGTAAGTATTCTTTATTGGATCACTCCACATTTATATTGCATTGTCACCGGGACTTACACACATGTGCAAAATTTCAAAGTTCTAGCTCAATTAGAACTAATCAAAGTTTTGATTGCATGATTTGTAGCAGACAGACAGCGAGTAAAGTTAAACAAAGGCTTTTAAATTTAAAAAGTTCACAAAATTTACCAAAGTTTTGTATAAAAACTAATATAAATTAAAATCTGGATATTTCTTCGTAATAACTTTTTTTCGATACCTATTTTGAGAAATAATTTATGAAGGAGAAATAATTGACGAACTCAATTTCTTGATAACTTCATAAATACATTTTTTTTCATGATGAACACTTTTTGACTGACCTCCTGTATATCATAAGCATTCCTAAAAATTCACAAACAGTGTGATGATACATATTGCATACTCTATTATTGGCGGCATGTAGTGTTTCCTATAAACATTATATTATACAGGTCCGGCAGTGAAATTTGACAGTTTTGTAAATTTGAAATTTTTTCATAATTTTTTTTATTGTAAAGAGAAAGCGGGGACATTTACATTTAGTATCAAAAAAGTAGGAAAAAACATCATTAAACAAAAATTATGTCGCTCAAATGTTGACCACCATTAAGCTGATCTCGCTCCGAGGTGAGGGTTATCTCAAGGGAAGAGTTTATCTCGACAAACCAAAAAATTTGGATCAACTGATGGAGAACATTCGGCGAGAAATTCGTGAGATCCCACGCCAAACATTGGAGTCATAATAAATTTTTCTCAGAGACTGGTGCACTGTAGAGACATTGGTGGTCAACATTTGAGCGACATAATTTTTGCTTTATGATGTTATTTTTTAACTTTTTTGATACTGAATGTAAATTTCCTCTTTACAATAAAAAAAAATATGAAAAAAATTCAAAAATATTTATTTATCCCATTTACAAAACCGTCAGACTTTAGTGCCGGTCCTGTACATTTTACTTAGGCGGGGAGAGAGGTTAGTCAGAGCCCTTTAGTCTGTTGACTGTCTTCCCTCTTTTCCCCTGTAACAAAGCAAAATCTTGGCGATAACAATAAATAGCCATGGTCAACCTTACCACTATAAGCGACATTTAATAATTTTGATGAAATGTTCAAGAGTTATTATTGATTAATCTTTCTCATCGCAGTTATTATTATAGTGCACCGGTATCAGTAAGAAATCATTTTAATAAGAAGGTTCCTACTTTTTTATTATAGTTTTAAGGACCTAACTCAGATACATTTAGTATCTTCACCATGTTTAACGCGTTAAACGATGTAACCATGGCAACAAAAAACAAATCATATAATATTATACAGTGTGTAAACGGTTTTACCGAACATAGGGGAAATTACATTGAGAACATTTACAATTTGTAGTAGGATTACATAGAAAAAACAAGCCGTGAGGTGGGTCGTTTATTAGGACTAAAGTGCGACCCTTGAGGTCCACACGACGAACTTCCCAGTTTGATAAATATTTAATAATAATAATTAAATTAGATATTACACAGAAAAGTAATCATTTTAATCATTAAAACATCAATAATTAAAAAAAAAAAAAAAAAAAAAAACGGCTGAACCGATTTTTATAAAATTTATGTCGGATCAAAATGACGTTAACACGCCTCGATTGACACCCTTACGAAGTCGATATAATTTTTTATTCGCGAGATATTGTGTAAAATCTACTTTTTTGGAGGTTATTTAGTTAAGAAAAAAGAACGGCTGAACCGATTTTAAAAAAATTCCTTTCAGATCATATTTACGTTAATACGCGTCGATTGGCACCCCAACGTAGTCGATATCATTTTTCGTTCTCGAGATTTCGTCTTAGAAAGAAATGGACACATACGTACGTACGTACACACACACACACACACACACACACACACAGACATCTTTCT
Source organism: Mongoloraphidia duomilia (assembly GCA_039654895.1). Classification (NCBI taxonomy): domain Eukaryota; kingdom Metazoa; phylum Arthropoda; class Insecta; order Raphidioptera; family Raphidiidae; genus Mongoloraphidia; species Mongoloraphidia duomilia. The sequence goes on along the minus strand of CM077527.1, from coordinate 2,010,593 downwards.
AAAAGTAGTGTAAAAATAGTGTAGTGACCTTGAAACATTAAAATTTTTTTTCCTTTTTGATTTCGATTTTCGGACCCATTACAATAACTTCCAGTGGGAAGTTAATAATACAGTGAATTTTTTAAACACGTTGACTATTAAGGGTAACTCGGAATCTGCTAAATAAAAAAAAAACAAAGCATCTATACTACATAATATTTACATTACATTTTATAGTTTATAGCCTACTACAAAATTGTAAATGTTCTCGATGCTATTTGCCCCGTGTTTAATAAAATCGTTTACACTGTACATAATAGATTTTCTATTTATTTGTGAACGTCAATTTATAGCATTTACTTCACTTCTGTAGTGTGTATAGTGTTACACAGTCTTATAAGTAAACTAAATTTTACTACGTACCCTACCTTTGGAGTATTGTACACAATTTTGTTTTACTACTTCAATTTATTGTAATTTTGACAAACTCAATTAATCTATATGTAGATACTACGAAAAAAATAAAAAAAAGCATTATTAATATTAATTATTATTGTAGTATATTCTACACTTACAGCAATGATTTTAAATTATCAATACGCCCGCGAGTCAGCAAGGTCGACCATGCCTAGCACATCAGTATATCCGACGGCTAACCTGACGGGTAAACGATGAGTGTCGAAATATTCCGAGTATTGTGACTAGGTAAACGCCTTTTTCCTTCTTAAAATGTTCCTCCCGCTTTATCCCTAAACCTCAGGAGAAACTGCTCGTCTAGGCATGAATAGCCTTAAGAATATACTTTTTTGTAGTTTTTTGGATAGAACATCCACATGATAACTCCACTGTAAATTGTTATCTATGTATACGCCAAGGTAATTGAAAACCTGAACATTATCAAGACGGTCCACCTGCATAGAAATAGTAGGTGCGTTATTGATATTATACGACTGTTTAGTGTCAAAGTATACATATGTTTTGTTTTGGCTTTATTAATTTTAAGACCGCTAGTGTCACACCAAATGTATAGCAGGTATTGTTAATTTACATCTGTAACAATGGTTATGTATTGGTGTAACGGTTAGCGTAGCGGTCTTTGGATCACACTGTCGTGGGTTCGAATCCCACCTCCGCTCATGGATGTTTTGTGATGTCATTTAGTTTTAAGAGAATTGATGTATAATGTATTGTTACAAAACTGTTTTCTGAGTTGGCGGAATAAATATTTATTTACAATAATTAAAAACACGATAATAATGAGTGCAACAACGAAAAGTCAATTCTAACAATCAACACAAGTAAACAATAACTAAACAATTGGTATATGATAAAATCAATCGATTTAAAACCCCTTATATCCACACCATATTATTCACATAACAATTAGAGATGAAAATAATAAATATCTCAGACAGCTAGGCTGCCATGATTTTTGAGCTATATCTAAGAAAAAATCAAATGACCACTGTCGGGACTTGAACCCGAAACCCCCAGTTTCCGGCTAGGTGAGTTACCGATTTCTCCACAGTGCCCGAGAGTGGAAACCGATCTCTTCTTAAATAACTAAACAGTAATTACAAAGCAAAACAAACAACTATAAACAATAACTCGTAACAATTAACTATATACCAGAGCTATTTATTTCTAGTTATTTATGTTTCAAATATTTATATTCACTGTATTTATATCAGACGCACTATTTGTCGCTCAGTATTCTCCATTGACTGACTGCCTGACTCACCGTTGACTGCTGTTTATATAGGCTGCGTAGCATAAGCCTAGTATGTTCTCGCTTTCTCTAGAACTTTCGTGCAGGTACCAGTTGTTACAGTAAGCGGACCCCCGTTTCTCAGAACTCTTGCCTGCGGGTTATATACAGGGTGATCCGTAACAGTATTTAAGACGCTAATGACCTAAGTTGTCGACGCGTCTATAATCTACAATAGATAGAGAGATTGGAAGAAAAAAAAGACAGACAAACTCTTTCAAAAATAAACTCGAGTCAACGAACGGACCGGAATTTTATCGTGTACATACTGTATAGTGTGAACAGGAGGCGTCCGGCATCCGATAAAAGAACGTTCTGGCATCCGGCTATTGTGTACGAGCTCAAACTCTTTTCACAGCCCTGTACAAGTGTATTTATTATTTTCCCACAATTTGGCGATTGCTGCAGTGTTATTAATTATTCGTAACAATCTTCCGTATCTCTGAAACGGCCAATAAATAAATAAACCTATCGTTTAATAAATACTGATTGGAAAATCAATAAACAATATTCAAATTTCAAACGAAATTCGTACAAATTGTAAGGTCGTTGGACCCCGTACAATCAACAACCTCAATTTGTGTACATTTGTTATTATTTTGTATTTTAAACATTTATACCAAAATGTTATTATTTTAGAATAAACACACTTTCAACACGCGCATGCCCACTAGTGACCTAGTTTTGAGAAATTAAACAGTTAGGTACCGATATCAAAAGCTTATTTAGTTACAATATCATAAACAGCGCATATACGCTATGAATATGAAAATTTGCCCTCGGGACAACCAGATATAACCCATATTTATTATTAAAAATTTTTGGGTAGCATTTAAGTATCAAACAGTTAAACTATACACCATTTTTCAGAATTTTCCACCCTATTGGGATCCGTCAAATGAGCATATGACATCTGGTGGCACAAAATTGTACTGAAAACGAGGGAAAATTTTACATGCTAACAGTGCAAATTTATCGTGAAATTGTTTATTACAAAAATAAAACAAGCCGTGAGGTGGGTCGTTTATTAGGACTAAAGTGCGACCCTTGAGGTCCACACGACGAACTTCCCAGTTTGATAAATATTTAATAATAATAATTAAATTAGATATTACACAGAAAAGTAATCATTTTAATCATTAAAACATCAATAATTAAAAAAAAAAAAAAAAACGGCTGAACCGATTTTTATAAAATTTATGTCGAATCAAAATGACGTTAACACGCCTCGATTGACACCCTTACGAAGTCGATATAATTTTTTATTCGCGAGATATTGTGTAAAATCTACTTTTTTGGAGGTTATTTGGTTAAGAAAAAAGAACGGCTGAACCGATTTTAAAAAAATTCCTTTCAGATCATATTTACGTTAATACGCGTCGATTGGCACCCCAACGTAGTCGATATCATTTTTCGTTCTCGAGATTTCGTCTTAGAAAGAAATGGACACATACATACGTACGTACGTACGTACGTACGTACATACGTACACACACACACACACACACACACACACACAGACATCTTTCTAAAAGTAGTGTAAAAATAGTGTAGTGACCTTGAAACATAAAAATTTTTTTTCCTTTTTGATTTCGATTTTCGGACCCATTACAATAACTTCCAATGGGAAGTTAACAAGTAAAATAAACAAAAAGTTTATCGAAAATGGAATTCGCGACGTTTTCTAATATCATGGCATTAAACACTGTCAGTTATTGCCTTGTAAAATTTACTTTACAGTGAATTATTTTCTAATGAAATGTGTAAAAATTGTATTTATGAATTAAAAAAATATTTTATATTAATAATAAGATGTACTTATTATCATACTGCACTACAATAGTTGAATCCCTGATGATTGACAAATTTATAGGATTAACTTTGTATACAAATATTTTGAGGTTAGTAACTTACCTACTTATTACAATATAACTTATTATGTTGCAGTTATGTGTTAACATTATTCACCTAACCCAGCCTTAAAGGCGCATTGAACGCGGATGAATGATGATTAATTTCGTGGAGATTTTCTTTTAATTTTGATGTTTTTAAGCAATATGTCGTAAAGATTACTACTTTTGACAGTTCATTTTGCATGCATTTTTCTCGTTATATTTCCGGCATTTGATAATATGTTCGGCTTTGAGAATCTGTTTCCTTCAACAAAATTCCTTTGTTTAGGATTCGTACCGGCCCAATCACAAATTGCACTTATATATTTTATCATTTCTTATCACTTTGAAAATCATAAACTTACAGGCAAAAGTATACCCCATATATGAAATTTCCCCCCCTCTGCGCCATGTTTTTTAAACTCCACCTATCTGACGGATCCCAATACTTAATTGAAAAGTGAGAGGGGGGACACACTTTTTACGACTTTAGAAGCGCATATCTCACCAACTATGGACATAATAAAAAGTCATTTTTAAACTTCTGTATCATTTTTCAAGACCTATCTAACGATACCCCACGCGTTTATGTGCACTGGGCATATAGTTGACTATGACTGGCTTTTGATTCCTGTCATTCTAATATTATATGGTAGGTAAGGTGATATTATGGGCACAGAAACCACATAAATGTGATTTTTCACACACTTCTCACATGATTCACGCGTTGTAACTTAGACCGCGGGATTTGTTTGGTTTTGAACACGTGCTGCTGCCTGCTGGTAAAAAAAAACCGGTCAAGTGCGAGTTCGACTCTCGCGCAGAAGGTTCCGTCCAACTAATAAAGGAATAAATTAAAATGCACTTCATTAAACTTAATTTATTTTTTTGAAATTATTTTTAAATAAAATTTCTTATTCTAAAAATTCCAAAATGTTTGCATTATAAAAAAAACAAAACAACACATGTCGTTAGTTGGATTTGAACCCGACTTTTCGGGGTGAATAGTAATAGAAAAAATTCGACTGATGACCAGTCCTATACTTCCCACCTAGTAAATATTTGCAAAAAATAAACACTCTTTTTTTATTTTATTCTTTGACTAGGCCCAAATAACCTTAGCTGTTGGTGGTCTTTAAAACACAATTTAATTTTTATTCTTTGAAAAAAGCATGGCCCTCTTTTTTGTTTGGTGATCTACTGATGGCTATAGCTTAATATAGCAAAAATCATGGTTACCTTGATTTACGTACAATTTTTATTTTTTTTAGTAAAATATTTTTTTTCTCGAAAACTATACATTTTAGAGAAAAAGAATATTTACATTTTTTTCATATTATAATATCTAGAATTCATTTATATTTTTTTTTACCTATGTTAATACGTGACATTGAGGACGTTTTTTTGAATATCTCAGGATCCACTGAACCGATTTGACTCAAAATCTAATCAGATCTAAGTTAAAGGCTGATAAACACAATAGAACAATCGGCATGCCCGTATGTTGTTCCGTTCTTAAGATATCGAAGGCGAAAACATACACACATACACACACACACACACACATACAGACATCAGTCAGAAAATGATCTTAAACGATTGCTAGGGTCTCAAAACGTGAAAATCTGTTAAAATCTCGAAATATTTTTTTCGGACTAAATCCATTACTTCCCTACCATAGTATAGAGGTGGGAAGTAAAAATGTTGTCTATACACGATCTTCCTGCTCGAAATCCAGATTCTTCCTCAGCTTCGTGATTTGAGGACCTACTCTTGTTCTATATTGTTTTTCAGCAATTTTCTGTTAAATTGATTGGCTAATAATTGAGTCAACCAATGATCTCCATACACAGAGTGGGTCAATGGAAACAGTCCGGGCAAGTTTTGGCCACTTAACATCAGTTTTGCGAAAAAAGCTCTCACCATTCTTTCAGCGCGCTGACTACTACAATCAACGTGTGACAACTGTCAAATGGCCGTTAAAAGTTTCGCAATGGATGTGACTAGTTTAATAAGTGAAATTTTGCCAGTTTTTATTTAATTTGTTTTGAGTTTTTTCTAAGACGTATTTAAAAGTGTTAGGTTCCATCCGTAAATATTCAAAAAATCAATTTGGTAAAATTTTGATTCTTGGTATAAATGATGAAATTCGCAATGTTTAGATCGTTTTCTATTAATAGGGTGGACATGAGAGCTCCTACCCAAATTTGTATTTAAAATATACCACTTTGTAGCAGAAGAACACAAATATTCGCCTTCGCTATCTGACATGTCAAACGCGACTTAAGCTTGTATCAATGCTAGTATCAAAGCTTCGTTGTGCAAACCTATAAGCGCTTATAATTTCAGCGACCATCTACCATACATGCTACCATCTAGAATCCCAGCTGCGTACTGCACGTACCTTTAAATGGTAGTTTCATTCCAATCCCATACTCGAAAAATTAGATTTGGGACATTAGTTTTGGAATAATTAATGTGTTGTACTTGTACACTCTTTTCAGAATTTGCTCCAATTCTCATTTTTCGAGTTTGAGATTAGACTGGAACTTGGTACCGTTTTAGATTTCTTCTTTTGATGACCGAACAAACTGGTAGGAAAAAACTTGGCTCATTTTTTTACACTTATGCTGGGTTTATTGTACAATTTTAACAGGCTGTCTTATAAGACTGTACAACAAAGACAGGTTGCCCAACTGTTTCTGTCTTTCTCGGCTCGCTAGTAGCACGTTAGAGCACGTTCCAGCATTACTGTATTTCAGTGACACCCCATCATGATATGAAAGTACTAGTTGAGACCAACATTTTGACGTCAATTTTAATTCTGTTGTCGATGACATAAGAAGACAATCCAATTAATGACCTTGGGAGTAACGTCAGTATCCTGTGATCCGGCATGAATAAAAATAATATTAATTGTGGCTTCCTATCAGTCGATTAGGAAAGGAAGGCGTGGCGGAGTCGCAACTGTCTCCTTCTAACTAGAATCTGCGTTAAACGTACGTTGTGAATTGAATCAGTCTTTCCCTTCCCCTTCATCCATTGACACGACACAATTGTCAAATTTCATTCATTCTACTGACATAACCTCGTTTTTTTAAACACGTCGTCGTTAGTAATTAAAGCAACTTGTTATGGGATGGTGGCTTGTACTTGAACTGCAGTTATAATGAAAATTATGACTGCAAAAAGTTTAAATTTCCGACTGAGGAAAAGCTAAAATAATACTTATATATTCAATACCTAATTGATGAAAACATTTTTTTATCCTTTTAGCTTACCCTCCCTTGATCTAGCGTAGCTCAGACGACTTCAGAACACTTTTTCAACTCCAAATGGAAAGAACAAACTCAATTTCTAATTATAATTGTTTAAATTATATCTCGACAAACGTCAACGAGGTTAAACTAGGTTAGAATAAACGTCACTGGTTGAATCTGAATCAAGTTAGGACATTCATTTTTCATAAATTTTTAATTTCAAATAAAAAAATATTTCCCACGAAATAATAAAGGTTTGTAGCCAATAATGACGGGATTTATTAATTATTTTTATGAAACAGCCATTGTTTTGGTAAAAAATGTGTTTTAAGAGAGTAACGAATATTCCGTTAAAACCCATACATTTTTGAACGCCAATCGACTCCACTTTGAATTTCGCGCTCAAATTAGGACCGCCTACTTCTGTTGTCTATTGTCTAGTCCCAAACACTGCTTAACTCACACGTACCACAATACAACGTCATTTTGTGGTTAAGCTGTCGCAGCAATGGACCACTTTTAAACTACATTTTAGTTGGCGTGCAGACGCACGTGTGAGTAGATCGCTGTATCGACAATACACACCAAACTTGGGGGGCAAACAGTCAGTCTGCGTTGACACAACACAGACTGCCGGCCTGTTGTTGGTGTGTTGCTGAAAAATCGCACGTGTAAGTTGTGTTGGCCTGCCGATTGCGACAATTTTGTGGATGATACCGTCAACACATTGCGACTGTTGTCGCATTGTCGGGCAATGTGTCGGACGTGTGAGTGCTGCGACCCAGTTTCCATACTTTTAGGTTACATTTTAGCTATACTCTCCACAGACGACGACTTTATTGTGGTTCTGATGTCGTCGGAAAGTGGTACTGTATTCGATGTATAGGAAATCTGACGGTCGACTCTCCGTCAATAACTTTAGTAATGGACATTGTTTATTAAGTCGGTCGAACTAGACAGACCCGGTTCTTTGAAAACGTTATCAATTTTCAAAAATTGTTTTTGTTTGCGAACGATGCGAAGAACCCGAGCGATAATTTTATAAATGACTCAAACCGTATATATTTTCTGTGTTTATTTGTACAGATTATAAACTAAACAAATAGACCGCATAATCCGCATGTGTTAGACGGAGACAAATGCGTAATGTGTATGTTTTTATAATAAACCAGTTTTAATAAACAACACAATCGCTGCTTGCATTCATTTTGGCCAGTACTCGATACTGTCTCGGCAGGAGAGGTTAGAAAAGCCACGCATAGCGTGTTTTTTTTGTTGTGATTCGACTAGACAAAAGTGTGCGTGTAGCGCTTGTTTTTCGCACAAAAACAAAACATACGCGTCGACGCTTTTCTTTTATTTTCTGTTTGTCAATTTCCTTTAATAAAACGTTTCGCTTTTATCTGTTTCAATTGTTCTGTGTATTGACAAAAGACGCTATACGTTTAATTCATCGACTTGTTTTAATTCATAAATAATAATTAAATCCGCCAACGCGATCAGTTTAAGGTGGTCTGCGAAAATAATACTGACTTTTTTTGTTGGCAAACGTCAGTCGTGTTGTTTACAACGCAGTGTGGATCAGTCGACGTATAGACAACCAGTTTTTTGACGTTTTGTGACCTTAAAAGTTGCGAATTTGTATTCGCAGTGCGTTATTTATTTACATATATTTAAATAACGGATAATTGTGACCGTTTAATAGAACTATTTTATTGTTTTTTTGTTCGTTTCGAAGTGCTTAATACTTTTTGAGATTTGAGTACGTTCTATTTTTGACTTGTTTTTCAAACAAAAAATGCTTGTCTTTGATATAACATTCGGACGTACGTCATTTGTTTAGCTTTGCTGTTTATCTTTTATTTTTAAAATTAGAAGTTCGCGAGTTTTTTCTGTTAAGTTGAAGAAAGAAGAGCGTGTATCCGAATCGTTTAATTATAATTGGACGTTTTAATTACAAAAAAAAAACAATTTCTAGTTATTTAATTAAATTGTGTATATGTGCATAAAATATCGAATAAGTCGTAAATACTAGTCGGATAAAATGGGGCAAACATTTACGTCATCGCATCACGTCAGACAACATAGTCAGCACCATCATCATGCTAGAAAACACATAGGTGAGTCATGGGCAATATGAATATTTGGCCAGCCTGTATTTAGGAGGCAAAATAGTAAATACCAATAATAATTGAAGACCATAAGTTACAAAGGGTCTAAGTGCACATCCACCGATTTTGAGTTTATTGCATAAAAAGGTTATATGTGTGAACCCCGATACTATCATAAAGGGTCTATGTGCCAACAACAGTAAAAACATTCACCATTGCAACGAATAGATGACGCTAGGTCTAAGTTCGCATATTATTGTAGGCAACAAGGGTCTATGTGCCATTAGTTAAACGGTCATTCAGTAGTCACTTGGTGTTTTTACTTCATTTGTGTTGGCACTTAGACCCTTCTTTGTTGTAATGGGTATTGGACTTAGTTACCTTTTTTGTTGTAATGGGTGTTGGACTTAACTACCTTTTACGAATGTTTGAATTTGATTTTTTTTTCTGTGTTATATAACTTAGTTTCAAGTTAATTTTTTTATAGTTAGTATTGTATTGGTTTATATTTACTGTAAAAAAAAGTTTAATTAAATAAACCACTCTTTTTTCATAAAAAACAGTTTTTCTCAATTATCTCTGAATTAGCTTTTTGGCACTTAGACCCTTTGTAACTTATGGTCTTTAATTTTAAAATGACTAATAAAAACACAAGCCACTAGGCCCTGCAGTCAGTGCCCATTCTGATTAGTCGAATACCCCATCTTGATGTCGTTTGACATACGCACACACACCTAAACGAACGTAACAACCAACTAGTGCAAGGGGGTTAATATCGACATTTTGTTCTGCAAATTGAAATATATGCTAAAAACAGTCGCCGTAACAACATATCAAAATTTGAAACTTGAACTAATAATAAAAATTTCGTCGGGTACATGACACGTTTAGGGTGATCTGCCAACCTTTTAATACCGACCAATCGATCTGTAAATATTATAATGGCATTTATTGGGTTCACCGACAAGCTATACAAACAGTTTCAGCTTTGAAGCAATAATAATTGTGACCATTTTTTTTGTTACATGTTGGGGGGCGGTTTGCATCCCTCCCATTCCGCTATCTAGCAAAATCCCTTACTCAGGGCACTTTAATATGCCTCCCTCAACGTCTTCACAAAAATAAGGCCTTGAATAAATAACATAAAAAATTGTCACTAGCTCTCGGTCTATATAGGTACACAATCACATTTTTTCGTAACTATTAATAATATTACTAGTCTGTTTTCGCCATGCGCAAGACTAAAGTCCAAAAATCCAAAATGTGGTTGATATCTTGGTGCGCTATCTTAGAAGAGAAAGCAGAAAGTGTAAAATGAATGAAATTATAAAATTACTAGCCTTTTGCCCGCGGCTTCGCTCTCGTGAACGTCAATTATAGATTATTAAGGGGGCTGTCATTCCAGTACTATTCCAGGTAAAGCAGGCTAGGTGTGGATAAAAAAAATAATTACTCGAGGCTCTTTTTGCACTATTCAATGCTCAATTGACAAAAAAATCTAACCTCAAATAAACTGACAGCTAGACAAATCCATTTAAAATGTGTTTCAATAATTTGCAGTTGGCAGCATGAGTTTCTTAAGGTGATGGATTGAATTGTTAAATTATGTTTTAAAGACCACCAACAGCTAAGGTCATTTGGGCCTAGCACCAATTCATATTTTCTATTCATAATTTTTTTTTTTAAATAATAAATTGAAAATCCAACTGACACTTTTACCAGCTCTCGGGCTAGAACCCGGGAACTGGGGACTTGTAATAGAGGAACCATATAGCAACGTCATGTAAACAACAGCATTGCTACACGCTCGACTATTCTCAAGCCCTTTAAGGTGATGGAAACATGCGGGGTTATAGTATTGTTATTGTTTAACTATCACGAGGAAGTGAGTCATTTGACGTCGTTATTCTTTCAACGGTACACCTTTTATCCTGTTTATAATTTGGAAAAAATTTACGTGAGTCATGACTCATGGCCCATTAAGAAGATTTTAGCCAGTCTTGCAATTACCTCAATTATAAAGCATAGTAATATCTAATAATAATTATTTTGTACTTGTATAATTGCAGTATATGATAACTAAGTGATTTGTTTAACTGTCACGTAAGCATGCTTTTTACCTGACTGCGAAACGCAGAGGGTATTGTGTTTATCAGTCTATGTTTGTGACTATATCTACTTATGTCCAGATGTTACGCTCTAAAGTAGGATTGTAACTTACGATCCTTATTATTTCAATGGTAGATAGTTATCCGAGGATGGAGGATCTGGTGGTCAAATAATTGTTTATTATTTCAGCGCAACGTTTCGAAATATTTTATTTCTTCCTCAGGCTAACATAATATTGCAATTTTTCACCATCAAAACTAAAGTATTGCCTTGCCAATATTGTCTTTGTTTGTAAATAATCCATGGTACAACATTCGCCAATGTTTCACAGAAAGTCATCATTAAAATAATTAAATAAAAAGATACAATTTTATATATTTTTTATTTAATTACTAGTGGACCCGGCCCGGCCTCGCCCGAGTGCTATGAATAATAGGTAGTATATTTAGTATATTGTCAATCGGTTTAGTAGTTCCAGAGATAAGAATTTATGATTTATTAGCCCCCCCTGCAAGAATTTATTCCCCTGCGTAGTTTTCTATTAGTGAAAGAATTTTTAGAATCGGTTTAGCAGTTCTAGAGATAAGAATTTATGATAGAAAACAAAAGTTGATGGGAATAAGAAGAAGAACAACCGACGGTGTTGATTTAAAAATGCAGTGCGTCGACAGAATATCAGAATAAGATATATACCTACATAAAGATTTATATAAAATATAAAAAAAATAAATTAACAATAACCTATTTTATTTATTATATTTTACGAACATTTGAATTTATAAGATAAGTAGAAGTAGATTACAATTACATATTGTGTATTTGTGTTTAACGGTATTCACGTTATCTGTCTGTACCTGCGATACAGACATACCAATTTTATTTTGTTTTTTTAATTACATATTAATTTTCTTAATTTGATTTTCTCGCAAATGTTAATAAATTTTCGCGTTCTCGGAAATGTTTTTTTTTCAAGATTAGTGAATTAGTGAACTGTCTATTATTTTTCTTTTTAATTTCCCAGAATAATTGAATTGTTTTCCAATGAAATGTTGTTGTTTTTTCGAATATAAAAATAAGTGTAGTGTTTACTCGGTAGTTTTTTTGTATAGCCGTTCGGGCGGTAACGACTGTGATTTAGTAATTGGCAATTTACCAACGACATGATGTCTTCGAGTTTAATTAAACAGGAGAAAAATACATAGAGTTAGCAGCAGTGACCTGTTGTGTGTCGAATGCAGCATGGCGACGCTCGCAGCGCAGCGTGGCGTATGTGTGTGTCAAGTTGTATGAACCAACTTAATTTTTTCAACTTTTTCAACGCCAATCGTTTGCTCTACGTTTGTTCCAAACGCCTACAAAATTTCAGCCTTTGTTCCGAAAAAATAAAAATGTTAGTAGCAATAATAGGTGGCCAGCCAACTTGACGTCAAGTTGTATGGCCCACGTCCAAATAACAACATTTTGGGAACTTTCATTTTGCCAATCGTTTGTTCTCGGTTTGTTCCGAACGCCGATAAAATTTCAGCGTTTGTTCCGAAAAAATAAAAAAGTTATTAGCAATAATAGGTGGCCAGCCAACTTGACGTCAAGTTGTATGGCCCACGTCCTTATAACAACATTTTGAGAACTTTTATTATGCCAATCGTTTGTTCTCGGTTTGTTCCGGACGTCTTCAAAATTTCAGCGTTTGTTCCGAAAAAATAAAAAAGTTATTAGCAATAATAGGTGGCCAGCCAACTTGACGTCAAGTTGTATGGCCCACGTCCTTATAACAACATTTTGAGAACTTTTATTATGCCAATCGTTTGTTCTCGGTTTGTTCCGGACGTCTTCAAAATTTCAGCGTTTGTTCCGAAAAAATAAAAAAATTATTAGCAAAAATAGATGACCAGCTACTATTATATGTACACTACTGCACATTGGTTTGTCGTTTTACTTTTGGCCAGTAATGTACATAATATTTGTTGGTTACCTATTTTTGCTAATAACTTTTTTATTTTTTCGGAACAAACGCTGAAATTTTGTAGGCATCCCGAACAAACGATTTGCGTTGAAAAATTTGACAAAATGCAAAATACCAGGGTTGTTACGGATGCAAAAATTTAGACATCCGCGGATGCAGATGCGGATGCGGATTATTAGAAGTTCACATCCGCGGATGCGGATTTTGGGATTTTAAAAGGATAATTATTTAAATTTTAAGTGCATAAATAACTGAAAATCAATTTAATTTTAACTTTTCATTTATTTAATCATATTTTTAGCACGTGCCACTCTGGCTCCGCCCACTTTCTTTACATGTAGTTACTCGTTGATGTGAATCTGCATCCGTAAAAACTCCGCATTGATGGATGCGGATGTGAATGCGGATGCAGATGTCTGAATTAATGCGAATATTCCGCATTTACGGATGCGGATGCGAATATTCGTAACACCCCTGGTCCATACAACTTGACACACATGCGTGGTGTAGCCATAGATATAGAAATCTGGCGATGTAGTACAAGGGAGGGGGCTGGTTGCTCTTGAGGGGGGGGGGGCGGTGAGGAAGCAAGTGATGTATACTAGCAATTGAGCATAGTGATGGGCGATTGTAAGATGTTTTTACAATCGAAACAATTGCAATCGTTCATAATAACAATCGAGTCCACAATCGACTCGGAGTTTGATTTTACAATCGAAATGTTCGATTGTTCAAGTCGATTATTTGCCAGCGAATGAGAATACAATATATAATCGCAATTCAAGGGTATATGCTAGTCGATTGAAGTCTGACGTTCACACTACTCGTTCATCGTTGATTCACTGTTCAGTCGGTCTTAGATAAAGTGACCACACGTCCCGATTTTGGCGGGACAGTCCCGCTTTTTGGTGGACTGTCCCGCGTCCCGCCGATTTTTAAAAATGTCCCGCTTTTTAGAAAATATCTGCATTTCTTATTTTAAATGTACTGTAAAAATATATTACCTATTATTTATTAAGTATTATGGTGAATATAAAGAAATAAAAAATACATAAAAAAAACACATAAAATGCATGCAGAGTAAACTAAATTAGGCAATGTACCGAGTTAGATTTACTCGGTGGTGTTCGATCATTGTCGTTACGTCTCGGCTTAATTCAGATAAGTGCGAACTGCCGTTAGACACTGCGATTTGTTGTTTTTTACAAATATTTTTATAGTTACCAATAATTAATAATAAATACATTTTTGTACAAGTATATGAATGTATACATTAAAATATATATAACTAAATTGTAATTCTCATTTCATCCCATTCGTCCCGCTTTGTCTCAATGAAAATGTGGTCACTTTAGTCTTAGAGCACTCGATTACTGCACAATCGACCATCCATCGACTCGACCACAGTTGTTGAGTGATGAACGATTATATATTATGTGGCTCTCGACAGTGTACGTCGTCTGTACGATTCAGTACTATGCGACTAGTTCGCGGTGAACTATGAAACAACAACAATCGAGTCCAAGTGAAACCATCGAGAGTCATCGAGATGTTTGAACAATCGAGACAATCGACTAAAATATCTCGTAATCGCCCATCACTAATTGAGCATGCGCAGAGACGCGGACAATACAGCGGGAATATTCGTAACGTTATAATGTCTTAGGATCTAGGACACTCTAAAGGTACGTGCAGTATGGAGCTGGGATTCTAGATGGTAGCGTAGATCATAGCAGGGCTTGCTTAAATTAGTGCTTTGTTATATATGCGAGCGTACACAACGAAGCAGTGAGTGTAGCAGGTATAAGCGCTGTTACAAGAGTTGGTAGATTCAAGAATGTATCTCACCATTCTTTCAGTGCGCTGACTACTACAATCAACGTGTGACAACTGTCAAATGGCCGTTACAAGTTTCGCAATGGATGTGACTAGTTTAATAAGTGAAATTTTGCCAGTTTTTATTTAATTTGTATTGGGTTTTTTCTAAGACGTATTCAAAAGTGTTAGGTTCCATACGTAAATATTCAAAAAACCGGTGTGGGTAAAATTTTAATTCTTGGTATAAATGATGAAATTCGCCATGTTTAGATCGTTTTCTATTGATAGGGTGGACATGATAGCTCCTACCCAAATTTCTATCTAAAATATACCACTTTGTAGCAGAAGAACACAAATATTCGTCTTCGCTATCTGACATTTCAAACGCGATTTAAGCTTGTATCAAAGCTTCGTTGTGCAAACCTATATAAACGCTTATAATTTCAGCCACCATCTACCATACATGCTACCATCTAGAATCCCAGCTGCGTACTGCATGTACCTTAAGAGTCAAGACTATTCTAACGATACCTCATTTATTCAAATCGGTCTATCCGTTCCAGCTCTATAGAGCGTGACATCAACATTATTCCGGACATACACACACTAATGGCCGGTTGATCGTACATTTTAATCATGATGTTTTTTAATCACACTGTTAAATGACGGATTGCTATGGTAACGAAACTCAGCTACCAATGAACACACGTAGCTGTCAAAATTTAACAGTGTGATTAAAAAACATCGGGATTAAAATGTACGATAAACCGGCCATCAGACTGATAAACCCTTTCTTGCATTCCAATGTTTTGTCGGAATTAGCGCTCCCAGGGACCCGAGCTCGTACCAGTCGGTTTGTGTATGCCGGCTGGCGGATTCTATTACACAAATGGATTATTTGTTGTGTTGAAGACGCCAATAAAAAAAAATTGTGTTTTAAAGACCACCAACAGCTAAGGTTATTTGAGTCTAGCACCAATTCATATTTTCAATTCATTATTTTTTTTTAATAATAAATTGAAAATCCAATTGACACGTTTACCAGCTCTCGGGCTAGAACCCTGGAACTGGGGACTTGCAATAGAGGAACCATAGCAACGCCGTGTAAACAATAGCATTGCTACACGCTCGGTTATTCTCAAGCCAAGACGCTATTGACCTGAATTGTCGACGCGTCTATAATGTACAATAAATAAAAAAACTCGGGTCGCAGTGCCAAACCCTGCCGACGATATAGTGTATTTGCTAATACAGGCATTGTGGCATTATTATGTGAACATAAGTTTGTTTTTTGATAAAATAAAAAATTTAACCCCTTAATACAGCCCTTAAAATAATTAAATTTTTCTAAATTTCAATATTAGACATGGATTTTATCAGTACATCTGCACCAAATTAAATACACCCTTCCATAAGTAAATCCGTATCAACAAACTAGTGTTTTCATAAAATTTGAAAGTCCGGTCCTGTCGGGCCGATTTTATTAAAATTTTAGCAGCACATTTTAATCTCTACTAAAGAGTTAAATTTCAATTTTGAAACAATTCTGACGATTTTTTCGGTATTTTTGGGCCCGAAAACTTTTTGGAACCCCTAAATACAATCCTTAAAATGGTCCGATCGGGCCCATTTTAAATAGGCTTCGTGCGGTGATGGATTCCAACGTGCCTACCAAATTTTGTTAAAATCAATTAACTCTTTCGAAAGTTATTGCCCGCACATATATATATATATATAAATATATATATATATAAATATATATATATATACATATATAAGTAGACATTTCCAAAAATGGTGCCAAATTGTTCAGGAGGCTATGAAACGTCGAGAAATTTTGGTCCGACCCCTAGGTCCCGCCATCCGACCGACGCCAATAGTGTATGTGCCATATGGCAAATACACTAATAACTAAACCCTTTCGTGGCGTGTCACGCAGTCGGGGAAAAATTGGAAAGTTTGAGAGGGTGCGAAATGGGGGACACAGGTGTAGAATTGTTACGCCGCCCCCGGCGCACTGGTATTTAACGCAGTAAATGCTAGTAGCTGTAGGTACGGTGGAACAACAGCGCGAATATGAAAAGAACGTAGGGTTGGCGAACTTCCAAATTTTTATTGTGATCAAAAACAAATGAATTTGTTAGTTTGTTACAACGTTAATTATTATTAATGAAATCTACTTTTACTTGAAGTGACCTCAAATAAAAATATTTTTTTTACATATTATAACAAGCTGTTTCCTAATGTTAATATAGTTCGTGTAGATCAGGGATGTACTAAAAGTATTTCAATTAAAATGAATATTTTTATTCAAGACATGCACGCTTTTAGTGGTTTTTCATGTCTGTAAAACAGATCTTAAATGGTCATTTATCGACTGGTGATGTCATAATCCATTATGAAAGACTTTTTCGATATATAATGAATGAAAGACACTTGAAAAACCCCCTTACATAACAGCTGTTCCGAGTACAACCAAGAAGCCAAAAAGTACTCAAGTACTTTTAAATACGTTTTTTCGGGTCGAGTACAAATAAAAGTACATTTAAAAAAAATCGACTGATGACCAGTCCTATACTTCCCACCTAGTAAATATTTGCAAAAAATAAACACTCTTTTTTATTCTTTGAAAAAAAGCATGGCCCTCTTTTTTGTTTGGTGATCTACTGATGGCTAGTAATATAGCGAAAATCATGGTTACCTTGATTTACGTACAATTTTCTTTTTTTAGTAAAATATTTTTTCTCTCGAAAACTATACATTTTAGAGAAAAAAAATATTTACATTTTTTTCATATTATAATATCCAGAATTCATTTATATTTTTTTTACCTATGTTAATACGTGACATTGAGAACGTTTTTTTTAATATCTCAGGATCCACTGAACCGATTTGATTCAAAATCTAATCAGATCTAAGTTAAATGCTGATAAACACAATAGAACAATCGGCATGGCCGTATGTTGTTTCGTTTTTACGATATCGAAGGCGTAACATTGACCACACACACACGCATACAGTCATCAGTCAGAAAATGATCTTAAACGATTGCTAGGGTCTCAAAATGTGAAGATCTGTTAAAATCTCGAAATATTTTTTTCGGACTAAATCCATTACTTCCCTACCATAGTAGAGGTGGGAAGTAAAAAGTATTCGTGGACTGCGTACCAAGTACGGTTGCTACGGATATGAGATTTCGGATCCGGATATATTAGGAGTCTTTTATCGGTTTCGGTTATGGATACGGATTATTTCAGTTATTCGATAGTTTTGGTAACTGCGGGCTCAGCTAGCTGGTTCCTGATTGGCTACTGTCATAGATAAAGACATTTTGTCTGAATGAAACAGGGAGACATCTTTGATTTCAACATTTTGTTCAGATTGAACGCCCGTATACATCGACCATTGACATCATCGGAATAAATGCCGAATTACTTCGTCAAAAGAAACGCAGATATATTTTTGCTCTCTTTGTTGGCTTCGCTCACCGCACATTGAGTAAATAGCATAGACATAGAAATCTAGGGACGTAGTACAAGCGAGTGGGGTGGTTGCTGTGGGGGGAGGCGGCGATGAGGAAGCAAGTGTGCCCACGTTCTATTGGTCGCTTCAGTTGCGCAAGCGCTGTACGAGCAATTGAACATGCGCAAAGACGCGGCCAATAGAACGTGGGCACATGCATAACATGGACATGTCCACAAGATAGGCATGCACCCTCCCCTGAATGGCTTCCCCTCTCGTCTAAAGTGGCACTTTATACTACATCCGCAGATTTCGATATCTATGGTAAATAGACAAAGCTTGGTATATGTTGTTAAGTTATTTGAAATATTTTAATATTTAGATTTACGCTTATATTAGCTTCACCTGTATGTTTGCGGGCTTGCTTGCGGGCTTGTGTGTTTGTCAGTTTGTAACCGACTTCTTTGAACTTGATTTTGACCAACTTTGAACGGTCAGATTTAGTTTAAACTTTGCACACTTATCAAGGACCGACGACAATACAATAATTCAATAAGTTTGTCCCATTATCCTGACCAGGATCTCCAGGACTAAAAAAAAAAAAAGCAAAAAGCTTCAGATTGAACTGAAACTTTGCACACTTATCAAGGACCGATGACAATACAATAATTCCATAAGTTTGTCCCATTATCCTGACCAGGATCTCCAGGACTAAAAAAAAAAAGCAAAAAACTTCAGATTGAACTGAAACTTTGCACACTTATCAAGGACCGATGACAATACAATAATTCCATAAGTTTGTCCCATTATCCTGACCAGGATCTCCAGGACTAAAAAAAAGCAAAAAACTTCAGATTGAACTGAAACTTTGCACACTTGTCAAGGACAATAATTCCATAAGTTTGTCCCATTATCCTGACCAGGATCTCCAGGACTAAAAAGCAAAAATAAATTATAATTTAAAAAAACTAAAAAACACGCTTTAATGAACTAAAAAGTAAAAAATAATTAATTTTATTGTAAAAAAGCGTGGGGTAGTATGAAAATATGATACAAAGCACCCCACGCTTTGTTACAATGAAATTAATTATTTTTTACTTTTTAGTTCATTAAAGCGTGTTTTTTAGTTTTTTTAAATTATAATTTTATAGATACCTATATGAAATGCATTGATTTTATAACAAGCTTGCATATCCCTGTTAGAGAAACTACAGTATGCCAACCTTGAAATAAAGAACATCCAATATTATTTTTAAGGCAATCATGCATAAAAATAAAAAAAATATCTAATGTTCTGACCTACAAGTCACAAGTGCAAAGTCTTTTCTTATTTATTAAACAAAATAATGACATCGTGGTTTATCAAAGCTGAAAGATAATTCTTGCACAAAAATAACAAAAATAAACGAGTCTTTAAGCACACTTTATGCTATTCGAATTCAGGGCGGAAAATCCAATGGTCTGTTCTCTAGTCAGGCCCGGAATTCTGCCTAGGCCAACGAGGCACCGGCCTAGGGGTCCAGCCGCAGAGGGGGACCTTGACCAGGGCGAAAATGATGATTGTAGAAGAAAAAGCCCAAAAATTTTCTAAGATCCCAATTGGCGTCTTATCGTTCCTCGGGCAGCAATTCACACGCGTTGCAAACGCTGTGTTTCGTTCCGAGTAATTGCATATTATTTTTCACAACTCTATTGACAATTCGATTTGGGGTACCTGCAATTTGAACGCGCAAAAAAGCCGCAAAAATATTAGATCGGTCAAATCCATGTGAAATTTATGTGGGGTTAGGTATGTCTGTCATTTTGACGTTTTCGAATATTATATGCGAATTGAAGTTGACGCGACTCAATCGCTCTGTCTCTGTCTTAACAACTTTAAGAAACAGAGAAAACCGACAACTGAAAATTTTCATCCCTAGGGTTGAAACTCTCAGTCTCAACCCGCTAAACAGGTACTGAAAATCGAATTTTCAATAGTAACGTATAGTGAAAAATATAAATAATAGTGCATTTTTTTTTGCTAAATTTCCAACCAATCCGATTCAATTTCTAATTTTTTTTTTTGGTTTGGGGGTCCCAACTTTCAAGTGCCTAGGGATTCTAGGCAAATCGAACATTTTAGGTATGGAAACAAAAAAAACAAGCCGTGAGGTGGGTCGTTTATTAGGACTAAAGTGCGACCTTTGAGGTCCACACGACGAACTTCCCAGTTTGATAAATATTTAATAATAATAATTAAATTAGATATTACACAGAAAAGTAATCATTTTAAACATTAAAACATAATCATTATTTATTTTTAACAATAATTAAAAAAAAAAACGGCTGAACCGATTTTTATAAAATTTATGTCGGATCAAAATGACGTTAACACGGCTCGATTGACATCCTTACGAAGTCGATATAATTTTTTATTCGCGAGATATTGTGTAAAAACTAGTTTTTTGGAGTCTATTTGGTTAAGAAAAAAGAACGACTGAACCGATTTTGAAAAAATTTCTTTCAGATCATATTTACGTTAATACGCGTCGATTGGCACCCTAACGTAGTCGATATCATGTTTCATTCTCAAGATTTCGCCTTAGAAAAAAATGGACACATACGTACGTACATACGTACACAGACACACATATACATCTTTCTAAAAATAGTGTAGTGACCTTGAAACAAAAATTTGTTATACATTTTGATTTCGATTTTCGGACCCATTACAATAACTTCCAATGGGAAGTTGAAAATTGAAAAAAAAAAATCCATCACAATTTGAAAACAAGCTTCCAATATGAAAAGTAGCCGGGTAAAACATATTAAAGTTTTAGTATAGATACTAGTATTGAAGATGACACTAAAAATGTTGTTACCTGGCTACTTCCATGATATTGGAAACTGTGATAGGTGTGGCCGGATTTTTGTTCTCTTTAGATTTATTCTCTTTAGATTTTTAGAACGGATAATTGGATTTTCAATTTTTTTATTGTAAATTATAGACGCGTCGACAACTTAGGTCATTTTTTTAAAAGAGTACGGAATTGAAATACCTTTTAAATGAGGTGCTAAAAATTTCGAGTTGACAGTGCCTTTGGCGCCAAAACAAATTTAACCTCAAAAGATAGGTAGTTGATTTAACCTCGATTTTGTCCGAACTCTTCAACTCGATTCGTTCAAACGTTAAGTTGGAGGAGGGGGAATACTTTAGATGCGCACTGTATATACCGCGAGCGAACCCGCGGGTTCAGACTAGTATCTACCAGATGTTAATTTTAAATGAATGTTATTTCACCAAAAATAAAAACAACATCTTGTTAAGACACTGAAATATTATGACAACTGAATCGTCGATTTATAAGAAACGCTTCTTTTATCTAAGTTATGTAAACATTGTGTGTCAAATGTTTGATAAATATTTACCGAACATTTTTGAAGTAAAACTTCTTAGGCGGCGCTGGCTTACTAATTTGACGACTAAAATACATGGTTATAGAAATATTACATGGTGTGCTTATCCCATATATGTAATTAGGGAATGCAATCTCGAGCCGAGATTGGCAATTCGAGATCTCGCGAGATCAGTCTGAGTTCGAGATTGGCAATTCGAGATCTCGACAATATCGAGATTTCGCCCACTTTTAAAAAAAACGTATTATTTTGTATCTAAAACTTAATGAAAACTACTTACTTGGGACAGTGTGACTGTGTCGCTGTGTACGTGTGTGATTTATTGCGTAGTGCACTGTGTAGATGATTATTATTCATTACTTTCCTTAAATAAACGTTGATTTTTTTGTTCCAAGATTCAATTAATGTTTTGTTTTATTTTCAAAATGTAACAGTAATACCCCAACTCACACAGCACACTATATGTCAATTAATTATTTTGGAAATAACTTCTTAGGAGTTATGAAGCATAGGGTAAGTTACTAATAGTAACGTTTACGAACATTTGGTTTGAATTGTTCTTAGACATATTCAATATTCTCTAACTTTGTAATTTGTTAGGCATCTAATGCTTGTTATAAGTTAAATAACTGTTCATTTTACTCAAGAAAACAATAATTAAAACAATATATGCAGAGAAACAAACAGAATCAATTAGCGCGACTGTCAAAAACTATTACGTATAAGTTATAAGTTTTTTTTTCAAGCGCGTTCGTTCTTGAAATCTCGTTCGAGATCTCAACCATATCGGGTCGAGATCGATTTCAAAAACGAGATTACCTGCCCACGAGATTACATCTCGAAAAATGGCTCGAGATCTCGCGAGATCGAGATTGCATTCCCTATATGTAATACTCCTATATTGCTAGCGCCCGTAAGTGGAAGTATCAGGCCGCAAGTGAGACAGCAAATGACTGTTTCTATCTTTGTCGAGAAATCCATCTCGTTGTGCGCAAGCGTTGCAACATTCGATTCACATTGTTTCCATAGCAATTTCGGAAATATTATTATCACTATTAATCTTGTTATTATCATAGATCAATTAATATTATAAATTGTTCATGCGCATAAGACTCGACGTCTTGCGAGAGGGACAGACATAATATATATGTGTGCACCGTTGGCTTTTCGTCCGACTCCAGACCCCGGCTAGCAATATAGGAGAGAGAGAGAGCGAGACGTTTTTCTCTATCCGACGCATTTTGATAAACAATATTTCATTGTTTGCCGGACAGCGTTCGTACAGTTTGGCCGTCGCCGGTCGAACTGTATAGCTTTGCGCACTTATGAATGAATGAATGAATGTTTATTGCACATTAAAAACATACAAACGGCACGGTTCAAATTATACATTGTTCTTCCACCTAGCCCATAAAAATTACATTAAAAAAATTACAAAATTAAAAATATAATAAAAGAAGAATTACTATCCCAGTTGTTCTGTCAGTAGTTTATTATAAATGAATGCAGAAAAATTATTTTTATTATAATTTTTTACATGAGCAGGTAAATCATTCCACATATTTGATGCGACAGAACTAAAAGATTTTTTATACGCCGATGTAGGTACTATGTATATCAATAATAAAATTTGATTTGAAACGCGTTCTAGAACGCTGACTAGAATCACTGTTTGCCGGACGTATGTGTAGATTTTGCTTAAGTAAATCACACTTCTGTAGTGTGTAGTGTAAACTGCACGGTCTTATAAGTAAACTAAATTTTACTGTGTAGACATCTATCCGAGTATTGCTTAAGAAGTTACACTTCCTCCAAGTGTCGCTATACACACAATTATTGTTTTTTGCTTGAAGCAGTACAATTTCATCTTTTTGTGAAATACAGTAATCATGTTGTGTATTTTTCGTGTGTGATAATTGGTGTTGATCAACGATATTCATTTATATATCATGCATATTTAATTTAATTTTCTAGACGATCTTTTCATTGAATATAAAACCTTGAAAGCGATAATAAATTATCATTTCATCAAAAATAATTACAATATCTGAGTTACAACAAATTGTTGTTAAAAAATGCAGGTGCATAAATTTGCATATTTTTATTTTCAATATAATATTATTTTGACATAGTACTATGTCTTTCCCGGCGGTATATAGGGGGTAAAATGATGCGTTACAAAAATGTGTGACGCGAATTACCATATAGTTACGCTATAGTTTGTTTGTGTTTTTATCATGTATGTTGATACCGTCACCACTTGTGGGAAGGCGGTCGCTCGTAGATCTATTGTTCGAAGTACCTAGTAAGAAAAATTATAATTTAAAAAAACTAAAAAACACGCTTTAATGAACTAAAAGTAAAAAATAATTAATTTTATTGTAAAAAAGCGTGGGGTAGTATGAAAATATGATACAAAGCACCCCACGCTTTTTTGCTTTTTTTAGTCCTGGAGATCCTGGTCAGGATAATGGGACAAACTTATTGAATTATTGTATTGTCATCGGTCCTTGATAAGTGTGCAAAGTTTCAGTTCAATCTGAAGTTTTTTGGTTTTTTTTTTTAGTCCTGGAGATCCTGGTCAGGATAATGGGACAAACTTATGGAATTATTGTATTGTAATCGGTCCTTGATAAGTGTGCAAAGTTTCAGTTCAACCTGAA
Source organism: Mongoloraphidia duomilia (assembly GCA_039654895.1). Classification (NCBI taxonomy): domain Eukaryota; kingdom Metazoa; phylum Arthropoda; class Insecta; order Raphidioptera; family Raphidiidae; genus Mongoloraphidia; species Mongoloraphidia duomilia. The sequence goes on along the minus strand of CM077527.1, from coordinate 1,986,172 downwards.
ATTTTTTGCTTTTTTTTTTTAGTCCTGGAGATCCTGGTCAGGATAATGGGATAAACTTATTGAATTATTGTATTGTCGTCGGTCCTTGATAAGTCGACAAAGTTTAAACTAAATCTGACCGTTCAAAGTTGGTCAAAATCAAGTTCAAAGAAGTCGGTTACAAACTGACAATCAAGCAAGCAAGCAAACATACATGTGAAGCTAATAAAAGCGTGTTAAAAAAGAACGCGAGAGAAGGGAAATAGAGGACTGGGTTATTATGGATGTATAGTTGGGCCCATATTTTGAAAGTAACAGAGAAATAATAACCCAGTGTTCTCCTATTTTACTTTATAAAAAAAGGAAGTCAATTTCAGACAAATTATATTATAAACAATATTTTGTATCAACCATGATACAATGTCACGTTAATATTTTTTGACAGATGTGACGTCATTATGAAACTACAGAAATAGTTCTACGTCTTCGGTTGCGGCACAATCGTAATTACTGTGCCTCTTGTCATTTTTAGGGTTCCGTAGCGAAACTATTTAAACGGGTGGTAATGAGTCGCGCAGATAGCTCAGGCGGTTAGTGACCTTAAAAAAAAGTAAAAATAACGTACGAAGTTTGAGTACCACTGGTGTGTGTAATAACGGCCATCAACGCTTGTTTTACGTTAAAAACTCATCAAATCTCAAAATAGTACAACGACCTTACTGCTGTTTCACATCGTTTGGCGATCACATGTTCACTAGATGACCTCCAAGGAGTATGAAAAACAGATCCGAAAAATACATTAATCTACTAGCGGTCCGATCCGACTTCGCCTGGGTGCTATGAATTTATGATTTATTATCTATACCTCCGCGAGAAATTTTCCCCCTGCGACCCGGGCGAAGCCGGGCTGGTGACATAACATGATGCTGTAGTCAAGAAAAAATCATTTTTTAAACCTGTGTCACCGTAGGGATTCTAACCCTAAACTTTCCACTATCGCGGCGGACTGAGTTAACAATTACTCACACAGTGACACATTTTCAAACAACCTTTAAAGCATTCTGTCACTGAAAAACCACCACATGCGAGAGTCGATATTTTAACACGGGTGCTATATTACCGAATTATCTCACATATGCGAGAGTTAATCACAAAAGGGTGAATCAAAGATGAAAGATCCATTTATCAATAATTAATTTTAACCCCGAGTTCGTAGTTAAATATACATTTGTAAAGTGAAAATCAATCAAGTCAGTCTATTATAAACAGATTAAACTGAAATGTTGGTCGTCATCTAAGATTTTGAGGAATCCTGGGTAAATTTTTGAAATGGCAAATTTTTCTGTGTAGATACCCGTTACATAGGAAATCTTACGGCGAATTCTCCGTCTTAATTAATTATGGCTTTACAGTGCTGCATAATAAAAAAGTTCCGTACAAGTGCCCTATTAGATTCAATATCTGGATGATCGAGCTTTGCTCGGATGAGTTCAAAAAAAATAGTACTTAAAGTTCCCATTTCATCAAAATCGTTAGTCGTTTTTAAGAAAAAAAATTACATACCTATAAGTAGATAATATTATTATACGTCAGTATACGTCATACTACATAACATATGTACCTACGTATTTTATATAGGTAATATAAAAGTAATATACCTATTTATTTAAATATTAGTTAAAAAAATAACAACAATAAAATCTAAACATAATTATGTAAGTATAATTATGTTTAGACTAGCCGTTACCCGTGGCTTCGCCCACGTATTTTACGATTTAGAATTTATTATCCCCCCCGTGAGAAATTCTTTTCCTGCGAAGCGAAGCTAGGCTGGTAGTGTTTATTCGCTCGAATTTTATAATACATAACTCACTCGCTTCGCTCGTTCGCTCGGATTTTATTAATACATTACTCACTCGCTTCGCTCGTTTGCTTGAATATTATTAATATATTACTCACTCGCCTCGCTCGTTCACTTGAATATTATTAATACATTACTCACTCGATTTGCTCGTACGCTCGAATTTTATAAATACATTACTCACTCACTTCGCTCGATCGCTCGAATATTAATAATACATTACTCACTCGCTTCGCTCGTTCGCTTGAATATTATCAATATATTACTCACTCGCTCCGCTCGTTCGCTTGAATGTTATTATTACATTACTCACTCGCTTCGCTCGTTCGCTCGAATTTTATTAATACATTACACACTCGCTTCGCTCGTTCGCTCGAATATTAATAATACATTACTCACTCGCTTCGCTCGTTCGCTCGAATTTTATTGATACATTATTGCTCATCTACGATACCTATATAAGGAACTCCTGTGCAAAATTTGTTATCCCCCCGCGAGAACCTTCCCCCCTAATTTGTTATCCCACCGCGAGAATCCCCCCTAACTTGTTATCCCCCCGCGAGAAACTTACCCCCTAATTTGTTACCTCCCCCGCGAGAATTTCCCCCCTAATTTGTTATCCCCCCGCGAGAACCTTCCCCCCTAATTTGTTATCCCACCGCGAGAATCTCCCCACCTAATTTGTTATCCCACCGCGAGATTCTCCCCCCCCTAATTTGTTATCCCAGCGCAAGAATCTCCCCCCCCCTAATTTTTATCTCAGCGCGAGAATCTCCCCCCCTAATTTTTTATTCCACCGCGAGAAACTCCCCCCCCCCTAATTTGTTATCCCCCCGAGAGAATCTCCCCCCTAATTTGTTATCACCCCGCGAGAATCTCCCCCCTAATTTGTTATCCCCCCGCGAGAAACTCCACCCCTAATTTGTTATCCCCCGCAAAAATCTTCCCCCCTAATTTATTATCCCCCCGCGAGAATCTTCCCCCCTAATTTGTTATCCCCCCTCGAGGTTCTCCCCCCCGCGTAGCTTTCTATTAGTGAAAGAATTTTTAGAATCGGTTTAGTAGTTCCAGAGATAAAACAAAAACAAATCTATCCCACGGGAACCGTACATTTTTCCGGGATAAAAATTAGCCTATAACATTCTCTGACCCCTAAACTACCACTATGCAAAAAATCATGTTGATCCCTTGCTCAATGAAAAACAAAAACAAAACTATCCCACGGGAACCGTACATTTTTCCGGGATAAAAAGTAGCCTATGTGCTATTCCAGACTATAATCTATCTCTGTACCAAATTTCATCCAGATCCGTTCAGCCGTTCTGGCGTGATTGAGTAACAAACATCCATCCATACATCCATCCAAACTTTCACATTTATAATATTAGTTAGATTTTATTGTTGTTATTTTTTACTTTTCAAATAATTACTGATTATTTTAATAAGTTAAAGATTGACTGTCATTTGACATAAATAATGAAAATAGTTTGTTTTTTCCAAAGCCTACTCACCATACGACACTGTTTTATAACGTTAAAAAACCGTTTTTAAAAATGATAAAATCGATAGGAAAACGAATTTTTCCAGGGATGAGACCTAGCTAGATCGATTTTTTGCCCCCCGAAACCCCTCTTCGGTAAATTTGATCAAAATCGTTAGAGCCGTTCACGAGAAAATATTTATATAGGTACATATATACAAGATTTGCTCGTTTAATAATATTATAGGGATTCAGCCTTCCATTGCCAATTGCCATCCTCCTGTTTCTGCGCACCGCAAAATATATCAAACGACACTCGAAGCCATTCAAACAAATTAAGACAAATCCTTGAAAAAGAAGCAGATGTTATTTTTAATATTATTGGTGATTTTTTTCCACTGTTAGATAACACTGACCTTCCCCTCCACTCAGTTGCCATTTTTATCTCCAATCGTGTTCGTTGTTTGTGACGTCATTAAAAATAGTGCAATAAATACAGTAGCGCCAACATCGATTCGGGTGTATCAGAAAAAAAAGAATTAAAAGTTAAAAAAAAAAAAAACTGAAACCCGACTACGTATAAGGGGCCATTCAAGTATTACGTAAGCACTATCAGGGGGACGGGGGGGTCTTTGCTTTGCTTATTTTTGATGACATGGGGGTTGGGGGGTCTGGATGGTGATTACGTCAGCAGTATTTATTTTTTTATTTTTTCGGATTTTCTACAAAATTTAGTCGATTTTGGTTTGAACACATATGGCAACCCTACTTGTCTATGCTTGAAAACGAAACGATTTTCAGGGATTCCCGAAAATAATGGATACGTTTGTTTTGCTCGTTAATATATTAAGATTATAATAACTGAATTGGTACCATGTCAATAAAATTTGCATAAATAAATATTATGTGCGTTAAAGTCATCTATTCCAAGCCTATTCCTTATTTCTAGACTTATAACTGCTGCTCATGAATCAATAAAGAAACCAGAACACATTGAAAAATGCATGTACGTTTTCGTAAGCATGGGTGGAGGGGGGTAAGAGCGTTGTTTACTTTTGCAGACGAGGGGAAGGGGGGGGGTTTAGTAATTGCAAAAAATCTGCTTACGTAATACTTGAATGGCCCCTAATAATAAAAGAGATTTATTGTCCTGAAGTAATAGTAGATTGTATAATATCAGCGACACTAATAAACAAATTGACACGCGCATAATATATTATGTCGCTGCTTGTCAGCGTTAAAGCGTTCTGGTGCAGCGTTCTATGGCACGGTGACGGTCAGACACAACTTGTTGAGTTTGACTGCTGACCGCGTGTACCGACGTATAGTAAACGTTATTGTATTGTTGAAATGGCGAACGACGAAGACAACTTGACTGAAAAACTAATTGAAAGTTACCGCAACAGTGTGGCCTATTCAAAAAACGCCACCGCGCTAATGTGCTCAGGCCTTTAGGCGTACATACATGCATGTAAAGCAGCTATTATAGTGGGTATGGGAAAAACGATAAATGTACATTGTGTGTGTGTTTTAAAGACCACCAACAGCTAAGGTTATTTGGACCTAGCACCAATTCATATTTTCAAATTCATATTTTTTTTTTTGATAAATGTACATCTGTTTACAATTTGACTATGCATTTTGTACACAGTCATTGAATTTCTTTGTTTTTTGAATTTGGTTGAATTTCTGGGAAAAATCTGCCAAAAAACGCAGACATTGTCGACCACGTATTCAAAAGAAGAAAACAAGCGTGGAGTTTATATCAATAAATTATGCAAGATATTTACAAATCAAAACATGAAATAGTTTTTTTTTTGTTATGATCAGTTACTTTGTCGAGGATCTGTTCGGGAGTTAAAGCAAAAAATTTCAGTATTCGAAAAAATATTATCTTATGTTTTGATTTGTAAATATCGTGTATAGTTTATTGGTAAATTCCACGCTTGTTTACTTCTTATTAGTGATGTGCCGGATATCCGTATCCGATCCGTATCCGCGGATATCCGAGGGAAAAGAAAGATCCGTATCCGTATTCGTATCCGTTAGTTTTTTGGCGGATCTTTTACGGATCTTTTACCTTATCAATTTTCAATTCATAGATAAAATTTTATATATATAGGTGATTAGGTAATAATGAAAAACAGTTAAATTCCATTCAGATTATTTTTTATTTTTTAATATCGTGGTCAATAACTTTTTCCCATAACAGATAGTCTCTTTCCAAAAGTCGATGTGCAATATTTAGTATTTACCGCCGCGTACTCTAAGAAAGTTAAGATGCGTATCCGTATTCGCGGATCTTGAGACCAAATATCCGTATTCAGATCCGTATCCGCGGATATACATTTTTAACGATCCGGCACATCACTACTTCTTATATAATACTAACTATAGTTACATTTCTAAGATAACAGTAATTTGAAACAAGCCGTGAGGTGGGTCGTTTATTAGGACTAAATTGCGACCCTTGAGGCACGACGAACTTCCCAGTTTGATAAATATTTAATAATAATAATTAAATTATATATCCCCCTCCCCAAAATTCATAAAATGAAAGGTCGGCCGTCGCTGGTATACAGTGTCTACAGATTTGAAATTAGTGATATCAAAGTTGCGTCGCCTTTGAATGTAATAACTCCAGCACACTACCAAATACAAACGTTACGCATTTCAGTATTGATGCGTTTAAATTAAAAATATTTTATCCGAATAGCCATGACTTCAACAAATTCAAGTTGTTTTCATTGTGTTTTTGACGTTTCAATTTATGATTGTGGGTAGTAAATCATGGCTATTCGGATAAATATTTTTAATTTAAACTTAATCACAGTTCTTTAATAATTATTTAGTAAATAAAAGCTGCATATTGATAATTTGCAAACATACGTGTCGGGTAGAGTTTTTAATTATGAACAAATTTTGTATTGTTTTTTTTTTCACCAAAATATATAAGGAAGCAGGAAAATTTATAAACATGGTTTTACATAAATAAAATTAATTGATTCCGAAGCATATAAGGAGAATGTTAGATTAGTAAACATGTCACAGTTGAGTAATTGTAATCTCATTCCGCCGCGAAAGTGGAAAGGTTCTGGTTAGAATCCTGACTGTGACTATGGTTAGTAAAATGATTTTTTCCAATATGTTTGGAATCAATTAATAATTGGCTGCTTTCCAACGAAAATTTTCAATGATTGTACACGTAAAAATTAATAAACAAACACTTGAAAAATTCTACACATTTATTCTCCTCAACGATCGTTTCGGGTTTCTAACCCATCATCAGGAGTTTACATTAATGTTTTAATGTAAACTCCTGATAATGGGTTAGTAACCCGAAACGATCGTTGAGGAGTATAAATGTGTAGAATTTTTCAAGTGTTTGTTTATTAATTTTTATTCAATCATGTTCGACCAAGTGCCTAGCGATAATTCTATAGAATTTAGATTTTACATGTAAAATTCCTATTACCCGGAGAGCAAATCAGCACCCGGTATATGTATTTATTTTGCATATACATACATGCTCGCACCTATATTGGCTGGGTCATTTAACTCAGCTGTGCGAGTGTTCAGAATATACATATATATTATTAAATTTCGAAAGCAACTTAGTTTGAACAGTTACTAGTAGGTAGTCAGTGACCGACCGTTTGAACTGTTTGAACGTTGGATGCGCAGATGTTTATATTTGCTGCTGCAGTGCTTTAGACGCATCCGTTCAATTATCTATATATTATATTATATATATATTTTGTTGTTTTTATTATTTCTATATATGGATTCGTACACTAGAACTAGACGTTTTACCACACTGACGAAAAGATGTAAGTTGACTGTCTTTTGTTGTTTGTTTTGCTGTCGTTCAATTTTCTTTTGTTCTTGTGTGCTATTTCGATAATTATTATTGGACTTAATAATGGCCGAGCGTGTAGCAATGCTGTTGTTTACATGGCGTTGCTATGGTTCCTCTATTACAAGTTCCCAGTTCTCGGGTTTTAACCCGAGAGCTGGTAAAAGTGTCAATTGAATTTTCAATTTATTATTAAAAAAAATAATGAATTGAAAACATGAATTGGTGCTGGGCCCAAATAACCTTAGCTGTTGGTGATAATTATTATTATTGGTACGAAAACAATATTACTGTTGTATCTGTTAGCCATTCTGAACTGGCATCCAACTTTGTTTTTGTTTTTTTTTTTTTTTTTTTGAAATGTAACTTCTTATTAACAGCGTTAACCGTACCATCGAAAAATAGTAGTAAAAAAAACTTTTTAGAGACAAACTTTTATTTAAATGCACTAAAAAAGAAAAAATATTTTTTAAGAATTTAGGTTCATAATTATAAAAGCGTGGGTCGTGAACTCTATGGTAGTTTAATAGTCACGACCCACGCTTTAGTAATTATAATAATTGTATTAAAAAATATTTTTTTCCTTTTTAGTGCATTTAAATAAAAAGCTTGTCTCTAAAAAGTTTTTTTTACTAATATTTATTTTGTTCATTTTAGTCTTTCAAAATTTTACTCCCCTTTGACACCCGTAGGGGTTGAATTTCAAAAAATCCTTTCTTAGTGGATGCTTACGTCAGAAAAGGAACTGTCCAAATTTCAAGTTTCTATAGCTTCAGCGATTTGGCCTGGGCGTTGATTAATAAAAATAACCCTACCTACATCCCAGTTTGAACCCCTTAGGGGTTGAATTTATTTCTAAAATGATTTAATCATGTATTGACATCGGGAATACATATTATGTGTACAAAATTTCAAATCGATCGGATACCTGGAAGTCGTTCAAAATTGACTTGCAAGATTTGACCTAAACAAACAAACACACAAACATACATTGCAAGTTAAATAAAAGCTTGTGAAAAGAAATCATAATATAATACCATATTGTCTTGATATAACGACATCGGGTATAACGACATGCCGTCTGTAACGACCAAACATAAGAGTCCCGTCTGGTCTTCGTAATAAATATGAACAAAATAGATTGGTTTATTACGACATTGGCTATAACGACTGATTTTGTCACGTGATATAGGTTTTAACGATGAACAGGCAAGCACATGCACTTCATAATCCGACACACTAAATAGACCTCGCGCGGCGAAAGATGAAGCCACCGCATCATAGTAACGTGAATGCATTGCGCCCGCCTGTTAAAAGTGGCGCCATCATTACGCGATGATTATAAATGATAAAAAAGATTGTGTTTTAGAGACCACCAACAGCTAAGGTTATTTGGGCCCAGCACCAATTCATATTTTCAATGTATTGTTTTTTTTTTAATAATAAATTGAAAATCCAATTGACACTTTTACCAGCTCTCGGGCTAGAACCTGGGAACTGGAGACTTGTAATAGAGGAACCATAGCAACGCCATATAAACAACAGCATTGCTACACTCTCGGCTATTCTCAAGCCCGATATTATTTATAACTGTCAACCGTGAGGTTCGTGCTTACACTGTGCTTTTTAACATAGACACAGTTTACACTAATTAAATTGTTGCAACGGTACGGAACCCTCGTGGCGAGAGTTCTACTCGCACTTGGCCGGGTTTTTTTTATTATTTATTTTTAACGAGTGGTTATACATTTTTTATGTACTGTTCTGAAAATCGTCGAAGTTTTGAAGCTTTGCCTGCGTGGTATTTTAATATTTATGCGGGAATGGAAAAAAATCTGTCTTTTGTTTTTCGTGCTTTCCTTTGTTCTTGTTTCATCGGTTCTGGCCTTCAATTGTTCGTATAACGGTGGTAGTTATGCGAACATCAGAAACGTTTTTTAATTCATTATTTATTTTTTGTCAGTTATGCATATTTAATATAACCATTTAGCAAATCACTTTGCCAACGCAACATTTAATATTTATCGGAATTGAAAAAAAAAATGTTCTGTACGAGAAGCACGTTTCGTTAAAAAAAAGTTTTTTTTTAATTGTTTTTCATATTTTTTGTGGCATTCGTTCTTTATACAGGCATCGATAGCTCATTTATATAGATACATAGTATAAAATTAAATTATAAAGTAAAAAAAAGCCCATGCAAAACGTGTACCTAATCCAGTGGTTTCCAACCTGTGGGACGCGAAACTATTGCAAGCTGTTACCAAAATATCATTTTTGAATACAAACAAACCAAAAAATTATTATTACTTATAATTCATTATAGAACGAGAGCTAGTGACAATTTTCAGGTGTTATTTATTCAAGGCCTTATTTTTGTGAAGATGTTAAGGGAGGCATATTAAAGTGCCCTGAATAAGGGATTTTGCTAGATAGCGGTATGGGAGGGATGCAGACCGCCCCCAACATGTAACAAAACAAGCCGTGAAGTGGGTCGTTTATTAGGACTAAAGTGCGATCCTTGAGGTCCACACGACGAAGTTCCCAGTTTGATAAATATTTAATAATACATAATAATTAAATTAGATATTACACGGAAAAGTAATCATTTTAATCATTAAAACATAATTATTATTTATTTTTAACAATAATTTAAAAAAAAAACAAAAAAAACGGCTGAATCGATTTTTATAAAATTTATGTCGAATCAAAATGACGTTAACACGCCTCGATTGACACACTTACGAAGTCGATATAATTTTTTATTCGCGAGATATTGTGTAAAATCTACTTTTTTGGAGTCTATTTGGTTAAGAAAAAAGAACGGCTGAACCGATTTTTATAAAATTTATGTCGGATCTAAATGACGTTAACACGCCTCGATTGACACCCTTACGAAGTCGATATAATTTTTTATTCGCGAGATATTGTGTAAAATCTACTTTTTTGGAGTCTATTTGGTTAAGAAAAAAGAACGGCTGAACCGATTTTGAAAAAATTTATTTCAGATCATATTTACGTTAATACGCGTCGATTGGCACCCTAACGTAGTCGATATCATTTTTCATTTTCAAGATTTCGTCTTAGAAAGAAATGGACACATACGTACGTACATACATACGTACACACATAGTGTAGTGACCTTGAAACATAAAAATTTGTTATACATTTTGATTTCGATTTTCGGACCCATTACAATAACTTCCAATGGGAAGTTAACAAGGCGATACTAGAGTGTCTGAGATTTTTATCGAAGACGATTTCGCTTAACATTTTATCTTCTGTTACACATTTCACGAAATTAGTTCCACCAAGTGCCGCATACCGAGAACTATGATGTTACACATCAAAAATTATGAAAAAGGGGGCGGAGCTACATAAAGGCTGGAAACCACTGACCTAACCGGTTGTTTATGAATGAATTGTGAATTATAGACGCTCGACAACAGAGGTCATTAGCGTCTGTAAAGTAGGAAATATAAATTATGGTACATAAAAGTATAGCTGGACTTGAGAATGGCCGAGCGTGTAGCAGTGCTGTTGGTTACATGGCGTTGCTATGGTTCCTCTATTACAAGTCTCCAGTTCCCAGGTTCTAACCCGATAGCTGATAAAAGTGTCAATTGGATTTTCAATTTATTGTTAAAAAAAAAAATAATGAATTGAAAATATGAATTGGTGCTAGGCTCAAATAACCTTAGCTGTTGGTGGTCTTTAAAACACAATTAATTATAAAAGTAGCTGATATGAGTTAATTTTTTGTACAATTTTTAAAACATCAAAAAAATGTATACAAAAAATTTTTTTTCAAGACGTTCCAACGGAAGGCACTTGGTTCAACCTGAGCTGAACTCATCCGATTATTTTTTTTGACATACGAAAATTTGCGTGTATTTCCGCGTTCTATTTATAAAAATTGCTATCGATATAATTTATTATTAGAACCTAGTTTCAGTGAGTTTTGCCAGCTGCCAATTCATTTTAATTTAGTTGGACTTGGTCCTTGGCTACGAGATAAAATATATTTTACTGCACATGTTGTTTCAGAAATATATTATTCTGAAAATATATACAGTGACGTCAATTTAATATGCAATAGTAAATCATAAAAAAAAACACCGGCTGAAGTGCCAAACCTTGCCGAATAGTTTTTTAAATGCGTTAATTTTGATACAAATGAATAGACTACAGAAGTAGGCAGTCCTAATTTGAGCGCGAAATTTAAAATGGAGTCGATTGGCGTTCAAAAATGTATGGGATTTAACATTCATTCTATTCTCTTAAAACACATTTCTTACCAAAACAATGGCTGTTTCATGAAAATAATCAATAAATCCCGTCATTATTGGCTACAAAACTTTATTATTTCGTGTGAAATAATTTTTTATTTGAAATTAAAAATTTATGAAAAATGAATGTTCTAACTTGATTCAGCCAGTGACGTTTATTCTAACCTAACTTAACCTCGTTGACGTTTATCGAGGTATAATTTAACAATTATAATTAGAAATTGAGTTTGTTCTTTCCATTTTGAGTTGAAAAAGTGTTTTGAAGTCGTCTGAGCTACGCTAGATCAAAGAAAAGTAAGCTAAAAGGATAAAAAAAATGTTTTCAACAATAATAGATATTGGATATCTAGGTATTATTTTAACTTTTTCCACAGTCGGAATGAATGAATGAATTGTAAATTATAGACGCACGACATCCAGTCGGAAATTTAAACTTTTTGCAGTCACAATTTTCATTATAACTGCACTCAAGTACAAAACGCCACCCCATAACAAATAGCTTTAATTATTAACGACTACGTGTTTAAAAAAACGAGCTTATGAAATTTGACAGTTGTATCGTGTCAATGGGTGAACGTACGTTTAACGCAGATTCTAGTTAGAAGGAGACAGTTGCGACTCCGCGACGCCTTCCTTTCCTAATCTATTGCTTGTTATGCTAGCACTAGCGTTCACCCGTTGCTCCACTAACGTATATTTTTAGTATATTGTTAATTTACTATTATAATTGTTTATTTATTGTTATTTACTGGTTTTTGTCAAAAATTTTCATTTTTCAAAGGGGCGGCCAGCGGTCCCCGCCAGGATGACGGGTGGCAAATTGTATTTTTTGTGTAAGGATTTTGACGCTCTTTCATCTGATGACACTCATCTTATTATTTTATACCGGGGAGTTTCACACAGTCGGCTCTCCTACTATTAGGCGAGCAAGTTTCTCTCAAGGAGAGGGGGTTAATAGCGACATTTTGCTCTGCAAATTGAAATATATTAATAATAATTGTGACCATTTTTTTTTTGTTATATGTTGGGGGCGGTCTGCATCCCTCCCATACTGCTATCTAGCAAACTTCCCAGTTTGATAAATATTTAATAATAATAATTAAATTAGATATTACACAGAAAAGTAATAATTTTAATCATTAAAACATAATTATTATTTATTTTTAACAATAATTAAGAAAAAAAAATAAACGGCTGAAAAATAGTATAAAAATAGTGTAGTGACCTTGAAACAAAAATTTGTTGTACATTTTGATTTCGATTTTCGGACTCATTGCAATAACTTCCAATGGGAAGTTAAAAAATTGTCTCTCTCGGTCTAATCGTTCATTCGCTCTATTGTGTATACTGTATAATATTATGTATAAAAGTTATAGTATTTGGCAGTGGCGGCTTCTCCTATGAGACAGGTGAGGCTGTGCCTCACCAATAATTTTGCAAATTAAATAAATTACAAATTTATATTATTTTACTATTTGCATAAATATATCCATTAGAATTAATATTTGGCTTCATAGAAATCAGTAAAATATGGGCCTGCCGTCAATCTTAACGCGCTTCGCTAGAAATATCATCCATCCCATTTCTGCATGCGGTCGTATATGGTAGAGGCCGGCCTCGCGCTTCCTTGTCTTTCATGGGCGGTTGCCTGTTTTTGTTCTTATATCATCCATCTCATTTCTGCATGCAGTCGTATATGGTTAGAGGCTCGCCTCGCGCTTCCTTGTCTAGCGTATTAGTAATGTGAGTAACGTGGTGTTTATATGATACCGTAATAGTCCAGTCGAATCTAGCTTTAAGTAGCGCATAAAAACATTCTTTTGAGGCAAGCCTCTACGTAAATTTAATGCGACATTTAATGTGTGTTATTATAGTTTTCGGTTAATACTTTTGTGGTTTTTCGTACTGATTTTTGTTTTGCTTTTTTTTCTAACTAGTCTACTAGACTAACTTAAAAATCTAACCTTACTAAAAAAAATGTTTTTCAACTGTGCCTCACCACTTTCAAATACCACGAGCCGCCACTGGTATTTGGTAAGTGTTTGACTATGTTCGCATTCTATTATTGTATATCGGTTGCAAATGCTTTTCCTGTTCTTACGAAAAGCTGTTTGCATTGATCGCCTTTTGCAATAAAACGGATATTTGCACATTGATTTTACGAATGTTTACTAAATACATGTGTCCGCAAGTAAACAATGCGCAATCTTTCGTTTTTACACAGTTTGAACGTATACAAGCAGTTTCTCCACTCGGCAATATTTCTCTGACAAGAATTTTGGTGCGCACGCGTCGACCTAGTATAGTTTTGAACGCAGGATCTTATGCACAGTGTACCAACTATGATTTATGTCTATAATACGGCTTGAGATTAGCTGAGCGTGTATCAATGCTGTTATTTACATGGCGTTGCTATGGTTCCTCTATTACAAGTCCCCAGTTCCCGGGTTCTAGCTCGAGAGCTGGTAAAAGTGTCAATTAGATTTTCAATTTATTATTAAAAAAAAAATAATGAATTGAAAATATGAATTGGTGCCAGGTCCAATTAACCTTAGCTGTTGGTGGTTTTTAAAACACACATTAGGTTATTGTTTACTTGTGTTGATTGTTAGAACTGACTTTTCGTTGTTGCATTCATTATTATTGTGTTTTTAATTATTGTAAATAAATATTTATTCCGCCAACTCAGGAAACAGTTTTGTAACAATAGTAATAATTTCCAACTAAGTTAGAAGTAAAATCATGGTTTTACTTACTTGACTTTTTAAACAGCAATGCTCACTGACAATTATTACGGAAAATTAGAGTTCCGAGTTTACAATGAATCTCACAACGAGCACTCGCGTCGATATTATTATAACTCCGCCCCCCTGCACACAGTCTATAGTCTCGTGCAAAACAACACTTCAAGGCCTCTGTGATTGCATTTGTTAAATATGCTATATTAAATAGACGCCGGTTAAATTATCCTGTGCTGAAAAAGAGAAGGACACTTGACGGTTTGTCAAACACCGTGGAAAATGTCACCGAGCAAACCGTCATCTTGTCGATGTACTTTAAGTGCACATGTTTTATACAGGCTGGATCTTAACCCACTAACATTTTAAATCGAGTAAAACGGCGTTTTATTTTATAATTATTTATACTTCTTTATGCGATTCCGGACTCGTTTAACGCAATGCGTTACTCGATGCGCGCGCGCCCCACATTTTTGAAGTAAGAACTTGAGAAAAATTCCGTTAGATGTCACGCGAAGAACAGATGTCGCTGCCGTACCGTAATTATCAAATACGAAATTCTACTTAAAACCAGAAATAAAAATAGTTTATATCTAAATTAGTTCAGATGTTGTATGCAGTGTTGGGAACAACATACTAAAAGTGCTATATACTTTTTTCTTGAAATATGGTTTTTAAAACCAACTTTGTTCTTATGGGGATTCAATATTAAAATTTAATACGTTTATCATTTTAGACCGAGAATTAGTGACAATTTTTTGGTGTTATTTATTCAAGGCCTTATTTTTGTGAAGATGTTGAGGGAGGCATATTAAAGTGCCCTGAGTAAGTGATTTTGCTAGACAGCGGTATGGGAGGGATCCAGACCGCTCCCAACATGTAACAAAAAAAAAATGGTCACAATTATTATTGCTTTAAGGCTGAAATTGTTTGTATAGCTTGTCGGTGACCCAATAATGCCCATTATAATATTTACAGCTCGATTGGTCAGTATTAAAAGGGTGGCAGATCACCCTAAACGTGTCATGTACCCGACGAAATTTATACTAATTAGTTCAAGGTTCAAATTTTAATATGTTGTTACGGCGACTGTTTTAAGCATATATTTCAATTTGCAGAACAAAATGTCGGATTAACCCCCTCTCTTAGAGGGAAACTCGCTTGCCTAGGTGTTTATATCGTTTTGCAAGGAGGTTAATACCGCCATTTTGTTCTGCAAATTGAAATATATACTTTAAACAGACGCCGTAACAACATATTAAAATTTGAACATTGAACTAATAATATAAATTTCTCGGGTTTCCGGTGATCTGCCACCCCTTTAATACTGACCAATCGATCTGCAAATATTATAATGGCATTATTGGGTCACCGACAAGCTATACAAACAATTTCAGCCTTGAAGCATTAATAATTGTGACCATTTTTACTTCCCACCTCTACTATGGTAGGAAAGTAATGGATTTAGTCCGAAAAAAATATTTCGAGATTTTAACAGATCTTCACGTGTGAGACCCTAGCAATCGTTTAAAATAATTTTCTGACTGATGTGTGTATGTGTGATTGTGTGTGTGTGTATGTGGTCAATTTTTCGCCTTCGATATCGTAAAAACGGAACAACAGACGGCCATGCCGATTGTTCTGTTGTATTTATCAGCCTTTAACTTAGATCTGATTAGATTTTGAGTCAAATCGGTTCAGTGTATCCTGAGATATTAAAAAAAACGTTCTCAATGTCACCTATTAACATAGGTAAAAAAAAATATAAATGAATTCTAGATGTTATAATATGAAAAAAATGTAAATATTTTTTTCTCTAAAATGTATAGTTTTTGAGAAAAAAAATATTTTACTAAAAAAAAATAAAAATTGTTCGTAAATCAAGGTAACCATGATTTTTGCTATATTAAACTAGCCATCAGTAAGATCACCAAACAAAAAAGATAGCCATGCTTTTTTCAAAGAATAAAAAAAGAGTGTTTATTTTTTGCAAATATTTACTAGGTGGGAAGTATAGGACTGGTCATCAGTCGATTTTTTTTTGTTCCATGTTGGGAGCGGTCTGCATCCCTGCCATACCGCTGTCTAGTAAAATTCCTTACTCAGGGCACTTTTATATGTCTCCCTCAACATTTTCACAAAAATAAAGCCTTGAATAAATAACACCGAAAAATTGCCACTAGCTCTGTCTATATGTGTACCTCGCCGTTTGTATATGTTACGACTAGCCGTTACCCGTGGCTTCGCCCACGTATTTTTCGATTTATGATTTATTATCCCCCCCGCGAGAAATTCTCCTCCTGCGAAGCGAAGCCGGGCTGGTGGTGTTTATTCTCTCAAATTTTATAATACATAACCAACTCGCTTCGCTCGTTCGCTCGAATTTTATTAATACATTACTCACTCGCTTCGCTCGTTCGCTCGAATTTTATTAATACATTACACACTCGCTTCGCTCGTTCGTTTGAATATTAATTATACATTACTCACTCGCTTCGCTCGTTCATTTGAATATTAATAATACAATACTCACTCGCTTCGCTCGTTCGCTCGAATTTTATTAATACAGTACTCACTCGTTTCGCTCGTTCACTCGAATATTAATAATACATTACTCACTCGCTTCGCTCGTCCGATCGAATTTTATTGATACATTATTGCTCACCTACGTTATATAAGGAACTCCTGTGCAAAATTTCATGCTTCTAACTTCAAAAATGATGAACTTCCATACAAACTTTCATCCCCTATTTAACCCCTTTAAGGGATACATTTTCAAAAATCCTTTCTTATTACTCATCTACGTTATATAAGGAACTCCTATGCAAAATTTCATGCTTCTAACTTAAAAAATTACGAACTTCCATACAAACTTTCATCCCCTATTTAACCCCTTTAAGGGATGAATTTTCAAAAATCCTTTCTTATTACTCATCTACGTTATATAAGGAACTCCTGTGCAAACTTTCATACTTCTAACTTCAAAAATAACGAACTTCCATTCAAACTTTCATCCCCTTTTTAGCCCCCTCAGGGGTTGAATTTTCAAAAAAAAAATTTCTTAGTGCTCACTTACGTTATATAAGAAAATTCTGTGCAAAATTTCATGCTTCTAACTGCAAAAATTACGAACTTCCATACAAACTTTCATCCCCTATTTAACCCCTTTAAGGGATGAATTTTCAAAAATCCTTTCTTATTACTCATCTACGTTATATAAGGAACTCCTGTGCAAACTTTCATACTTCTAACTTCAAAAATAACGAACTTCCATTCAAACTTTCATCCCCTTTTTAGCCCCCTCAGGGGTTGAATTTTCAAAAAAAAAATTTCTTAGTGCTCACTTACGTTATATAAGAAAATTCTGTGCAAAATTTCATGCTTCTAACTGCAAAAATTACGAACTTCCATACAAACTTTCATCCCCTATTTAACCCCTTTAAGGGATGAATTTTCAAAAATCCTTTCTTATTACTCATCTACGTTATATAAGGAACTCCTGTGCAAAATTTCATGCTTCTAACTTCAAAAATAACGAACTTCTATGCAAACTTTCATCCCCTTTTTAGCCCCCTCAGGGATTGAATTTTCAAAAAAAAATTTCTTAGTGCTCACCTACGTTATATAAGAAACTTCTGTGCAAAATTTCATGCTTCTAACTGCAAAAATGATGAATTTCCATACAAACTTTCATCCCCTATTTAACCCCTTTAGAGGTTGAATTTCAAAAAATCCTTTCTAAGTGGGTGCCTACGTCACAAAAGGAACCTACTGTCCAAATTTCAAGCTTATATCTTCAGCGGTTTGACCTGGGCGTTGTCTGTCAGTCAATCAATCAGTCAGTAACGGAACTGTTTTATATATATAAGATAGAAGATAGAAGTATAAATTCCAATCGTATGTGAAACATACACGATACACATGCTTTTTTTATAGCAATTGTTCCTCACTACTCAGAGATTTCGTCAGATAAAGATAGGTAAACTTTTTTTCTGACGAAGCCACTGTGTTGTGCGTAACAATTGTTAAGAATAAAGTTTCGGTTTTAAAAATTTAGACATAAGGTTGAGAGTCGTAACAGGAACCCAGCATTAGTATTCTGTAAAAGTTTAACGGGAAAATTCCACTGAAATTTTTCATATTAAAAATTATTTCGGAACATGGAAGTCATGTAAAAATTGAGTGTTGTAAACACCACCAACAGCTAAGGTTATTTGGGCCTAGCACCAATTTATATTTTCAATTCATTATTTTTTTTTTAATAAACTTGAAAATCTATTTGACACTTTTACCAACTCTCGGGCTAGAACCCGGGAACTGGGGACTTGTAATAGAAGAAAAATTAATAAACAAACACTTGAAAAATTCTACACATTTATTAATCTCAACGATCGTTTCGGGTTCCTAACCCATCCTCAGGAGTTTTTTTTTTTTTTATTGTGGATTATAGACGCGTCGACAACTTAGGCCATTAGCGTCTTAAATACAACAAATATCATAATATATCACTTAAAACTAGATAACATCACAAAACATCCATGAGCAGAGGTGGGATTCGAACCCACGACAGTCTGATTCAGAGGCTGCGACGCTACCAACTGCGCCATACTGTCCTCTCATCAGGAGTTTACATTAAATTACATTTTAATGTAAACTCCTGATGATGGGTTAGGAACCCGAAACGATCGTTGAGATTAATAAATGTGTAGAATTTTTCAAGTGTTTGTTTATTAATTTTTATTCAATCATGTTCTACCAAGTGCCTAGCGATAATTCTATAGAATTTTATTGTAATAGAAGAACCATAGCAACGCCATGTAAACAACAGCATTACTACACGCTCGGCCATTCTCAAGCCCTGGAAGTCATGTATGGGTTCTCCAATCTCCATATCGATATTTCTTTGATGTGAAAGTTTGCTTATAAATTATAAAGTTTTGCGTCAGTCCGTACGCTTTAAAGCAAATTCAGCGGCGGCGCGGCGAGTGGGTCGGTAGGACCTTGATGGCTATGAATTATTCATCCCACTCTCTAGCACCATATTATATGTATCTATTTGTATACAGTGTGATTTACAACGTGTATAAAAACAGCTGACAGGTGATTGGGGATGTTATTTTAAGCAAAAAATTTACTGACGAAGTCACGAGTTTTAACTGGCCTTTCTACTTAAAATTATAATTAATTGTGTAGATTTTTGTAAGATTCAAACGCAACTTTAATTCCTAACTTTGGGCTTGAGAATGACCGAGCGTGTAGCAATGCTGTTGTTTACATGGCGTTGCTATGGTTCCTCTATTACAAGTTCCCGGATTCTTGCCCGAGAGCTGGTAAAAGTGTCAATTGGATTTTCAATTTATTATTAAAAAAAATAATGAATTGATACTAGGTCCAAATAACCTTAGCTGTTGGTGGTCTTTAAAACACACACATACACAATTCCTAACTTTGCAAGTAAAATAATAGAAGGAAACAGCATGGCCGACAGTCTTGCCAGACATGCTATTCAAAGTGGAGATAGTACGACCGTCAAAATTCCGGCTAACGATATAATAAATTTGGCAAAAAAGTCAGCTCAAACAAAATGACAGAGATTTTGGACAGAAAGTAGCAGGGAAAAAGAAAAATGGCTATCTAACATACAACCGATCATCAAAAATCAACCATGGTTTAAAAAATATAACAAACCAAGAAAAAACATCACCCAGATAATTCGTATGAGATTTAATCATGGTTATTTCCAGTTCCATTTATTTAGAATAGGTGTAGTAAACTCCCCAATCTGTAGTTGCGACAATTCATCTGTTGCAGATTTAAATCATATTTTTCTATCCTGCCAAAAATTATGCACCAGAACAATTATGGCAACGTCTACGAGAGAAAGAATTTTTCTTCCCTCTCAATTTAAGTCACATCCTAAGTTCGGTTAACTTCGAGGTATATGAAATTTTAAATGAATTTTGTGCCAGACATAGTATTACTATATGAACCCTACTAACAGTAGTCATTTTGTGTGTTTTTCCAAGGTTTGAGTCCTGTGTTTGTCTTGGGTTCCTAATGCTGCGAGGGCCTGTGGCGAGAAAAGACGTTGGTTTCTTTAGTCCTTATTATTTTGTGTCTGGCACATGGGATTAAATCCTTAAAACCAAGGGGAGGGGGGTTTAAAAAAAAGTAAAATAAACATAGGTAGTCATAGTAGATCCAGCGTAAGATCTGGATCGACAATTCGCGGCGCGGTAAAGAAATACGGGCGGACGTCACGGCGCCGGCGGGCCGTAAACGTTGGTCGTCGCAAACAATATTCAAGACAAGACAATAGTGTCCGCGTGTGAACATGCAGTTCCTGCACAGAGTGCTTTACCACATGGCCCCCAAGGACAAGGACAAGAGTCTTGCCATCGCGTCCGACAACAGCCGGGTTCTCTATCTCACAAGACCCTATCTTCCGCCATTATTATCTTGTCCTAGCATCTGAACTGTTCACGAAGCGGCCAGTTATTAGTCTTGTCCTGAAAATTGTCCCCTTGTGAAAAATTGTCCCATGCTTCGTAAATAGTTTTGATGCTAGCTTCTAAAGCTTTGTCCATGATACAATATTTTGAAATAAATATAAGTAATGCTCATCACGTCGGGGTCACCAATTATAAAGATCTTTTTGACTTAATTTAATATTATTGTAGATCCTTATATAAAATTAATAATAAATAAATAAAACACAATAAAATTTGATTTAATCAAGACGAGTCTAAAATATGTCTGATCACAACGAAATTATAATTTTGAATTACATGTTTGTTTCAAAAGCGTAGCTAATAGAAACTGCCAAAACAAAACAATGTTGTGTCGACAATGTGGAGTATTATGTTGACTCAAAATGACACAACACAATAATGGCGGAAGATAGAGTCTTGGGCTTGAGAATGGCCAAGCGTGTAGCATGCTGTTGTTTACATGGCGTTGCTATGGTTCCTCTATTACAAGTCCCCAGTTCCTGAGTTCTGGTAAAAGTGTCAATTGGATTTTCAATTTATTATCAAAAAAAATAAAATAATAATGAATTGAAAATATGAATTGATGCTAGGCCCAAATAACCTTAGCTGTTGGTGGTCTTTAAAACACAATTTTTTAAGATAGGTTCTTGCGAGATAGAGAACCAGGCTATATCAGAAAACAATTGAACAGTCATTGTCTTGTCTTTGAATCATATTGTTTACACGTGGACATTATTGTTTTGTCCGGTTGTAATGTCCTGAATATTGTTCCCGTGTGAACTTAGCTAAAATCCTGGTTCAGACGGGGACAATATTCAGGACATTACAACCGGACAAGACAATAATGTCCACTTGTGAACAACAATTCAAGCGACATGACAATGACTATTCTATTGTTTTCTGAGATAGCCCGGATTTCTATCTACGCGTAGACAATGTCTACCGCCATTATATTGTCTTGTCCAGAGCTGGGCGTGTAATCGCGCAAAAGTAACTAATTACATTTACCAATTAATTTTCTTAGTAACTGTAATCGATTACATTTTATTAGTGTATTTGCCATATGGCACATACACTATTGGCGTCGGTCGGATGGCGGGACCTAAGGGTCGGACCAAAATTTCTCGACGTTTCATAGCCTCCTGAACACTTTGGCACCATTTTTGGAAATGTCTATTTATATATGTATATATATATATATTTATATATATATATATATATATATATGTGTGCGGGCAATAACTTTCGAAAGAGTTAATTGATTTTGACGAAATTTGGTAGGCACGTTGAAATCCATCACCGCACGAAGCCTATTTAAAATGGGCCCAATCGGACCATTTTAAGGGTGGTTTTTAGGGGTTAAAAAATGTTTTTGGGCCCAAAAATGCCTAAAAAATTGTCAGAATCGTTTCAAAATTGAAATTTAACCCTTTAGTAGCGATTAAAATGTACTGCTAAAATTTTAATAAAATCGGCCCGACAGGACCGAACTTACAAATTTTATGAAAACACTAGTTTGCGGATAGTGCTTTACTTACTGAAGGGTGTATTTAATTTGGTACCGAGGTTGCATTGATAAAAATATTGAAATTAAGAAAAAAAATATAATTTTAAGGGATGTATTAAGGGGTTAAATTTTTTATTTTGTCCAAAAACAAACATAATAAAGCCAGAATGCCAGTGTTAGCAAATACACTATATTGTCGGCAGGGTTTTGGCACTGCGACCCGAGTTTTTGTAAAATAACTGCAATCGTACTCAATTACTTTTTTTGATGTGAAACATCTTATGTCGGGCTGTGAACAGCCGCGTGAGGGAAAATATGCAACGAAAGATCAATGCAACGAAATGTTTCTCCTTCGCTGCTGTTCTCCCCACCACTGCGGCACTTATATTTTGTGTAATCAGCACAGTTCTGTTCTTGTCCTAACATCTAAAGTCTAAACTAACTGTTGAATTGTGTTTTAAAGACCACCAACAGCTAAGGTTATTTGGGCCCAGCACCAATTCATATTTTCAATTCATTGTTTTTTTAATAATAAATTGAAAATCCAATTAACACTTTTACCTGAATATTGTCCTCGTGTGAATTCTGCTTTATTCGTTGCGGATCATTCTGTATATTTAGATGCATGGCGTCAGGACGCATCCGGTATATACTTATTATTGTGACGTCTCTGGAGGTGATCCGTTGCTGACGCTGATCCGTGCTGTGATGAGACAACGTGTATCTATGTTATGTACAGTCGCGGACTCAATATAATTTACACCAGAGTTTTTGATGTGAAACATCTTATGGCACGGGTGTAAAATCGATTGAATATTACGTCGCGTCTTCTCAATGTTACGTGTCGCGTCTTCTCAATGTTACGTCGCGTCTTTTCAATGTTACGCCCGTCTTATCAATGTTACGTTCCGTCTTCTCAATGTTACGTCGCGTCTTCTCAATGTTACGTCGCGTCTTCTCAATGTTACGTCGCGTTTTCTCAATGTTACGTTGCGTCTTTTCAATGTTACGCCCGTCTTCTCAATGTTACGTCGCGTCTTCTCAATGTTACGTCGCGTCTTCTCAATGTTACGTCGCGTTTTCTCAATGTTACGTTGCGTCTTTTCAATGTTACGCCCGTCTTCTCAATGTTACGTCGCGTCTTCTCAATGTTACGTCGCGTCTTCTCAATGTTACGTTCCGTCTTCTCAATGTTACGTCGGGTCTTCTCAATGTTACGTCGCGTTTTCTCAATGTTGCGTTGAGTTTTCTCGATGTTACGTCGCGTCTTCTCAATGTTACGTTGCGTCTTCTCAATGTTACGTTCCGTTTTCTCAATGTTACGTCGCGTCTTCTTATTGTTACGTCGCGTCTTTTCATTGTTACGTCGCGTCTTCACGCACTATACTGTTACAGTCGCTATGATCCGTGAGCGCGCGTGTTTGAGTCAGTGAATTGAATTAGAGTAATTTGGAGTAAACTAGGGTAAATTATAAATTTTTCACTCTGGAATTACTGAACCGATTCTAAAAAGTCTTTCACTAATAATCTTCGCAGGGGGAGAATTTCTCGCAGGGGAAAATAAATCATAAATTCTTATCTCTAGAACTACTGAACCGATTCTAAAAATTGTTTCACCATAATAGAAAGCTACACTATCCCTAAGGGATATAGGCTACTTATATTTTATTTTGATAAAATCGCAGGGGGATTCAAGCTATAAAAACGTTTCACATCTGCCAAGCGTCCAACGACGGCTCACATTTTTTTTTTCGAGTAAGATTATACAAAGTCAGTAGTTAGCAACAAATTTAGTTTGATTGGTAAATGTCAATGTCGACAATAATTAAAAGAAATAATTGTCGTTTAAATTTCTCGAAACGATGATCAAAAAACCGGTCAAATGCGATTCGAACTCGCGTGGAGAGGGTTCCGAATTTTTCCGTTTCCCGTTTCACCTTAAAAATCGGTATAGATATGTAAACTTACATATGTACCTATATTAAGTCCGCTACTGTATCTATATAGACGGAAATAAAAGGCGAGGTTACGTTTATCCAGAAGTACCTGGTAATGGTACTGCGGCCATGATGAGTTATGGACTTGTTTTATAGAGTGGAGACATAAAAATGTTAAAATGTGGGAAATATCAACACTTAAAATTGATAACCGCGTCCACAGAGCCTGCGAAAAGGCCAGATGCAGTTTTCAACGAATAGGAACTGCTTGCAGTTGTTTTGTTTTTAGTTTTGCTTCATTGAAGTGAAACTTCTAAAACTTTTTAACAAAAAAAAAACCTCCTTCAAAAAGCCACTAAAAAGAGGAAAATAATGAAATTTTAAGGTCTCCGCCAATTTAATAAAATATGAAGTCGGTTAAAAAGAAGATATTAATCACTATAGGTAGGCACTATACTTTTTGACCGACTTCAATTTTTATTAAATTGGCGGAAACCTCAAAATTTCATTATTTTCCTCTTTTTAGTGGCTTTTTGAAGGAGGTTTTTTTTTTTTGTTAAAAAGTTTTTTATTTTTTACTTTTTAGTGTCAAAAAATGACATTTACCTTAAATAATCACACGCCGTTACTTACTTTTATTAAAATCAGCCGAACTACTGAACCGATTTGATGAAATTTCTATGGGACCAATCTGAAAGTATATCCTTTTAAATAAAAAAAAAAATTTCAAAATCGGTTCATAAACGACGAAGTTATCCGCGAACACACATAAAACATATATTATACGGTCGAATTGAGAAACCTCCTTTTTTTGAAGTCGGTTAAAAACGATGATAAGTTCGTGAGTCGATGAAACGAAAAAACGACATGGTAGAGATAAACAGATCGAGAAAGAAAGAGATCGAGCACAGTCAAACAACGGAGGCACTATTTATGAACTACGCAGCGCGTTTGGTTGGCACTGCCATCTATAATTGGTTAGGCAAAGTAGTTAAGAAGTTTCACGGTCTTAAGGTTGTTGCCTTGGTACTTAGACAAGTGAATACTGAATATAAGTATACAAAATTTCGTCGAATATAAACATAGGGTAGATATAGTGAATGAATTTTTGATGATTCATAAAACCCTAAAAAGGTGATCGAAAATTGGTTGTTGAGCGTCTATAAACTACAATCTAATCTACCTATGTCGAATTAAATCATAACCCTCCTTTTTTGTAGTCGGGTAAAATAAAAAAAATAAATTAATTGATTTATACGACTGATTTGCATTTGGAAATTTTTGTTGGAAAGCAGCCAATTTTATAATTAATTCCAAACATATCGGAAAAAATCATTTTACCAACCATAGTCACAGTAGTGGGGCCGTTAAGCGTTTCAACCTTGCACTTTGTGATAGAGAGATGCCACTCGGTACGAATGTTGGTCAGACCCATATCTTTACTTTAAGACGTGAAGGCATTTTGGGCCCCGCGACAGGGCCCCTAGACAGGGTGGTTGCGTAACTTTCAGGGGCAAAACGCCTGTAACTTAGCAACCGTTCCTCGCACAGCCCTGGGGCTAGTCTCATTGGATTCAGCGCACTCAATTTCATACGAGACAGCCCTCAGACTAACTCCGAAAACTCCACCAGCCCGCGGATAGGGATGAAATACAAGTAGTCCATTGAAATGTTAAATTTTTTTAGGCTACGTTTGCATTTTGGGTAGGACAAGGTTTTTTCTTTCGTTGCGTGGGAGGGGGCGGTATAAGTTAAAAAATGAGTTTTCAAGGTCGACGGCCACCGCATTTGGCCGCCACCTTGAAAAGGGGGTGTAGGGGGGCCGTTAAGGGTTTAAACCATGCACGACGTGATAGAGAGATGCCATTCGGTACGAATGTTGGTCGGACCCATATCTTCACTTTAAGATGTGGAGGCATTTTGGGCCCCGCGACCGGGCCCCTAGACAGGTGATGGTTGGGTCCGTTAAGCACCTAATGTTGCACGACGTGATAGAGAGATGCCACTCGGTACGAATGACTGTCGAACACATATATCTTCACTTTAAGAAGTGGGGCCATTTTGGGCCCCGCGACTGGGCCCATAGACAAATTGGTTGCGTAACTTTCTGAGGTAAAACGCCTGTAACTCGGCAACAGTTCCTCGCACAGCCCTGGGGGTAGTCTCATTGGATTCAGCGCACTCAATTTCATACGTGACAGCCCTCAGACTAATTCCAAAACCTCCACCAGCCCGCGTATAGGGGTGAAATACAAGTAGTCCATTGAAATGTTACATTTTTTAGACTACGTTTGCATTTTGGGTAGGACAAGGTTATCTTCACTTTAAGATGTGGAAAGATTTTGTGCCCCGTGAACGGAGCCCTAGACAGGTGATAGTTAGGGCCGTTAGGCGCTTAATATTGCACTTTGTGATAGAGATATGCCACTCGGTACGAATGTTGGCCGGACCCATATCTTCACTTTAAGATATCACCTGTCTAGGGGCCCAGCCGCGGGGCCTAAAATGCCTCCACATCTTAAAGTGAAGATATGGGTCCGACCAACATTCGTACCGAATGGCATCTCTCTATCACGTCGTGCATGGTTTAAACCCTTAACGGCCCCACTACACCCCCTTTTCAAGGTGGCGGCCAAATGCGGTGGCCGTCGACCCCGAAAACTCATTTTTAAACTTATACCGCCCCCTCCCACGCAACGAAAGAAAAAACCTTGTCCTACCCAAAATGCAAACGTAGCCTAAAAAAATTTAACATTTCAATGGACTACTTGTATTTCATCCCTATACGCGGGCTGGTGGAGGTTTCGGAGTTAGTCTGAGGGCTGTCTCGTATGAAATTGAGTACGCTGAATCCAATGAGACTACCCCCAGGGCTGTGTGAGGAACGATTACTGAGTTACAGGCGTTTTTCGCCAGACAGTTACGCAATTAATTTGTCTATGGGCCCAGTCGCGGGGCCCAAAATGGCCCCACTTCTTAAAGTGAAGATATATGTGTTCGACCATCATTCGTACCGAGTGGCATCTCTCTATCACGTCGTGCAACATTAGGTGCTTAACGGACCCAACCATCACCTGTCTAGGGGCCCGGTCGCGGGGCCCAAAATGCCTTCACATCTTAAAGTGAAGATATGGGTCCGACCAACATTCGTACCGAATGGCATCTCTCTATCACGTCGTGCATGGTTTAAACCCTTAACGGCCCCACTACACCCCCTTTTCAAGGTGGCGGCCAAATGCGGTGGCCGTCGACCCCGAAAACTCATTTTTAAACTTATACCGCCCCCTCCCACGCAACGAAAGAAAAAACCTTGTCCTACCCAAAATGCAAACATAGCCTAAAAAAATTTAACATTTCAATGGACTACTTGTATTTCATCCCTATACGCGGGCTGGTGGAGGTTTCGGAGTTAGTCTGAGGGCTGTCTCGTATGAAATTGAGTGCGCTGAATCCAATGAGACTAACCCCAGGGCTGTGCGAGGAACGGTTGCTAAGTTACAGGCGTTTTGCCCCTGAAAGTTACGCAACCACCCTGTCTAGGGGCCCTGTCGCGGGGCCCAAAATGCCTTCACGTCTTAAAGTGAAGATATGGGTCCGACCAACATTCGTACCGAGTGGCATCTCTCTATCACAAAGTGCAGGGTTGAAGTTGGATTCGTCGCTTGGCCACTACAGTCAGGATTCTAATCTAATTATTATTATTATTATTATTATTATTATTATTATACTTTAGCGGTGGAATGAGCTTATATTACTCAACCGTGATATGATTACTATTCTAACATTCTCCTTATATGCTTCGGAATCAATTGATTTTCACTACATGCGAGTGTTAATTCATTATAGCTAGGTTATAGATGTGAATCTTCGTACTAGCGAGAGCTCATCATGAAAGTGAAAATTTTTTCAAACACCCTAACGGGTGTTGAGCTCTCGCTAGTACGAAGATTCACATCTATAACCTAGCAATAATGAATTAACACTCGCATGTAGTGAAAAACAATTGATTCCGAAGCATATAAGGAGAATGTTAGAATAGTAATCATGTCACGGTTGAGTAATATAAGCTCATTCCACCGCGAAAGTGGAAAGGTTCAGATTAGAATCCTGACTGTGACTATGGTTGGTGAAATGATATTTTCCGATATGTTTGGAATCAATTATATATAATTGGCTGCTTTCCGAGAAAAATTTTCAGAAAAAAATTGTTTGGTTTGCGTAACATTTTGTATATTTTATGAATTTAAACATTTCTCTTCCGTTTTGCGTAAAAATAGCCGGAAATCAATTTTCCATTGAAATATCCGAAGGACCATGCTAAATAATTTAGGTTCGAAAAGGCTTTATATATAGTTTATTGTGTTTTTAATGCAGGACTTTTTTTATAGTAAAACGCACTCCGTGTCTCAAAGTCGAATACAAAACGTATTTCCGAACGAGACATAAAAATCGTTTTCATTGCTTTTCTCCATTTCATTTTATCGATGTAAATCGTTTATGTGGATTTTCACTCATGTCACGAAAAAACTTGGCAGTTCTGTAGTTTTCTTATTAACCGACTTCAAAAAAAGGAGGTTTCTCAATTCGACCGTATATACCGTGCGAGTTTTTTCAAAGCGTACATAGACTGTTTCACAATTTAAAATCGTGGTATAGACATGGTTGGTATCTATCTGGTCTGCCTGGAAACTGCACACTAAATAACGCAGAGACCTGCCGACAACTATTTCCCCCAGAATACAAATTGTACCTAAGAACCTTTTCTTCCACTGTACATTTTTTTTATAGAAAAAATCATAAATAAATCTCTGAACTTATAAAATTTATTATCACAACTCAATAATAATAAATATTGTAAATAAAAACATTCGTTTCCATAGTTTCTAACAATATCTATACCACGATTTCAAATTGTGAAACAGCCTATGTACGTTTTGAAAAAACTCGCACGGTATATTTTTATGTGGTTATGTATGTTCGCGGATAACTTCGTGGTTTATGAACCGATTTTGGAAATTTTTTTTTATTTGAAAGGATATACTTTCAGATAGCTCCCATAGAAATTTCATCAAAATCGGTTCAGTAGTTCGACTGACATTAATAAAAAAGTAAGTAACGGCGTGTGATTCTTTAAGGTAAATGTTACTTTTTGACACTATACAGTAAAAAATAAAAAACTTTTTAACAAAAAAAAATCCTTCAAAAAGGCACTAAAAAGAGGAAAATAATGAAATTTTGAGGTCTGTGTCAATTAAAATATGAAGTCGGTTAAAAAGTATAGTGTAGTGATTAATATCTTCTTTTTAACCAATTTCATATTTTAATTGGCACAGACCTCAAAATTTCATTATTTTCCTCTTTTTAGTGCCTTTTTGAAGGAGGTTTTTTTTTTTGTTAAAAAGTTTTTTATTTGTTCTAACCGGCTTACTCAGGCTCTGCTTGCTCCGGCATTGGATTGAATAATATCTGATCATGAATTAAAAATATTCTCCACCGGAAGTTACCCCGTGCACTCAATTCATCTCAAATCCTTTCCCCACACCTAAAACGGTTTTAACATCTAGCATGCATTTATATTCTTTTTACTTATGTTAATACGTGACACTGAGAACATTTTTTTAATATCTCAGGAAACCACTGAATCGATTTGGCTCAAAATCTAATCAGAACTAAGTAAAGTGCTGACAAATACTACAAAGCAAACCACATGACCCTATGTCGTTCCGTTTTTGAGATATCAAAGGAGAAAAAATTTCACAACACACATACGAAAAATGGTCTCAAATATGATTCCTAAATCCTAGGGTGTCGAAACGTAAAGATCTTATAATATCCCGGAAAAAAAGGGTGTGGGTCTCGGGACCCCCGACAGATGTGAAACATCAAGGAAAACGTTATTGAACTCGGTGGTATTCCCTATGTAGTAGCAACTAGCTTTTATGCTGACGTAATCCTATATACTGCACTGTAACACACGCGGTTGTCTTCCCGTGCCCGAGCGCGCGGAAGCCGAAAGAGAGAGACAGTGCCGCAGTGGTGGTGACAACAGCAGCGAAGGAGCG
The DNA here is from genome assembly GCA_039654895.1 of Mongoloraphidia duomilia. NCBI lineage: Eukaryota > Metazoa > Arthropoda > Insecta > Raphidioptera > Raphidiidae > Mongoloraphidia > Mongoloraphidia duomilia. The sequence continues at coordinate 1,955,975 of CM077527.1, read as the reverse complement.
GACCATAAATTTCGTTGCATATTTCCCCTCACGCGGCTGTTCACAGCCCGACATAAGATGTTTCACATAAAAAAATTCACAGATTTCGCAATCCTTGCAACCATCGAGGACATTGGAAATGATAACAGCATATATGAAACATAATTAACTGTTTATTATACACACAATATTTATCAATGCACTGTTTAGTTTTGTCAGGAATAACCCTATTATTCTTCTGTTATATACGCGTTCACTTTTGCTTGATTACTTAACTTTTAAATGGATTTTTCTACAGTATTTATTAACATTTGCGCAGATCGTCGCAAATACCTCTCAATTAACTAGACATGATATAAAACACATTTCGAAAAAATTGCACTTGTTCAATTTTGCATGATTGCTCCTCACTTGATCGCGACACCGTTGTCTTTTGGCCTTGAACGAAAACTCGTAACTCTGCCCCCATATACGAACATAAACATTTCCAATGTTAAAATTTTCGCACTGAATCCAAAATACTTCCCTAGAGGTGGAAAGTAAAAACATTCACTTGTGTATTTTAACACAGATGACGATTATAAGAAAATGAATTACTGTATTATATTATGTAAATTGTAAAACATGTCTTTTATGGAGCAACAGAACATTAATAATGTTTCTCGCAGAGGAACTGGAATAAAGTCATGAGGTGTCGTGGGACACCCGACAGAAGCTATATGCTTCTTACGCATTGTATATATTTTTTGTTTTCTTATTTTAAATATTACAAAATTACCTAGCAACAATACGCGCTACCCAGGCAATGAGGTGCGTTGCATCATTCGTGACGTTTCATATTTTGTGTTAGGTCCCCATCCCAAACGTGCGTTAAGAGCTTCAAAAATGCATCTATTTCAAATATGAAAATTGTTTTCTTATTCTATTGACAATAAACCTTTTGATGTGTTCATTTTAACATTGGAAATGTTTATGTTCGTATATGGGGGCAGAGTTACGAGTTTTCGTTCAAGGCCAAAAGACAACGGTGTCGCGATCAAGTGAGGAGCAATCATGCAAAATTGAACAAGTGCAATTTTTTCGAAATGTGTTTTATATCATGTCTAGTTAATTGACAGGTATTTGCGACGATCTGCGGTGTTATTTTTGATGTAAATACTGTAGAAAAATCCATTTAAAAATTAAGTAATCAAGCAAAAGTGAACGCGTATATAACAGAAGAATAATAGGGTTATTCCTGACAAAACTAAACAGTGCATTGATAAATATTGTGTTTATAATAAACAGTTAATTATGTTTCATATATGCTGTTATCATTTCCAATGTCCTCGATGCTTGCAAGGATTGCGAAATCTGTGAATTTTTTTTTATTTTTGACCTTTATTTTGAAACCGAATAGTTCGATCGAATAAGAAATTTAAAAGAGACGGGTCCACCGTACTGACTTTAATGCACGAGCACATCCATTTTTCTTTTCTTTGTCGATTTGGTTTTATATAATAAATAACATTGTTTTCTTTTTTGTTTTAGGTAAGTCTTCTTTAATTTATTACGAAATGAATTGATTACCAAGTATTCGGTAAGTTTTCGATATTAATAGCATTCTTTTAGTTTTTTTTATAACCATGATGCAGGGATCAAATCTGACAACAGTTAAAAAAACCGTTGGCAAAGCCAAAAATGCACAGGCCTTCAAGTTTTAAAAAACTTTTTATAACAATTTTACTAGGTACTGAACGCGTTTCAGTGAATTTCAATAGGGCTCGATTCAGTGAGTGCCTAAACAAAGCAAATAAAAAATAAACCGAGGCGATCCGTCAAGAATTGCGACCTGTAGAGCTCGGACGTACTTACAGACCAACCGACAACTGCTGTTCGCGATTTTCGTTTACAATTTTAGGACTCGAGTCAAGTCTAAAAATGATTTCATTTTATATAACAGTAAACAATAGAATCTTCCCTTTTCGAAAAGCTACAATTTGAACGAATTTTAACATAGATATAACTACTTGTATGAACGAAACTCAGCTCTGGCGCGCAAAGCGATAATAGAGCACACTCCTGCTAGCAAAATGAATGAATGAATTGTAGACGCTCGACATCTCCTGCTAGCGTTCTGTGCAATAAAGGTTACTAGACCGAGAGCTAGTGACAATTTTTTGGTATTATTTATTCAAGGCCTTATTTTTGTGAAGATGTTGAAGGAGACATATTAAAGTGCCCTGAGTAAGAGATTTTGCTAGATAGCGGTATGGGAGAGATGCAGACCGCCCCCAACATGTAACAAAAAAAATGGTCACAATTATTATTGCTTCAAGGCTGAAATTGTTTATCAAGCGATATCAAGATGGGGTATGTGACCAATCAGAATGGACCCTGAGTGCAGGGCCTAGTCGCTTGTAGAAATTAACACTACGGAATACAAGTAACGAATGATCATAATGTACCTGACAGGTCGTACTTCAGTGTATAGTTCTGGCTTCACAAGCGACGTGATATGCTCTTTCTATAGTTATCTCTGTTCTGAGTTTAAATGTTACTAGTGTACCCGTGCAAAACTTTTTTGCGACGACTTAACACTGTCTTCAAAGAACAATGGTTTAGTAAAGGCTATCGCCAAAAAAAAAATGTTTGCCAACACAAACCTTTTTTATATGTAATATGAATCACTTTATTAAGAAAACAATAAGAAATATATATTTCAAGCTTTCTCAATATCATTGTGTATACGAACGCGTTAGTAAAACACATAACCTAGCTTTTAACGATATGTTTTTAATATAATTTTTGATAAATATTTTTGATTCAAACATAACTTTAAAGTGTACGTAAAATATTAGTTTTTTAGAAGCTATAGAACGTATCTATCAGTGTAATACGTACGAATGATCTTCAGAAAAAAATCGATGAGTTTGTCGGTATTTGAGAAACATCGGTTTTTCTTCCAAGTTGCCAATCACTTTTTTCGTATTTCAGCTTATATTATAAGGCACGAATATGAATACCTTTTTTCAGGTGTAGTTATAGAAGTATTGCAACACTGAGGTAACCTCCCTTCATTATAATGTCATTGTCAATGGACGTTTTGTCAATATAAAAAACTATTAATAATGTGTCTAAAATAAGTACTATATTTAAAAGAGAAAAAAAATTTGCACGTACATATACATCTTTATTGTTTAATTTTAAATACTTTTGGAAATTTTGTCAATATAACCCTATTAAAATCTGGGCTCTAAAAATTAAAATGTACAACTGTCAAGTTGTTTCATTGTTTATTGTTTGCATAGCCTATCCACGACATGCGTACATATTTTCATTTCTCTCACACTCATGTATCGTGAACGCCGATGGATTTTCTCTGTTTACGTTTCTCTTCACCCCACTGTCCCCCTCGTCATTTTTACTATTATCGCTTGAAATCACCCCTTTTAAAGAAATTTCACAAAAAAAAAATAGCGATAACATATCTGTGGACTAAAGGCCTCAGTTAAAAAAAAAATTATGTCAATCAGTTGAGCAGGGGTTGCTGGCGGATTGTCTAGACTCCTAGAGAAATAGGGCTTGTGTTTTAAATATATTGTAATTCTGTATACACATATTTGTAAAATGATCTCCGTTTTTTTTTTGTTTATTTTGTTATGAAATATCGCAGAGACTTACGTGTGCACTCTAATCACATGCTAATGTTTTTTTTATTCTTCGCATTTTGTAAATTTCAATATGGCGTGACGCAATTCGCGACCTCCAACATTTTGCACTGTCAACATGGTATTAAATATTACACAGAATGGAAAAAAATTCACTGTAATCATGTAATAGCACAATCTATACATATTTTATTGATTCAATCATTCAGATTTGATGCATGGTTTATTTATTGGTAGTTCGATTATACCGGGTGTCCACGCGAATATTTTTCGATGCATTTAATTTTGAATTAGAAATTGGAAACGAAAAGTTATAATTACCACAAAACACCAAACCATAACAAACACTCCCGACGTACGTTTCGCCAATTAAGTTGGCATCATCAGGAGATGATAAAAACGATAATCATCTCCTGATGATGCCAACTTGGTTGGCGAAACGTACGTCGAGAGTGTTTGTTTTCTGAGTTGACGGAATAAATATTTATTTACAATAATTAAAAACACAATAATAATGAATGCAACAACGAAAAGCCAGTTCTAACAATCAACACAAGTAAACAATAACTAAACAGTAATTACAAAGCAAAATAAAACAACTATATACAATAACTCGTAATTATTACCACTACACTAGTATTTATTTTATCAGTTTATTTATTTATATCACGGTACTATTTATATTACTGATACACCGTAGACTTGAATGCGTGACTCACCGTTGACTGATTCCCCTCACTCACTCGTACTGGCTGTTTATATATGCTGCGTGGCGTAAGTCTAGTGCGTTCTCGCTTTCTCTAGAACTTTCGCGTAGGTACTAGTTGTTACAGTAAGCAAACCCCGTTTCTCAAAACTCTTGCCTGCCGTTTATATACAGGGTGATCCGTAACAATAACTTGTGAGTTAGTCAGTATCGAAATACGTGATTTTTTGAAAAGCTGTATCTTTTTATTGCAATGAGTTAGAAGCTTGAATGTTTTACAGGACGATGGGGTCGTAGAGCTTAGTATTTGATGTGAATTTCAATTTGATACCTCTAGCCGTTTCTAAGAAAAATTCGACTGATGACCAGTCCTATACTTCCCACCTAGTAAATATTTGCAAAAAAATAAACACTCTTTTTTTATTCTTTGAAAAAAAGCATAGCCCTCTTTTTTGTTTAGTGATCTACTGATGGCTAGCTTAATATAGCAAAAATCATGGTTACCTTGATTTACGTACAATTTTCTTTTTTTAGTAAAATATTTTTTTTCTCGAAAACTATACATTTTAGAGAAAAAAAATATTTACATTTTTTTCATATTATAACATCTAAAATTTATTTATATTTTTTTTTACCTATGGTAATACGTGACATTGAGTACGTTTTTTTAATATCTCAGGATCCACTGAATCGATTTGACTCAAAATCTAATTAGATCTAAGTTAAAGGCTGATAAATACAATAGAACAATCGGCATGGCCGTATGTTGTTCCATTTTTACGTATAGAAGGCGACAAATTGACCACATACAGACATCAGACAGAAAATGATCTTAAACGATTGCTAGGGTCTCAAAACGTGAAAATCTGTTAAAATCTCGAAATATTTTTTTCGGACTAAATGCATTACCTACTTCCCTGCCATAGTAGAGGTGGGAAGTAAAAAGGGTATTGACGGACAGATAGACAGACAGACAGACAGACCGACAACAAAGTGATTCTATAAGGGTTCCGTTTATTCATTCTGAGGTAAGGAACCCTAAAAAGAACTTATAAAACGGAATTTGCCTGTATTTACAGACTGCAGTTGCGCGTTGTACTGCTCTATTATTATTCTCGTAACTTTAAAGTTGTGTTTCCCAGTTCAACTGTCATATTGTATCAGGGAGAGGTTAACAAGTATGAAAAACCGTTCAAGCCGCGCCTATATTATTTGTACTTACATTGTATGTTTTATTTTTAGTTCCTTTTGTGTACGCCAGTGGCTCTCAAAACTGCGGGCTTCCCAGAGCGACACGAAGCTTGATTCGTGTTGCCGTCGCGTGCCGTGACTAAATTTTTTAAGTCTCCGGACGTGTTTGCGCAAAGCGTTAAACGATGACACCCCCCCACTATTTTTAGTCGAAAAATACTGCCTTGGAAAAATTACTTCCTTAAGGTACGTGCAGTACGCAGCTGGGATTCTAGATGGTAGCATGTATTGTAGATGGTGGCTGAAATTATAAGCGCCTATAGGTTTGCACAACGAAGCTTTGATACAAGCTTAAGTCGCGTTTGAAATGTCAGATAGCGAAGACGAATTTTTGTGTTCTTCTGCTACAAAATGGTATATTTTAAATACAAATTTGGGTAGGAGCTATCATGTCCACCCTATTAATAGAAAACGATCTAAACATGGCGAATTTCATCATTTATACCTAGAATTAAAATTTTACCCAAACCGGTTTTTTGAATATTTATACGTATGGAACCTAACACTTTTAAATACGTCTTAGAAAAAACTCAAAACAAATTAAATAAAAACTGGCAAAATTTCACTTATTAAACTAGTCACATCCATTGTGAAACTTGTAACGGCCATTTGATAGTTGTCACACGTTGATTGTAGTAGTCAGCGCGCTGAAAGAATGGTGAGATACATTCTTGAATCTAGCAGTTCTTGTACAGCGCTTATACCTGCTACACTCACTGATTCGTTGTGTACGCTCGCATATATTATAACAATGCATTAATTTAAGCGAGCCCTGCTATGATCTACGCTACCATCTAGAATCCCGGCTCCATACTGCACGTACCTTTAGTCAGGACCCGATGGGTTAAAATTTTGGGAAGCGCTTACGTGTGCGATGCGAGCACGCTTTTTTATGTTTCATGGCTATTTCTAAGTGTAATTGATATTTATTTCTCTGGTGTAACAAAACAAAACAAAACGGGAATATGGCCATTTGGCAGCTCTATAAAACTTGAGTAATAACAATACTGCACTGCAAGAAAACAATATATCGTTTATAAACAGAATTTTACGAGAATTACACAATTCGCGGCTCACAAATCGGGGTCGTTTCACAGTTTTTTTTTTTTTTTTTTTTTTTAATCTACATTACAAATATAGATTATGAAACAATTTTTTTGAGAAATTTTCGGGCACTTTTTCTGTAGTTATTAAAAAAATTCCCAAAAGTGTGTATTTTTAACCCACTTCAAAAAAAGGAGGAGGTTCTCACTTCGACTGTATTTTTTTTGTATGTATGTTACGCGATTTCTCCTGCTTTTGTGAACCGATTTTGATGATTATTGTTTTATTTAATAAGGCCCTTTCATTTGATGTCACATGATGCAATTGAATTTTTTTTATTTTCTACTTTGCCCCCCCAAAATCAGAATAGGATTTTCGTTTACGGTTTCCGGTAAACTATGAGTGAGGCCCTATATTTCCTATTTTTTTCAAAATTTTAGGCTTAGTAGTTTCGGTGATAAGGGGGGGATGTTCGATTTTCGTATATTTTCTTTTATCTTTTAAACTATGCATTTTAAAATTATAAAAAAAATATACTTATTTGTATTTCTCATAACGAGCCCTTCCATTTGATACGTCACATGATGTACTTGACATTTTTTTTAATTCTAATTTGCCTCCCAAAATTAACCCCCAAAATCAGAATTCGTTTATTTACGCTATACTCTAAATATGTACAAAATTTCAACTTGTTTCGTCCAGTCGATTCGGAGAAAATAAGCTGTGATACAGACACATGAGTGATCTCATAATAGTTCCGTTTTTTCATCGGATGCACGGGACCCTAACAAGTCTAAAATAGTTATTTTCGATACGTGTGCGTAAAGTGAGGTATTCTAGTAGGCTTAAATTGAGACACGAGCTAAGGGACTGACGCATACACAGCGAGATCTCGTTGTGTATGCGTCAGTCCCTTTAGCAAGTGCCTCAATTTAAGCCTACTAGATATCTCACTTTAAGCGGACGTATCGAACATAATTTTTTATAACGACTGCTTCTAAAGTTTAATAGAGAGAAAAAAATTATGAGAACGGAAAATTCGCTCTTCGAGTCCTTAAATGAATGAATTGTAGATTATAGACGCTCGACAACAGAGGTCATTAGCGTCTTCGAGTCCTTAAAACTTAACAATTACAGACTAAGTTACGATTTAGTTTATTTTTATTAGAGTTATTAACTTCTGTATAAATCATTAAAAACATGACTCTCTCATGATGTGGACTTTGTATGCGCGATACTATATATAGGAACACATCGATCGATAGCCAGTAAGTGCTTGTATTGTACAAAGTGCGGACATTTCGAATTTATAAGATGTAGAGATTGTACTTTTACGCACGCTTTGGACTTTCACGCACGGTGACTAAAATACGCCTCTTTACGCCCGCCTCACAGTGCTCGAATATTGAACTTTAGAAGCAGGAGTTATAAAAAACATACTACAACACATTTTAACCGAAGAGTAGCTTCAATATTACCAAAGCTGGCAATTTAGCGCTGACTTACCTTTGGACATCCTGGATAACGCGACCGAAGCCGCGGGTTTAGGCTAGTGTACTACATTATAGCAAGTGAATTTTTGCAACTCGTTCTACTTATATTATATTTTATTAGCTGTCAGTATTTCATGGGCCAAGGTGTTTTTCTGTTGGCGGGACCCGCAGCCATTCAACTCGAAGAATGAAAAGGTCAGCAGATGTTTTTTTTGCGTTTTCATTTAATCGAATGTTCGGTCGCAATTCGCAATAAAAGTATTTTATGATTTATGAGGGTTTTTCCAGTCGTTGTTTTTTGTATTGATTAATAATTATCAAAACGCATCAATGCTTATAAATAAAAACGCGAGCGTCTCGCCACCTTTCCTTGCTCCGACTTGGGGCGCGTGCTCCAGTTTTACACAAGCGACAGGCTCTGCAGTCAGGGTCCATTCTAATTAGGCGAATACCCCATCTTGATGTTGTTTGACACACGCACACACACCTAAACGAACGTAACAACTAACTCATAATATTTCGGCGGTTACTCGTATCTTCGATATCATTCCACGCCTCACCACTGTGACCTATTCTCGACGCTTCTATTGTAGTCAGCGGCGTAACATCTTGGGGTTTGCTACAGTATGTTATGTATGTTTGTAGTATATTAGTTTGTCACCTGGTAAGGCCAAATCTACTGGACCAATTTTCATAATCGAGGTGTCATTCGATCATAACGTAAACTCAATCCGGGAACATACGGTATATATGCCACGTGTTACTCTCTTAGTGTAGAAAAGAAAAAAAATCGATGCATTTTAATTTTCCCGTAATACGGCCTTGCTTCTGCTGCACAGTTATTGTTGTAATAATATATACAGATGAATATGTAACAGCGAATTTTTATTCTTCAGGAACATCTTGTTTTTTTATGTTTACCGGACTGTTAGTTTCATTCCTACATTCAATTTGCATAATAATTACTGTTTATGAGCTACTCAACATTAAGTAGATGCCAAAACCACATTTTGGAACCGAAGTCGCTCTTTCGTTAGAGAAGTCTTTTTCGTAAAGAGAGTCTTAATGGTGCTATTCTGTAGATTTTTATTTATTGTGGATTATGGATGTGTCGACAACTTAGGTCATTAGCGTCTTAATTACATTAAATAACAAATCACTTAAATCTAAATGACATCACAAAACATCCATGAGCGGAGGTGGGATTTGAACCCACGACAGTGTGATCCAAAGGCCGCTTACGCTAACCAGGGCCGTCTTTAACCTATTGGAGGCCCTGGGCACTTTAGGACAATGGGGCCCCTATGACTATGACAGAGGACTATTTTACTAAAACAGGCAAAACGAGTAGATAAGCAAACTTCTTGATTTATTCAACTGTTATCCGGAAAAGGAACTCTTTTAGGATTCACAGTGTTTGGCCCCTTGTTCATTAGAATACCAAAAAAGTTAATAAGTTACTTATTAGTTTTTTTATAACTACTGACTTTAATACCTACTTACTACTTATTATATGGCGTTGCTATGGTTCCTCTATTACAAGTCCCGGGTTCTAGTCCTGTATGTGCTGTAGACCAGTAATTTTCTGATGATTCAAGAATCCGATCAGATCTATTTAAAAAGGGGTCGGGACCAGTCACTATATTGTGTATTGCAGGCGCGGACTAACCAGCTGCGCTGGAGCGTCCTGGGTCCCCGGAGTTAAAGACGACTTGGGGCTCTCCCATTTCAGCTGCGCTGGAGCGTCCTGGGTCCCCGGAGTTAAAGACGACTCGGGGCTCTCCCATTTCAGCTGCGCTGGAGCGTCCTGGGTCCCCGGAGTTAAAGACGACTCGGGGCTCTCCCATTTCCCAATTCCAACAAATAAATTACTCAAGTCCCTCCCTCGGGCTCCTACAAATGCGTCCGTGAAAAAATATAACCAGCCCGCGTCTGGTGTATTGTGAAAAGTGAATTTTGACCTAAAGTGCCCCCTACCATCCCTTGTAGAGTTCCGAGTTAGAATGGTAAAAACTAAAAAGTACCTACATATTTGAACAACATGACGAAGTATTAAGTTTTCACACGTCATCTTTTAGAAGTAAAGCATAGCGTTGAAACTCGGTTGAAACCATAGATATAGAAATCTGAAGATGTAGTATAAAGTGCTACTTTAGACGTGGGGGAAAGCCATTCAGGGAAGGGTGCATGCCTGTCTTATGGACATGTCCATGCTATGCATGTGGCCACGTTCTATTGACCGCGTCTTTGCGCATGTTCAATTGCGTCAGATGCAGTCGTCCGCGTCTTTGCGCATGGTCAATTGCTCGTGCAGCGCTTGCGCAACTGAAGCGACCAATAGAATGTGCAGGGCACACTTGCTTCCTCACCTCCCCCTCAGCAGTAACCTCCGAACTCGTTTGTACTACGTCCCTAGATTTCTATGTCTATGGTTGAAACATAAATATCCGCGCCACGGTGTTTCGGACCCCAGTATGTAGAAGGTTCACAGCCTATGTGTGAAAGGGAGATGTTATTATCTTAACGCAAAATAATATATTGTGTTCAAAGATAAAATTTATTATAGCTATATCCTCGACAACGAATCGTTCAATCTTCGTTTAAAGAAGCCTTCTTTGAGAGTTTGCTTCGACCTTTCAGTGGCGGTCCATCGCGCGGCCTCAAAAACTAATAAAAATAATTATTTTAAAAAATTAAACTACAATTCAAAAACAGAATGTGTGTGTATCTACTGACGTACGCACGTCAGAAGTTATACTTCTTTGGCGTAACAAAACAAAAATAACTCCAAAAATTTTATCCCGCGTGCCAGTACTAAACGTTTGTAAAAAAGATGATAAAATAATAAAATAAAGATATTGAATAAATTAATTTAATTTAATAAATTGAAGGGAATGGGGAAAAAACAAGATACGTCCTTCTGACAAATGATTGAGTAAATTGAATTTATAGTAATTTATGCTACATGTGTAGCAAATAATCTGACAGTCGTGTTTTGCGACATGAGCGTAAGGTTTATGGGGCATTCGTATGAAGACGAGTGTGGTTTGTCGCAACGAGCCGTTAGGCGAGTTGCGACAATCACACTCGTCTTCATACGAATGCCTCATAAACCTTATAGCGAATGTCGTAATCACGACTGTCATATTTGCTACTTATCCCACCTGTAGCATACAATACTTTTTACAACTACTGCTCTGGAAGTTGACCTTGAGAGAAATAGGGTAGAAGTACCGTTTTTGGCCACCTTTGCACCGTTTTTGGACAGTTTAAATTTGAGTTAATTTATAAAAAATTGCAATATTAAAATGATTTTTTATCGAATTTTCATTTTTTTACACCTAATTTAATTACTATACATGAACGATAAAAAGTAAATTATTATCGCGACATTAGATGGCGTTTCAGTAATCTCTAGTAAAGTGAAAAAGATAGAGTGAGTTAAGTACAGATTGTGTTCGTGAGGTTATATTTCTATAGTAGTATATAGTTTAGGCGGAATCCGTGCAGTTATGTGATATTTAACCGAACATGTGCGTTTATGAAACACATATAGTCAAGTATGCGATTATTGTGTATTTCGGAGATGACATACAGCGCTCGAAAAGTCAACTTCCAGAGCAGGCGTTGTAAAAAAGCTAATTATATTCCTTGTTCTTTTCCCATTCAATAATTTTAAGTTTTAAAATACACAGGACCTACCTATTACTTTTACCCCGCAATTTACCCACTGCTGAATACCGTTGCGGTCTATCAGATGGCGCTAACAGCTCAAAAATCCAAAAATCAAAAAAATGTGACATGCCCTTTTTTTTCCCCATTCTCTTCAATTATTAATTTATTAAATATATTTATTTATTATATTTATAGCTAATTATTTATTTAAAAAAAGCAAGTTTGTGTTGAGATTCGAACCCGAGACCTATTGCTATATAATAGGGTATTATAATCATGAACTTCCGACTAACTTCATAGTGTTACTACCGACTAACTTCATGGTGTTAAATTTTCGTGATGCGATGCGTGCACATCGTAAAAATTCGCTTTCATCATTTTTTCATAACGCGCCAAAAGAAGTATAACTCCAAAAAGCAAACCTTTATAAAGTAAGAAAAAAATTAATTTCTACTATATTTGGCCCAACGCACCGAATATTTCTTCGTTTGGATGAAATATATAATTCATAAATGCGTCCGGGACCGCTGGGACATTGGTATTTGGGGTGGGTCACACTAACATCCCTCCGCCGCGCCCAGCCGAACACGATATTGTTACGTGGGTAATTTTAAATAAATAAAAAAAACTCGGGTCGCAGTGCCAAAACCCTGCCGACAATATAGTGTATTTGCTAATACAGGCATTGTGCTGTTATTATGTGAACATAAGTTGGTTTTTGAACAAAATAAAAAATTTAACCCCTTAATACATCCCTTAAAATAATATTTTTTTTCTTAATTTCAATATTATTATCAATGCAACCTCTGTACCAAATTAAATACACCCTTCAGTAAGTAAATCACTATCCGCAAACTAGTGTTTTCATAAAATTTGTAAGTCCGGACCTGTCGGGGCGATTTTATTAAAATTTTAGCAGCACATTTTAATCTTCACTAAAGGGTTAAATTTCAATTTTGAAACAATTCTGAGAATTTTTTCGGTATTTTTGGGCCCAAAAACATTTTTCAACCCCTAAAAACCACCCTTAAAATGGTCCGATTGGGCCCATTTTAAATAGGCTTCGTGCGGTTATGGATTGCAATGTGTCTACCCAATTTCGTCATAATCAATTAACTCTTTCGAAAGTTATAGCCCGTACACATATATATATAAATATATATATATATATATATAAATAGACATTTCCAAAAATGGTGCCAAAATGTTCAGGAGGCTATGAAACGTCGAGAAATTTTGGTCCGACCCCTAGGTCCCGCCATCCGACCGACGCCAATAGTGTATGTGCCATATGGCAAATACACTAATAATACTAGGTTTCGTAAATCAAATCACTGATATAATTCGCCGATTAATAAAAAAAGATACAAATTAATACAAAGTTAAATTCTTATTAACTACTCAATTATTCACTGGTAATTTTATTATATACAATAACATTTGGTCGATATTCGTTCCTGTTATACAATGGTCAATGAAATATCCGGGAAGGGTACAAAGTGTCAACCCTTCAGATATTTACAGGAGCAAAACATAATGTGCAAATAACGGTCTGGTCATGGACTCCTACGTTGTGTTTTTTTATTATTTTTAAGCCGTACAGACTCAACTTATTACGGGCGGGGCAAATTAACGGTCATCGCTAGTGTGAAATGTTACGGTACAAATGTCATAGTTCGGGGAAAATGCGTATGTAAAAGAGGGCCGCCGATATGCAAGCACACCCTGTATGTGAGTAACTAGAGCCGTCGATGTACCAACACACTCTGTTTGTATGTGTAGAGGGCCGCCGATATGCAAGCACCCTGTATGTGAGTAACTAGAGCCGTCGATGTACCAACACACTCTGTTTGTATGTGTAGAGGGCCGCCGATATGCAAGCACACCCTGTATGTGAGTAACTAGAGCCGTCGATGTACCAACACACTCTGTTTGTATGTGTAGAGGGGCCGCCGATATGCAAGCACACCCTGTATGTGAGTAACTAGAGCCGCCGATGTACCAACACACTCTGTTTGTATGTGTAGAGGGCCGCCGATATGCAAGCACACCCAGTATGTATGTGTAGTCAACCCAAGCGAACTCAGAGGACTTTTGTGAAGTCCGAAGACCTCGGTGAAGTCCGAAGGCTTACTTTTGTATTGAAAAGTGTTCTCATGTCCATAAATTATGTACCGTTCATGATGCGAGAGCTAATTATTTTATAAAATTGTTTAACAATAAATTTCTATCTATAGTGCGTAGCGGTTTGAAGAACCGATACGCTATTTCAATATGAGAATCGCGTTATTTGTAAATATAATATGACAGAAAATAATTAAAATTAAAGTGAAAATAACAAGTATTAATAATGAAAATTAATACTCGTAACAATATGGTCTCTACACTGACCTGCAGTAGAATACGGTTCTTGATGAATTTAACTCAGGTCATTAGCGTCTTCAACACAACAAATAATCCATTTGTGTATTAGAATTCTCCAGCCGGCATACACAAACCGACTGGTACGAGCTCGAGTCCCTGGGAACGCTAATTCCCAAAGAAGATTGGAATGCAATTTGCAATAGCAACCACATTCCAATGTCCCTCTTTTCTTGATGAAAGTTTACACTAGACACTAGCATCCCACCGCTGCACCCAGCCAAACACGATATGCTCTCTACACTGACCTGCAGTAGAATATACGGTTCTTGATGAATTTAACTCAGGTTATTAGCGTCTTCAACACAACAAATAATCCATTTGTGTATTAGAATCCTCCAGTCGGCATACACAAACCGACTGGTACGAGCTCGGGTCCCTGGGAACACTTATTCCCAAAGAATAGCAACCACATTCTAATGTCCCCCCTGGGGGGGGGGTCTTGATGAAAGTTTACACTAGTGCGGCCAAGTATAACAAAGTGTAACCAGCTGAAAACGCTATTAGTGTATAGGTATGAGAGTATTAATGCCATTACTGCACTTGTGTTTTTAATTGACGTGCTTTTGTTTGACTTTTCCACAGTTTCGCTGCACTGAATTTACAGCAGACTTTATAATATACAATGTTTGTATTTTGCATACAAGCTGATAACATGCGACACGCAGGTCGACACTCTTCTGTTTTATTATAATAATACCGTTTTGTTCGTTTGTTCGCGATATATAGGTCTCCACTCCTCGCACAGTTTGTAGACTAAGAGCTCGTGACGAAATGTGCAAGAGTTTTCGAAAGACCAATATTTTAATATTAACGTATTTTTTTCAACACAATACGTAATATTTATTAGCCCCTTTCAGATGTGGTATTGCACTTACATTTTTTAGCGATCTGAATTTTTTTATTTATAAAAATTTGTCATTCCTTCAACGGATATAGAGTGTGATTTAGTGCGGCCATCAGATGTCGTATTCGTCGCGCACCCAGCCAATACATATACAGGGTGTCCCAAAATTGCTTGGACACAGATCTACCACGTGTAGTAGAGATCAAAATAAGTCGATTGGACCCAATTTATTTATATACCAAAATGTACTGTTTGCCCGTGAGAAGAGTTTAAAGTTTACATAAAAAAACACATTTTTGTACGCTGTTCAGAAATGAGTGAAACAAATTGAATGAAATTTGACAAAAGTGCATTTTAGAGGATTACTCTCCTTTCGGTAATCAAAGAAACCCAAAAGAAATTGTAGAAGGGTTAAAACCACCTTCACCCCCTGACATTTTTTTCAGAACTTTCTTAGGGATGGTAATACGGTTCTCAAATTTTTTTAGCGAGAAGACTGATTAATTATCTTCATTTTGTTACTCTTGTAAAAATTTTGTATTCCGCATAGTTCCCAAGGAAAAAAATGTTTTCTTAAATAATGCTAACAGATATTTCTAGTACAAGTTTAATAAAATTGTAATACAAAATTTTATGTAACTTTTGAACTCTTCTCACGGGCAAACGGTACATTTTGGTATATAAATAAATTGGGTCCAATCGATTTATTTTGATCTCTACTACACGTGGTAGCTCTGTGTCCCAGCAATTTTGGAACACTCTGTATAAACATACTACAGTCAGCAAGATATATAAAATGGGTATGTCTGTATCGCAGGTACAGACAGATGACGTAAATATTAAATACCCTCAAACACAAATACAGTGCAAACTAGCTATAACGAAACAGTGCAACCTAGCTATAACGAACCCTCAAGTAGCCATGGTTTACTACATTATACCCAGGAATTCACTATAGACAAACATTTTAATACGTGATGATAATATTTCTTACTGAAGAACTGATCATTTTTAGCCTGTCAAAACAAACCGCGTGATTGGTGACGTAACGCACGATTCCATGCAACCAATTTCGCCCTGCACGTCGGTTTCAAAAATTCTATCACATTATTTGACACGATAGTTCGTTACAAAGCAAGCGAATTTATGTGACAGTACAAAATAATACGGCCTAATATACGTGTGTTTGTTGTAACTGCGTGCTTCATGGTTCGTTATAGCGATTAAAAATAATATTTAACAAGACTGGACTTTAATTTTTGTTCGTTATAGCCAGGAGTTCGTTATGTCTAGGGTTCGTTATAGCCAGGTTTCACAGTAATAATGTACTTATTCGCTGTCATGGAAAGAAATGTGTGTCCACTTTTATGTATAAAAAATTAACAATATACATACTAAAAATACGTGAGCGGAGACATGGGTGACCGCTATTAAATCATAATCTCATACCACCCGGGCGAAGCCAGATGCGTACCGTCCGCAGTTCCCGAGTTCTAGCCCGAGAGCTGGTAAAAGTGTCTATTGGATTTTCAATTTATTATTAAAAAAAAATAATGAATTGAAAATATGAATTGGTTCTAGGCTAAAATAACCTTAGCTGTTGGTGGTCTTTAGAACACAATTTAACAATTTTTGACGCGTACCGCTAGTGTAAAAATATTAGCCTTTTCAAAGAAACTCTTGCATTTTGTTGGCACAAGCTCTTAGACTGTTACTCGCTAGTCTCCCGATTCGGGTAAAAGAGGTTTGTTACATTGTCCTTATTTTAAGTGAACGCTCCACACTTGGCGTTTATCATTGTGAAAACGCCTACACTTTGAACTGTACCTCTTGCGGCGAGAAAAGATCAAAAACAAACACGCTTTTTATTACATGACTGCGACGAAGCCAAAAAAGGGTTGTGCTTTTAGATGTGTTATGGATTTTCCCTCGCAACGCCTGAACTGCTAAACCGATTTTAATAAATTGGGTGTCAATCGATTCTTCTCTAGTGTGTGTGTTTTACAGATCACCAACAGCTAAGGTTATTTGGGCCTAGCACCAATTCATATTTTCAATTCATTATTTTTTTTTTAATAATAAGTTGAAAATTCAGTTGACACTTTTACCAGCTCTCGGGCTAGAACCCGGGAACTGGGGACTTGTAATAGAGGAACCATAGCAACGCCATGTAAACACGCTCGGCTATTTTCAAGCCCCGTCTCAAATCTAAATGGCACGAGTGACATGGGCTATAGATATTGTTTTTATAGAAACCAATTTGGCAGTTGAAGCAAAAAATGTCGATAATCGATAACTGATGACTAATGATATTGTAATTTAATTACAAGCTTTTATTTAACTTCTTCTCTTTGTATGTTAGTATGTTTAGGTCAAATCTTGCAAGTCAATTTTGAACCAACTTCCACATATCCGATCGATTTGAAATTTTGTACTCAGATGTATTCCCGATGACAATACATGAATCGTTTTTAGAATCAAACAATAAATTAGTTTTAATAAATTAATGTTTTGATAGTATGCGGGACACTAATGACATCTAACGGAGTTTTTGTAAATAATGATGCATTGTACGTTAAGTCGTAACTAAAAATTTAAAAAATTAAATATTTGTAAAACTTTTTTTTAAGACAAGCTTTTATTGAAATGTAGGTACTAAAAAGGAAAAAAACAATTTTCAGCAATTTAGGTTCATAATTATACAAGCGTGGGTCTTGACTAATAAACTGTCAGAGTTTACAACCCACGCTTTCATAATTTTGAACCTAAATTTTTAAGGTTTTTTTTCCTTTTTAGTAAATTTCATTAAAAATTCACAGATTTCGCAATCCTTGCAACCATCGAGGACATTGGAAATGATAACAGCATATATGAAACATAATTAACTGTTTATTATACATACAATATTTATCAATGCACTGCTTAGTTTTGTCAGGAATAGCCCTATTATTCTTTTGTTATATACGCGTTCACTTTTGCTTGATTACTTAACTTTTAAATCGATTTTTCTACAGTGTTTATTAACATTTGCTCAAAAATAACACCGCAGATCGTTGCAAATACCTCTCAATTAACTAGACATGATATAAAACACATTTCGAAAAAATTTCACTTGTTCAATTTTGCATGATTGCTCCTCACTTGATCGCGACACCGTTGTCTTCGTCGCAAATACCTCTCAATTAACTAGGCATGATATAAAACACATTTCAAAAAAATTGCACTTGTTCAATTTTGCATGATTGCTCCTCACTTGATCGCGACACCGTTGTCTTCGTCGCAAATACCTCTAAATTAACTTAGGCATGATATAAAACACATTTCGAAAAAATTGCACTTGTTCAATTTTGCATGATTGCTCCTCACTTGATCGCGACACCGTTGTCTTTTGGCCTTGAACGAAAACTCGTAACTCTGCCCCCATATACGAACATAAACATTTCCAATGTTAAAACTTATTACACTCGCGCTTGACCGTTTTTAACCGACTTCAAAAAAGGAGGAGGTTCTATATTCGGCACCTATGTATTTTTTTATGTATGCAGGTATGTATTTGTGAGCCGATTTTGATGATTATTGTTTTATTTAACAGGCCATATATCCGGTATAGTCCCATATAAATTTTACTTAAATCGGTCCAGTAGTTCGACTGATTTTAATAAAAAGTGAGTAACGGGATGTAACACCGTTAATGTAAATGTCAAATATCAAGACAGAAGTCGGTTAATAACGTGCAAACTGCGTATTGTAAAGCCACTAAGAAGTAGAAAAAGAAATATTTCTTAACAAAAAAAAACCTACAATAAAGCCTCTAAAAAGAGGAAAATAATAAAATTTTGAGGTCGGTGCCAATTTAATAAAATATGAAGTCGGTTAAAAAGTCGATAATAATTAAATTGGCACTTTTAAACCGACTTAAGAAGTTTTTCTTTAGGCGCACTTTGCGTTCTTTCTGAATAGTGAACGAAAGTGAACCGTCACGCTCGAGTCGGTGACGTTGAATCGGATTTACTCGGCTCCACTCGACATCAAGCGCGCTCGGGTCGGTGACCACTGACCACGTTTACTGTCTAACAAGGAATGCATCGTTTCAAGAATTACGTTTTTATTATTACGTATTATAATAATAAAATAATATTATGTATGTTTTGCATATAATCAAGTTTTCACTTCTGTCGTGTGGTCATAAGCACACACCCATTTTTTTTTATTTTAATTTTTTAACTTCCCACTGGAAGTTATTGTAATGGGTCCGAAAATCGAAATCAAAAAGGAAAAAAAAATTTTATGTTTCAAGGTCACTACACTACTTTTAGAAAGATGTCTGTGTGTGTGTGTGTGTGTGTACGTACGTACGTACGTATGTGTACATTTCTTTCAAAGACGAAATCTCGAGAACGAAAAATGATATCGACTACGTTAGGGTGCCAATCGACGCGTATTAACGTAAATATGATCTGAAAGAAATTTTTTCAAAATCGGTTCAGCCGTTCTTTTTTCTTAACCAAATAACCTCCAAAAAAGTAGATTTTACACAATATCTCGCGAATAAAAAATTATATCGACTTCGTAAGGGTGTCAATCGAGGCGTGTTAACGTCATTTTGATCCGACATAAATTTTATAAAAATCGATTCAGCCGTTTTTTTTTTTTTTTTTAAATTATTGATGTTTTAATGATTGAAATGATTACTTTTCTGTGTAATATCTAATTTAATTATTATTATTAAATATTCATCAAACTGGGAAATTCGTCGTGTGGACCTCATGGGTCGCACTTTAGTCCTAATAAACGACCCACCTCACGGCTTGTTAACTTCCCATTGGAAGTTATTGTAATGGGTCCGAAAATCGAAATCAAAAAGGAAAAAAAATTTTTATGTTTCAAGGTCACTACACTATTTTTACACTACTTTTAGAAAGATGTCTGTGTGTGTGTGTGTGTGTGTGTGTGTGTGTGTGTGTACGTATGTACGTACGTACGTACGTACGTACGTACGTATGTATGTGTCCATTTCTTTCTAAGACGAAATCTCGAGAACGAAAAATGATATCGACTACGTTGGGGTGCCAATCGACGCGTATTAACGTAAATATGATCTGAAAGGAATTTTTTAAAAATCGGTTCAGCCGTTCTTTTTTCTTAACCAAATAACCTCCAAAAAAGAAGATTTTACACAATATCTCGCGAATAAAAAATTATATCGACTTCGTAAGGGTGTCAATCGAGGCGTGTTAACGTCATTTTGATCCGACATAAATTTTATAAAAATCGGTTCAATCGTTTTTTTTTTTTTTTTAATTATTGATGTTTTAATGATTAAAATGATTACTTTTCTGTGTAATATCTAATTTAATTATTATTATTAAATATTTATCAAACTGGGAAGTTCGTCGTGTGGACCTCAAGGGTCGCACTTTAGTCCTAATAAACGACCCACCTCACGGCTTGTTTTAAATTATTTTTGCTCACACACACTGATCTTTTCTCGCTACAACAGCAGCTGAAGTACAGTGTCAAGTTCGTCTGCATTTTAATTTCACAATGCTATATGCTGTCGTGAGTTATTATTTGACACAGGTCTAACCCCTTGAGAATTAGCACTGCTCTAAAAGAAACTGCATGTATTTCTTGTTTTTTGTCGCGCTGAAAAGGTTTGAACCGATGACCTCTTGACTACGGAGTTGCGTAATTAATGTTACATTTGTGTGCTTTAAGACTTTATATAGTAACATTTTTAGCAGGGATGTGCGAGCAGTGAATTTTAAAGTGAAACTTCATAAGTTTCGTTTTTTTCCGTTCGGTTACGCAACATCCTGCATCACGTCCAATCGAAGCAAACGACCAAATCAGTACTCATCGTAAAGCAGCGACTGGTATCTATATATTTAAAACACAAGCCCTATTTCTCTAGACAATCCGCCAGCAACCCCTGCTCAACCGATTGACATAATTTTTTTTTTAAACTGAGGCCTTTAGTCCAAAGATATGTTATCGCTATTTTTTTTTTGGTGAAATTTCTTTAAAAGGGGTGATTTCAAGCGATAATAGTAAAAATGACGAGGGGGCAGTGGGGTGAAGAGAAACGTAAACAGAGAAAATCCATCGGCGTTCACGATACATGAGTGTGAGAGAAATGCAAATATATACGCATGTCGTGGATAGGCTATGCAAACAATAAACAATGAAACATCTTGACAGTTGTACATTTTAATTTTTAGAGCCCAGATTTTAATAGGGTTATATTGACAAAATTTCCAAAAGTATTTAAAATTAAACAATAAAGATGTATATGTACGTGCAAATTTTTTTTCTCTTTTAAATATAGTACTTAGTTTCTCAAATACCGACAAACTCATCGATTTTTTTCTGAAGATCATTCGTACGTAAGTATTACACTGATAGATACGTTCTATAGCTTCTAAAAAACTACTATTTTACGTACACTTTAAAGTTATGTTTGAATCAAAAATATTTATCAAAAATTATATTAAAAACATATCGTTAAAAGCTAGGTTATGTGTTTTACTCACGCGTTCGTATACACAATGATATTGAGAAAGCTTGAAATATATATTTCTTATTGTTTTCATAATAAAGTGATTCATATTACACAGTGGCGGCGCGTGAACATTTTAAATGGGTGTTCTGCAGAGTCAACCCGGAGATTGGAGTAGCCCCCCCCCCCCTAATGAGGCAACCTCGAAAATAAAAATTCAAAAATACATTTGATGCAATTTTTAAGTGTATTTTTGATCTGAATAATTTGTCTATACATTATACAATGATTTCGCTAGCGCTAAAATCGTAAATAAAGTGATTTTTATAGCAATATTTTTTATTGTATTAAAAAAAAGAGTGTGTGTGTACTATGTACGCACGTCAGAAGGTTTACTTCTTTTAGATAACAAAACAAAAATAACTCCAAAAATTTTATCCCGCGTGCCAGTACTAAACGTTTGTAAAAAAGACGATAAAATAATAAAATAAAGATATTAAATAAATTAATTTAATTTAATAAATTATTAATTTATTAAATATATTTATTTATGATATTTATCTAATTATTTATTAAAAAAAAAATAAGGTATGTTTGTATTGAGATTTGAACCCGAGACCTATTGCTTATAGAGCCACTACGTTACCGCTACACCACGAAGACACCTTATTGCATTGCTATGTAATACGGTATTATAACCAAGAAAAATAATACTGTACTAGGTTCTGTGCACCCGTTCTGGCTTTTACGCGTATAAATCTGTCTCATTTTTACTAAGTCATCTCTCTTTAACACATTGGATTTAGGTGCAACACAAACTGCAGCACCTCCTGCAGGACTGTTTATAGAATATAGGCCTGCGGCATGCCGTCATTCATAATAGATGCTATGTGATTATGAAATTAAAACATATTATGCAGATTTATATAATATTTTTTTTTGAATTGTGCGTTATTTTCTGGCAGTGCGGCAGCTCCGCAGCTCTCATAGAGGAGCCGCCACTGATATTACATATAAAAAAGGTTTGTGTTGGCAAACATTTTTTTTGGCGATAGCCTTTACTAAACCATTGTTCTTTGAAGACAGTGTTGTCGTCGCAAAAAAGTTTTGCACGGGTACACTAGTGTTCATAACTATACACTGTAAGAAATGAGAAGGCCGATTACATAGATTATCGATGGTCCATTTGTAGCCAGCGATTAATCTGGTAATAGGCACACAAAGAGACAATGGCGTCGCAAACAGGTATCGCCTGCACATCGCGTAGATTCCATAAAAACACATTGCGCATGCGTGGTTAAACTAGATGATACAGGTGTAAACTTTTTTAAGTGCGCGACTGTACATACATCATCGAGTCAAGTAACATGCAATTTAATTTTAGAGCCCCAGTATTAACAAGGAACGAGTGCTTTTGCTACTCGATTTCTCGAGTATTCGCACACCCCTACTTTATAATAATAATATTTTTGGGTTACTTTTAAAACGCAGGTGTTCTATATATCACGTAGGCATTGCATATAATAATATCTTTATCACTAGCTTTTGTTAAAACAATGCTTTCTATTGTTTCATAAAAACAGTTGCCTATAGCAAACACGTAGGTAAACATGTGTGTAAATATTTGTGTCGTCTTTTTTTCGATGCTCGTTTTTTCTAGTTGTTAGTTTATTTTTTACAACGAGTACATAAATTGTTAGACAAAAAAAATAATTCAAGGGGTTAATGATCTTATTTTCTATGATAAATATCAATGAGCTGCATTATTGCGCTAATTTAAGGGTACGTGCAGTACGCAGCTGGGATTCTAGATGGTAGCATGTATGGTAGATGATGACTGAAATTATAAGCGCTTATAGGTTTGCACAACAAAGCTTTGATACTAGCATTGATACAAGCATAAATCGCGTTTGAAATGTCAGATAGCGAAGACGAATATTTGTGTTCTTCTGCTATACGAAGTGGTATATTTTAAATACAAATTTGGGTAGAAGCTATCATGTCCACCCTATTAATAGAAAACGATCTAAACATGACGAATTTCATAATTTATACCAAGAATTAAAATTTTACCCAAACCGGTTTTTTGAATATTTACGTATGGAACCTAACACTTTTAAATACGTCTTAGAAAAAACTCAAAACAAATTAAATAAAAACTGGCAAAATTTCACTTATTAAACTAGTCACATCCATTGCGAAACTTGTAACGGCCATTTGACAATTGTGACACGTTGATTGCAGTAGTCAGCGCGTCGATAGAATGGTGAGATACATTCTTGTATCTACCAGCTCTTGAAACAGCGCTTATACCTGCTACACTCACTGCTTCGTCGTGTACGCTCGCATATAATAACAATGCATTAATTTAAGCAAGCCCTGCTATGATCTACGCTACCATCTAGAATCCCAGCTCCATACTGCACGTACCTTTAGTCAATAATAAATAAAAAGACACGTGCAGGCTTTAATTATAATGGAGGAACATTATTTTTATGCGTACGCCCCTCTTCCATAAGAACACTATATCTCAGGTTAGAGTGAATTCGTAAGATCTTACATGAGACGCCTGGAGTACAACAAAAAGTGAGACGTCTGTTAATTTTTTACCCCTATTGGGATCCGTCAGATAGGTGAAGTTTAAAAAACATTGCGCAGAGGGGGGGAAATTTCATATACGGGGTATACTTTTGCGTGTAATTTTATGATTTTCCAAGTGATAAGAAATGATAAAATGTATAAGTGCAATTTGTGATTGGGCCGGTGCGAATTCTAAACAAAGGAATTTCGTTGAAGGAAACAGATTCTCAAAGCCGAACATATTATCAAATGTCGGAAATATAACGAGAAAAATACATGAAAAATGAACTGTCAAAAGTAGTAATCTTTACGGTATATTGCTTAAAATCATCAAAATTAAAAGAAAATCTCCACGAAATTAATTATCCGTTCAATGCTCCTTTAAGGCTGTGTTAGGTGAATAATGTAAACACATAACTGCAACATAATATGTTATATTGTAATAAGTAGGTAAGTTACTAACCTCAAAATATTTGTATACACATAATTAGTCCTAATTTTGCCAATATTCGGGGATTTAACTATTGTAGTACAGTTTGATAATGAGTACATCTTATAATATAAAATATTTTTTTAATTCATAAATACAGTTTTTCCACATTTCATTAAAAAGAATTCGCTGTAAAGTATAAGTTTTACAAGGCAATAACTGATAGTGTTTAATGCCATGATATTAGAAAACGTCGCAAATTCCATTTTCGATAAACTTTTTGTTTATTTTACTTGTTTTATTCTTGTAATAACCAATTTCACGATAAATTTGCACTGTTAGCATGTAAAATTTTCCCCCGTTTTGATACAATTTTCTGCCACCAGATGTCATATGCTCATTTGACGGGTCCCAATACCTATAAATCTTAATACTGTTACATCCATATTGTGTAAAACAGAATAAATAATCGAGAAATTTATTCTGACATATTTTGTTCTCAATGCAGTATATTTGTAGTACCTACATTATGTCCACGCTGTTATATTAGCAGAGACCAGTTCGTAATTTAAGAACCACGTGGAGCGTCTTCGCTAAATGCTCTTCTGTATTTGTTCTTCGAGAACTGATTTATTCTCTATTTGCATTTTCTCTCTGCCGGCACATTTTCTTGTTTGAGTTTTAAATATCTATAATTCGTATAATTTTCATTTCTTGTTTACTTTGTAAATAGTTGTTGAATTAATTTACGTGCTTTTAGTTATCGTAGAGGTCTGATATGACGTACAGTCAGGGTTGGCCAATTTTGCCCGATCCAAAAAATACCCGGGTGTTTTTTTTTTTTTTGTAAAACCAACTTGACAACGTCCGCTATAAAAGTGGGTTTTATTAAAAAAATCTTTAAATAATTTTCGTTTTATTATTTTTTAACACTGAATTTACTTATACTTTATATAGACTATTATTTGGTTGATTCATATTTCATAACTTATGTATTTAATACAAAATAATGTACCTAACCAATTAAAAACTTTTGTACGGCTGGAAGTAATGTAATTTGCAAAAATTGAAAACGAATTAATATTAAACTAATAATGGTCATAACAGATCAAAATATAATGCTGAATAATAGTACAGTCATTTGGTTCGAAAAATAGTAGTTACCTAGAAAGTTTTCCGGGAGTTTTGAAAATTGGTAATTTTATAGATTTTGATGTGCTCTTTCCGAATTTCGACTTTGCCTACTCGTATTTTTGCCGCTTGCGCCGCCATATTGGAAAAATGGCGCCTAAAAGCAGTTTTTTGACAATACCTCCTTTCCGACTTATTTTACGATAAAAACAGTTATATACAAAATGAAACTAGAGATAATTACCTAAAATTTATGTATCTACCTTTTTTTCATAAAGTCTATAGTTTAGGCGTACGAGTTTTTTGGTGAAAACGCGTGTTGGAGTACACTTTGCGGCGCTCGTACGCCTAAACTATTGACTTTATGAAAAAAAGGTAGATACATAAATTGTAGGTAATTATCTCTAGTTTCATTTTGTATATAACTGTTTTTATCGTAAAATAAGTAGGAAAGGAGATATTGTCAAAAAACTGCTTTTAGGCGCCATTTTTCCAATATGGCGGCGCGAGCGGCAAAAATACGAGTAGGCAAAGTCGAAATTCGGAAAGAGCACATCAAAATCTATAAAATTACCAATTTTCAAAACTCCTGGAAAACTTTCCAGGTAAAACTACCAAATGACTGGGCTATAAGGGGTAGGGCCGTTATCAGAATTTAAAAGCTTATTTTAGTCACACTTTGTAGAACATGTGATAAAATTTATATCGAGGACAGCGTGGTGTAACGGTTAACTTAGCGGCCTTTGGATCACACTGTCGTGGGTTTGAATGCTACCTTCGCTCATGGATGTTTTGTGATTTCATTTAGATTTAAGATAATTGTTATTTAATGTATTTAAGACGCTAATGACCTAAGTTGTCGACGCGTCTATAATCTACAATAAAATAAAAAAAATATCCATTTGTGTGTTAGAATCCGCCAGCCGGCATACACAAACCGACTGGTACGAGCTCGGGTCTCTGGGAACGCTTATTTCCAAAGAACATTGGAATGCAATTTGCAATAGCAACCACATTCCAATGTCCCCCTTTTCTTGATGCAAGTTTACACTAGACACTAGCATCCCACCGCTGCGCCCAGCCGAACACGATATGCTCTCTACACTGACCTGCAGTAGAATACGGTTCTTGATGAATTTAACTCAGGTCATTAGCGTCTTCAACACAACAAATAATCCATTTGTGTATTAGAATCCGCCAGCCGGCATACACAAACCGACTGGTACGAGCTCGGGTCTCTGGGAACGCTTATTTCCAAAGAACATTGGAATGCAATTTGCAATAGCAACCACATTCCAATGTCCCCCTTTTCTTGATGAAAGTTTACACTAGACACTAGCATCCCACCGCTGCGCCCAGCCGAACACGATATGCTCTCTACACTGACCTGCAGTAGAATACGGTTCTTGATGAATTTAACTCAGGTCATTAGCGTCTTCAACACAACAAATAATCTATTTGTGTATTAGAATCCTCCAGTCGGCATACACAAACCTACTGGTACGAGCTCGGGTCTCTGGGAGCGTTAATTCGCAGAAAACATTAGAATACAAACTGCAATACAATGTTTACTCTGAGTAGTGATGTTATAAGAAATTTATTAAAAAAACAAAAAACCCGACTGCGTAAAAATCCAACATAAAAGATGGAAACAAGATCAAATGATAACATGCAGTCGGATGTATTTCTGTTCAATTTGTTACTACTATGCCTCCGACTGCATGTTATCATTTGATCTTGTTTCCATCTTTTATGTTTGATTTTTACGCAGTCGGGTTTTTTTGTTTTTTTAATAAATTTTTTATTTCCTTCCTTTTAGTTGAATCTACTCATCAAGCCTTTTCATTTGATACCCCACACACAAAATTTTACTGATTTTTTGCGTACTAACAAAATGGCGTCTAGCGCCCGCCATATTGAATTTTCCATGACGTTATGTACCCTATTTGAAATGTCAACGAAACCTTTCTTTTGTTTTGATTTTGGTACCTATATCAATGTATTTAGAAGGAAAATTACTTTTGCATTCTGACAAAATGGCGTCTAATGTCCGCCATATTGAATTTTCCATGACGTCATATACCCTATGTCACTCTGGGGATTCAGACGAATCTAGTGACACCTCATTTTTCAAAATCCGTCAAGCCGTTTAGGCTACAGAGCGTGATAAAGAAATATACATACTTCATACATACACTCGAAAAACAATACCTTCCTTCTAGCGCAGTCGGGTAAAAATACGGTATTAAACTTTTTTGTGTATTAAACCCATGGTATAATACCGTATTTTTTCAGTATAAAACGGTTTTTTACTTTTCCACACTACGGTTACAGTGCATTATTCAGTATTTCCAACTGGATAATAGGAAAAGTTCCTGTTCTCATTTTGGTATTAAAGCGTTTTATACGGTGTTAAACGTTTTATACGTGCTGTATAAAATAGTAAAATAAGCAGTATTTATACCTAGTATATAAAACTGGGATATTTTATTTTTTTTACATACCGTTTTATACAAACGTTTTATACCAGAGTATTATACGCATTTACATCACTACCCTTGAAGGAAATTATTTTTCTGACCACGATCGATAATGCGAATTTGGAAATAGAATGGAACTTGGCATCGTTTTAAAAAATATATCTATTTTTTTGATGGCCGAACAAATTGGCAGACTGAGAACTTGCCTCCCTTTTTCACATTTTGTGTTTTTGGTGGGATTTTCTTTCCCTTGTCGATTTGGTTGTATACAATAATAACACTGTTTTTTTTTGTTTTAGGTAAGTCTTCTTTAATATATTACGAAATGAGTTGAATACCAAGTATAGCCGGTAAGTTTTAGATATTAATAGCATTATTCCAGTTTTTATGATAAAGATCTCAAGATCAAACTTGGTAACAGTTAAAAAAAAGGGAAAGTGCTTCACTCACATAAGTACACGGTCGCAGTTATACTTCATTCATCGCGGCCGGCGTTAATAAAATTAAGATAAGAATCTTTCGGGCTTGTGAGCCGTGGTCTACTGGAATGGCTTCTTCTTCTTCTTCCAGACGTTTCGCTGGCAACTGCGGCAAGCATCTTCAGTGGTGTGTTCGACGTGGTCGTAGTGTTCTTCTCGGTGACAGCAGGACACCGAGAAGAACACTACGACCACGTCGAACACACCACTGAAGATGCTTGCCGCAGTTGCCAGCGAAACGTCTGGAAGAAGAAGAAGCCATTCCAGTAGACCACGGCTCACAAGCCCGAAAGATTCTTATCTTAATTCTATTTACATTTTTGTTTTCCCCTCTCAGCATTTTTAAAATTTATAAATAATTATTAACAATAAAATCCATGGATATCATAACAACTATCCATAAGTATTCAAAACCTGCGTACAATATTACACTATTTTAAAACGTCAAAAAATTGATTTTTAAATTTATGAAATCTATAAGAAGACGTTTTTCTTGGGATGAGATCTAGCTAGATAACTCATATCTGTGTGTTGGTGTGACAACCTGTACCGGGGTAAAAGTTTTAGCTAAAATGTCCATAGTATGCGTGTATCTTATAATATACAAACTACCATCCAAAATATTAAATCTAGAGATAACTAAATTAAAAAGTACCATAAAAAACATTCTTCTTATATACAGTCTAAATGAATACTATAATATAGATTTTAAATGTGTTGTAAATTGTAATATAAAGCAGTTTTTATTCATGTATGTTTGACGCATTCTATGCTATACCGCGTGTCCCAAAAAGAATGGAACATAGAGTAACAGCTGATTCCTTAAAAAAAAATATTGCGATAGACCCCAACATGTCTATTCCGAAAGTTGATATTAAAAGAGATACAGGGTGTCAAAGTTTAATTTTTATTTTTGATTTTCTTAAATAACTTTTAAAATAATTTAGGCATTTTAATGAAATTTGGTATATGGGGATTTTTTGACATGAGAAATTCAAATCTGACCTTGGTATGGCTCTTACTTGTAGGGGGCGCCACTTACACACTTTTTCACTCATTCAAATAGTCATAACTTTTTTGTACGCACTCGTACTATTTTTTTGAATTAAAAAATTGATTTTTCCGTCATTTTTACGTAAAAAAGGTATACTTTGTAAAAGTGGCTAGGAGTAACCTTTTTCAAGATATTTGCACTTAAAGTAATCGATGCAATGTGGTTTTAAATGGCAAATTTTGAAATTGAACATAGGTGGCTTCGAAAAATGTGTTGAAGTTCATGGTTGTCATTTTGAAAACCGTCTACAATAAAATAAATGTTTTTGATTCGCTATTTAAAATAAAATATTAATTAAAATAAGAAGTATTATTATTTAACTAAAATTTGCCATTTAAAACCACATTGCGTCGATTACTTTAAGTGCAAATATCTTGAAAAAGGTAACTCCTAGCCACTTTTGAAAAGTATACCCTTTTTACGTAAAGATAACGGAAAAATCATTTTTTTATTTAAAAAAAATAGTACGAGTGCGTACAAAAAAATTATGACTATTTGAATGAGTGAAAAGGTGTGTAAGTGGCGCCCCCTACAAGTAACAGCCATACCAAGGTCAGATTTGAATTTCTCATGTCAAAAAATCCCCATATACCAAACTTCATTAAAATGCCTAAATCATTTTAAAAGTTATTTAAGAAAATCAAAAATAAAAAATAAACTTTGACACCCTGTATCTCTTTTAATATCAACTTTCGGAATAGACATATTGGGGTCTATCGCAATATTTTTTTGTAAGGAATCAGCTGTTACTTTATGTTCCATTCTTTTTGGGACACTCTGTATGCATATTGAGCCTGTGACTATACGTGTCATACATCCTTAATCCGATTAATACTTTTACCAATTTTCGGAATAAAACGTAGGAACTGGAAGCTTGTAATAGAGGAGTCATTTTTATTCATTGTGAGGCAGTGCCTTATTCGCGTTAATTAAACGCCACCACTGACGTGTACAATATGGTAATAAACCGAATCATTACAGACGGAAAAAACGTTATTGTCATGTTTGAACGTTGGCATTATTCGTTAGATGGCTGTAGTTAGCTCGACGCATCAAAAAATCGTTTACTAGTTGTTTTGTATGTACGGGAAAATTTCAAAGAGAAACTTGACGAAGAAAATTACTTTGACAACTGAACTTAACGATGAATATGAATAACATAGACTAGTATCTCTATTTTTATTTTCTTGCCATTTTTAACTCCCCATTGGAAGTGTACGTACGTTCGTGAAATTTTTTTCGTCTCGCATATCTCGAGAACAAAGAATGCTATCGACTCCGGACCAATTTTATTCGACGCATAATTGCTTAATGAACACCTGATAAGGTTTGCAAAAAAATTTGAAGTGACAGCTTTCAACGACGTTCACATTTGGAGCATTCGGTTCGCTGTTCGGCGCGCCGAAATGCTCAAGCACTGCGGGTTTATAGTTTGTATATTGTTACAAAACTGTTTTCTAAGTTGGCGGAATAATTATTTATTTACAATAATTAAAAATGCAATAACAATGAATGCAACAACGAAAAGTCAGTTTTAACAAACGCTTAAATAACACTTAACAAATAACTATATATACAAGGATTATTTATCTGTAATTATTTATGTCACTGTATTTATATCAGATTTATTTCTAACGTTTATTTATGTCGGTCATTTACTCAGTTACTTCCAGTACTATTTATTTATATCCACTCCGCTATTTATATCACTGTACTGACTGATTCGACTGTTGATTGATTAATATTTATATCACTGATCCACTTGATGACACGACTCACCATTCACTGATTACCGATTGCGTGACACCATCGACTGATTCCTCAACACGACACACTCGCTGTTTATATACCTGCGTGCGGTGTACGCTCAGTGCGTCCTCGTATTCTTCGCGTAGGCACCAGTGTGTTCAACGTCAGACACCGCTTCTCAGAATTGTTGCCCGCCGTTCATATACAGGGTGATCCGTAACAATATTAAGGATGCCTTATAGCTATAATTAAACCTTAAAAGGTGGTAATTCTAAAGAACGCTGGAAGATCGACAACTTCATAGATCGAGCGAGCAGCGAACCGAATGTTACAGTAACAACGACGTTCAACTTTGTGTATTCAGTTTATAGTTCGGCGCGCCGAAGTGTGTACCGGCGTTGTTATTTTAGCTTAAGTTAAGCCTTAAAAGGTGGTGACCCCTAAAGAACGAGCCTATTCGAAACAAAAGAATCGATCTCTCTGTCTCTCTCTCGCTCGGTACCTACTAATGAGCCAAACCGTTTTGTGGGAAACGTGCGAATCTCGGTATTATGTAACAGTGTGTAATATTAATGCAAATTTGATTACGTAACCGCAGCACCAGATTTTGTATCTTGCGCATTAAATTTGTGACAGTGTTGCCAGCTGTTTAAAAAAATATCAAACAATATAGAAAAAAAAATTTTTAACTTCCAATTAGAAGTTATATTGTAATGGGTCCGAAAATCGAAATCAAAATGTATAACAAATTTTTATGTTTCAAGGTCACTGCACTATTTTTAGAAAGATGTCTGTGTGTGTGTGTGTGTGTGTGTGTACGTACGTACGTATGTATGTGTCCATTTCTTTCTAAGACGAAATCTCGAGAATGAAAAATGATATCGACTATGTTAGGTTGCCAATCGACGCGTATTAACGTAAATATGATCTGAAAGAAATTTTTTCAAAATCGGTTCAGCCGTTTTTTTTTTTTTTTTTAATTGTTAAAAATAAATAATAATTATGTTTTAATGATTATTTTTCTGTGTAATTTCTAATTTAATTATTATTATTAAATATTTATCAAACTGGGAAGTTCGTCGTGTGGACCTCAAGGGTTGCACTGTAGTCCTAATAAACGACCCACCTCACGGGTTGTTTTTGATTTTATTAACAAAACATATTTCTATATACAAATTAAAATAAACATAAATCGACAGCGTTCCTTAAAACCGGCTGCAAAGTCAAAAAGAAACACTTTAATAACAATCTTCTAAATATTCTTTTGGCGAATAATATAAACTTTAATAATTATTGTGGACCCAGCGATGTAGCTTAGTGGTACAGCACTAGACTCGCATTGGGGAGGTACTGGGTTCGAATCCCGGCGGGGGCAGATGTGGCTAGGATTTTTTCCTACTGCCTCACGCCGAGAAACGGTAATTCCTGTACCGGCCATCTTGTTTGAGGTTTTCTATGGTTTCCCTCAATAATTCCAGATGAATATCGAGATGGTTCCTTATTCAAGGCCATGGCCGATTACCTGTCAAACTCCAATGCTCCCAAAAGTTGCCTACCTTATCCTAATGTCCTATAATTCCTCCATTCGCACATTGCTATTAAATAAGTTGAAGTATAATAAAAATGTATAAAACGGGAAGTGGTAAAAATGGAAAATAGTAATGGTGCGAATGGCGTCTGTTATGACATAATGTCGAGAAACGGACGTTAAACGCATTATTATTATTATTAATAATTATTGTGTCCATCAGACCGCTTTGAGATTACACATCCGATCTCTACTGTGTGCAATCTGACAGCTTCGATAAATTGTATCCTCGATTTGGCAACACCGCTGTAACGTTGGTCACAATGGGGCGCACGCCCCAGTACCCATCCATATAGTGTTCCGGGAATGGAGGATGACGCTCGAGGGGTCTTGTAGCACGTGTTCCTTGTGTGTCGGACATTGCTGCTTCAACCAATGAAATGGCCTTCCTTAAGACTCGTTCTTCATAAATGCGTTCCGAAATTAAATTATGCGAAAACAGCATTTTAACGTTAAAAATCGCGATGAGGGTCCTCCAGATAACAGACTCTTTAATTGACAGATAGATAGGTAAGCAATATGGTAATAAGGACTAGTGATGTGCCGGATATCCGTATCCGATCCGTATCCGCGGATATCCGAGGGAAAAGAAAGATCCGTATCCGTATCCGTTAGTTTTTTGGCGGATCTTTTACGGATCTTTTACCTTATCAATTTTCAATTCATAGATAAAATTTTATATATATAGGTAATTAGGTAATAATGAAAAACAGTTAAATTCCATTCAGATTATTTTTTAATATCGTGGTCAATAACTTTTTCCCATAACAGATAGTCTCTTTCCAAAGGTCGATGTGCAATATTTAGTATTTACCGCCGCGTACTCTAAGAAAGTTAAGATCCGTATCCGTATTCGCGGATCTTGAGATCAAATATCCGTATTCAGATCCGTATCCGCGGATATACATTTTTAACGATCCGGCACATCACTAATAAGGACTACCAGACCTTTTTTGCCACCTGATAGCGCCACTAGCAAGTGAAGTATCTGTCATTCAAATGTCAAAACGGTTTATGTACATTATTTAACGGCCAAATCACAGTTTTGCAGTTATTTGATTATAAATTCCTTAATAATGGATAAATGAATGACTGAACACAAACCGATAATCTCTAAACGTTTGACGTATACCTTACTTGCCACTAGCGCAATCTGACGAATAAAACAAGCAGTTAGGGTCGTTTATTGGGACTAAAATTACTTTTAATTGAGACTCTACAAGTGCGACCCTTGAGGTCCACACGACGAACTTCCCAGTTTGATGATTATTGAATTTTAATAATGAAATTAGAAATTACAGAGAAAAGTAAGCATTTTAATCATTAAAACATTATTATTATTTATTTTTAACAATAAATTAAAAAAACGGCTGGACCGATTTTTATAAAATTTATGTCGAATCACTGCAGTGACGGTAATATGCTTTAATAGACATCTCAACGAAGCTGATAACATTTTTTTGGGCCAGATTTCGTATAAAATCTACTTTTTTGCAGTCGTTTTGTTTAAACAAAAAAAAAACGTCTTGATCGATTTTGATAAAATTTCTTTCGGGTCTTGTTGATGTCAATATGCTTCTATTTGCACCCTAACAAAGTCGATATCATTTTTATTCGCGAGATTTCATGTAAAATCCACTTTTTGCAGTCTTTTTCTCTAAACAAAAAAACGGTTGGCCATTTTTGATAAAATTTCTTTCGGATCAAAATGATGTTAACACGCCTCGATTGACACCCTTACGAAGTCGATATAATTTTTTTTTTCGCGAGATATTGTGTAAAATCTACTTTTTTGAACTTGTAATAGAGGAACCATAGCAACGCCATGTAAACAACAGCATTGCTAGACGCTCGGCTATTCTCAAGCCCGTGTAATTTGGAAGATGTCGTTTTAAGAGATAGGTATATTCACAAAAGAGTGTTTTATCAAATGGGGTGAAAATGGTGTTGACCATAATTTTGTGTTTTAAAGACCACCAACAGCAAAGGTTATTTAGGCCTAGCACCAATTCATATTTTCAATTCATTATTTTTTTTTAATAATAAATTGAAAATCCAAATGACACTTTTACCAGCTCTCGGGCTAGAACCCGGAAACTGGGGACTTGTAATAGAGGAACCATAGCAACGCCATGTAAACAACACCACTGCTACACGCTCGGCCATTCCCAAGCCTATAGCCTATGCTACTCGTCAAGAAGTAGTAGTCTTTTAAACAGGGAAAGAATAAAACCCGTTCGATGGTTCTCAGATTTTGAGGTACTCAAACTTCCCTACCATAATATTAGTCCAAGCGGCAGGTAATAAAGGAAGGGGGTTACCTGGAAAGTATTCCGAAGTTAGTGATATTTTGGTGTGTTGTTTGCGGGTACTCTGTGGAGTAGAATCTGAGTTTTCGACCTCGAGGACCCTGTGCTAACGTGGGGGAGCCGAAAAACCACGAAATTTTACCACATTTTTTGCTTTTTTCGAAATCTCAGAAACGGTCGACTTAAGCAATTCTTTCATTATGTAATGTTTTAAAGAGGATTACATTTCCTACACTTTTCATTCCCACAACTTTTCTGTGGTACTAATGGTAAGCGCGCTGCAGCTTCTTGAAAATCACCCACTCGGCTTTTTGTAGCCTTGGTAACCAATGTGTAACATGTGTATTTTCAATTTTAAAGTTCGATGAAGAACTGCAAACTGTTGAAAAGAACATTACATTTTAACTATTGGTTACCAAGGTTACAAAAAGCCGAGCGGGTGATTTTCAAGAAGCTGCAGCGCGCTTACCAATAGTACCACAGAAAAGTTGTGGGAATGAAAATTGTAGGAAATGTAATCCTCTTTAAAACATTACATAATCAAAGAATTGCTTAAGTCGACCGTTTCTGAGAGATTTCGAAAAAAGCAAAAAAGGTGGTAAAATTTCGTGGTTTTTCAGCTCCCCTAACGTTAGCACAGGGTCCCCGAGGACGAAAGCTCAGATTCTACTCCACAGAGTACCCACAAACAACATACCAAAATATCATTAACTTCGGAATACTTTCCAGGTAAAAAGTACCTGACTGCTGGACTATATTATAGAGACGGGAAATAAAAATGTCCGACATTGTCACCTCGTATACACGAGTCCTTCCACCCTTTATAATTTGGGACATTATGAACGCGTATGTTTGAACAGCGGGCGTTTGGAACGGATTACGTTTGGTTTATACCGACAGTATCCCGCTTCTGACACACCTATATCCCAGTCCTGCGGGAACGCAGTTATGTGTAGACTGTAAAGGGACGATATCGTCCCCCGTGCTAAAGGATATATTATCTGTACAAACACCTTTATTATCATTACTCTATTTATATGCCCCTAGCCCTGTTTACGCTGTTTTTATACCTGAATTTATTTTAAGTATCGAAACTGTTTTTTAACTAAAATAATTACTTAATTTCTAAGTCTCCTTTCACAGTAAACAATTTTGTTTAGAAGTTTGTAACATATTTTAACTTCCCATTGGAAGTTATTGTAATGGGTCCGAAAATCGAAATCAAAATGTATAACAAATTTTTATGTTTCAAGGTCACTACACTATTTTTAGAAAGATGTCTCTCTCTCTCCTTCTCTCGCTCTCTCTCTCTCTCTCCCCTCTCTCCCCCCTCTCTCTCTCCTTCTCTCTCTCGCTCTCTCCCCTTCTCTCTCTCTCTCCTCTCTCTCTCTCTTCTTCTCTCGCTCTCTCTCTCTCTCTCTCTCTCTCTCTCGCTCTCTCTCCCCCTTCTCTCTCTCTCCTTCTATCTCTCCTCTCTCTCACCTTCTATCTCTCCTCTCGCTCTCTCTCTCCCTCTCTCTCTCTCTCCTTCTCTCTCTCTCTCCTTCTCTCTCTCTCTCTCTCCCCCCCTCTCTCTCTCTCTCTCCTTCTCTCTCTCTGTCTATCTCTGTCTGTCTGTCTGTCTGTCTCTCGGTGTGTGTGTGTGTGTACGTAAGTATGTGTCCATTTCTTTTTAAGACGAAATCTCGAGAATGAAAAATGATATCGACTACGTTAGGGTGCCAATCGACGCGTATTAACGTAAATATGATCTGAAAGAAATTTATTCAAAATCGGTTCGGCCGCTCTTTTTTCTTAACCAAATAGACTTCAAAAAAGTAGACTTCACACAATATCTCGCAAATAAAAAATATTATCGACTTCGTAAGGGTATCAATCGAGGCGTGTTAACGTCATTTTGATCCGACATACATCTTATAAAAATCGGTCCAGCCGTTTTTTTTTTTCAATTATTGTTAAAGATAAATAATAATTATGTTTTAATGATTGAAATGATTACTTTTCTGTGTAATATCTAATTTAATTATTATTATTAAATATTTATCAAATTGGGAAGTTCGTCGTGTGGACCTCAAGGGTCGCACTTTAGTCCTAATAAACGACCCACCTCACGGCTTGTTCATTTTTTTTTTTTTTGCAAAATTTAATTTTTCTGTAGGCCAGTGGCGGCGCGTGAACATTTTAAATGGGTGTTCTGCAGAGTCAACCCGGAGATTGGAGTAGTCCCCCCCCCCCCTAATGAGGGAACTTCGAAAAAAAAATTCAAAAATACAATTTTTAAGTGTATTTTTTGATCTGAATAATTTGTCTATACATTATACAATGATTTCGCTAGCGCTAAAATCGTAAATAAAGTGATTTTTATAGCAATATTTTTATTGTATTAAAAAAAAAGAGTGTGTGTGTACTATGTACGCACGTCAGAAGCTATATTTCTTTTAGGTAACAAAACAAAAATAACTCCCAACATTTTATCCCGCGTGCCAGTACTAAACGTTTGTAAAAAAGACGATAAAATAATAAAGTAAAGATATTAAATAAATTAATTTAATTTAATAAATTATTAATTTATTAAATATATTTATTTATGATATTTATATCTGATCATTTATTAAAAAAATATGTATGTTTGTATTGAGATTTGAACCCGAGACCTATTGCTTATAGAGCCACTACGTTACCGCTACACCACGAAGATACCTTACTGCATTGCTATATAATACTGTATTATAACCAAGAAAAATAATACTGTACTAGGTTCTGCGGACGCGTTTCGGCTTTTACGCGTATAAATCTGTCTCATTTTTACTAAGTCATCTCTCTTTAACACATTGGATTTTGGTTGGATTTAGGTGCAACACAAACTGCAGGCCCTCCTGCAGGACTGTTTATAGAATATAGGCCTGCGGCGTGCCGTCATTCATAATAATGCTATGTGACTATGAAATTAAAACATATTATGCAGATTTATACAATATTTTTTTTAATTGTGCGTTATTTTCTGGGAGTGCGGCAGCTCCGCAGCTCTCATAGAGGAGCCGCCACTGCTGTAGGCATTCAATTTTTCATTTTTTTTGCAATGAAGTTAATTTTAGTCCAGATGAACAAAACTTCCTCGACTGACATAATTTATTAAAATTATAATAATATCTTGCGAGTATAAATAGAAAGGTACAATTATTATTTTTTTAATATCGTTTTCTATAGGAGCTGCCTACGTACACTATTGTAACGCAAGGTCATTGTTGACGAGTTGCGCGGGTTTGAGTCAGTCATAAATTCATCATATCGTCGCGACGGCGAGGGTGGGGGCGGGGGCGGGGGTAGGTCGTATAAGCGACAACACCTAGGCGTAATGACGACAATTGACGTGGAACAACATCGACAGGTGCGTTGGGTGGAGGTAGCCATGGAGATAAAGAATACATACATGCCTGTGTGTCTACAGGTCGATCGAAATCAAGGCTGCAGAAAATACTTAAAAAAAATTCACAGATTTCGCAATCCTTGCAACCATCGAGGACATTGGAAATGATAACAGCATATATGAAACATAATTAACTGTTTATTATACACACAATATTTATCAATGCACTTGTTTAGTTTTGTCAGGAATAACCCTATTATTCTTCTGTTATATACGCGTTCACTTTTGCTTGATTACTTAACTTTTAAATGGATTTTTCTACAGTATTTATTAACATTCGCTCTAAAATAACACCGCAGATCGTCGCTAATACCTCTCAATTAACTAGACATGATATAAAACACATTTCGAAAAAATTACACTTGTTCAATTTTGCATGATTGCTCCTCACTTGATCGCGACACCGTTGTCTTTTGGCCTTGAACGAAAACTCGTAACTCTGCCCCCATATACGAACATAAACATTTCCAATGTTAAAATCTGTAAATCGGTTGACCCTGCAGGTCATCCCTGGAACTTTCCGCTATTTTCAAGCGCTCTTCTTCGAGCTCAAAAATCTTAAAATTGCTGATAACAACACTATTTTAATTTTTGAAAAGCTGTAACTTTTGAACGCATCGTTTGATTTTGATTTTTCAAACGTTATTCAATGTGGCTTTTTTGACACAAAAACTGATAAATAACAAGCCGTGAGGTGGGTCGTTTATTAGGACTAAAGTGCGACCCTTGAGATCCACACGACGAACTTCCCAGTTTGATAAATATTTAATAATAATAATTAAATTAGATATTACACAGAAAAGTAATCATTTTAATCATTAAAACATAATTATTATTTATTTTTAACAATAATTAAAAAAAAAAAAAAAACGGCTGAACGGATTTTTATAAAATTTATGTCGGATCAAAATGACGTTAACACGCCTCGATTGACACCCTTACGAAGTCGATATAATTTTTTATTCGCGAGATATTGTATAAAATCTACTTTTTTGGAGGTTATTTGATTAAAAAAAAAGAACGGCTGAACCGATTTTGAAAAAATTTCTTTCAGATCATATTTACGTTAATACGCGTCGATTGGCACCTCAACGTAGTTGGTATCATTTTTCATTCTCGAGATTTCGTCTTAGAAAGAAATGGACACATACGTACGTACACACACACACACACAGAGACATCTTTCTAAAAGTAGTGTAAAAATAGTGTAGTGACCTTGAAATATAAAATTTTTTTTTCCTTTTTGATTTCGATTTTCGGACCCATTACAATAACTTCCAATGGAAAGTTAAAAAGGTATACCTACCTTATCTGTTAACATACTGTATAAAAAGGGTGTTGGTAAGGATTTCCGACTTGTTTTCTTCTTTTTAATTAGTGTCATTTTTCCCCTGTCGAGTGTTATGTTTTCTTAAAATTATTTATTTTTATTATATCAACGTTTGCAGTCAGCTGGTACAGGTCGAGCGTCTATAATTTACAATTCTTCTTTTTTATGTCTCACGCTAATGACCTCAGCTATCGAGCGTCAATAATTTACAATCTATCTATTTTTATGATAAATAATAGTTTTCTACGGCTGAAATGCAATTGAAAAATTTTTTTCGTTGGAAAGCAGCCAATTATATAATTGTTTCGAAACATATTGAAAAAAATCATTTCCATGGTCACAGTCAGGATTCTAACCTGAACCTTTCCACTTTCGCGGCGGAATGAGCATACATTACTCAACCGTGACATGATTTTTTTTATCTATTTTTATATCTTGTATCTATAATAATAGGACAGAGCGTTCTGAATCCATGGTTAAATTACGTCGTGCGTGTGTGTGTGTGCGTGTGTGTATGTGTGTGTTATGATTGGTTTATATAGTCACAGGA
The DNA here is from genome assembly GCA_039654895.1 of Mongoloraphidia duomilia. Classification (NCBI taxonomy): domain Eukaryota; kingdom Metazoa; phylum Arthropoda; class Insecta; order Raphidioptera; family Raphidiidae; genus Mongoloraphidia; species Mongoloraphidia duomilia. The sequence continues at coordinate 1,915,303 of CM077527.1, read as the reverse complement.
CAAAACAAATGAGCGGCGCACGTCTGTAACAACGGCGCAGCGGCGCAAACGCACCGTTTTCGAAAGGTTAAAGGTCGCACGCGTGCTCGCTCGCTAGCGCAGCCAGCCGGCTGGTACCTGCGTTCGTCCCGGCGCTGGCACCGGCAATAGAACCGACGACGACGACGTCGCGATGCCACAGGCGTCTCTACGTCTGTCCGTCAGCTGCTTGCTTATATACGCAGTCAAATCCGTCCGAAGAGCAGATTCCCGCTTTGTAAAGACCGAGCTAGACGGCGCCGAGGCTTGCGGAAAACATGGTTCCCATAAGACGGAACGAACATGGAAAAGTTTCCTTTGAGAATAGCGGAGCGTGTAGCAGTGCTGTTGTTTACATGGCGTTGCTATGGTTCCTCTATTACAAGTCCCTAGTTCCCCGGGTTTGATTCTTACCCTGTTTAAAAGACTACTACTTCTTGACGAGTAGCATAGGCTATAGGCTTGGGAATGGCCGAGCGTGTAGCAGTGCTGTTGTTTACATGGCTTTGCTATGGTTCCTCTGTTACAAGTCCCCAGTTCCCGGGTTCTAGCCCGAGAGCTGGTAAAAGTGTCAATTGAATTTTCAATTTATTATTAAAAAAAAATAATGAATTGAAAATATGAATTGGTGCTAGGCCCAAATAACCTTAGCTGTTGGTGGTCTTTAAAACACAATTTTTTTTCCTTCGTCGAACGAACGTGTTTACGAGAAACACGTCCGATATGACCGAGGAACGATCTCGTGCCACAGTTCAATTTTTGAAGTGAAAACTTCCTTAGGCGCGTTAGGCACTCTTTGCCTGGGTACTGAAAAAATGTGAAGCGTTCGCAACTACTTCCGTAAGAATTTGCATCATATATCATAAAAACGGCCGTCTACACACTTCCGCCCATAGCGCAGTTGGTTATGTCTTTGCGTTCTATGGATAGGAACCTGGGTTCGAGACCTGATGGCAGCGTAGGATTTTTGGCGTTTTTTTTTCTAAATTCTACATGATATTTATTTATATTTTTTTTTTATTTTTGTTATATTCTTTCTTTGACAATACCTAATTATAATTTTTTTGAAACCAAGGTGGAATTAATTAAAAATACAATTTTAGTCACAGTAGTAAAGGGTGGAATGGTATCGAAGATACGAGTACCTGGCGGAATGTTCTAGAGAACTCGAGAACGTACTAGGCTGGGCTGCGCGACCTATATAAGCGAAGTACGAGTGAGTTAGGGAGTCAACGCTCGAATCAATCAGTGAATGGTGCGTCGTGCCATCAAGCGGATCAGTGAAATAAATATTGATCAGTCAACGGGAATCAGTCAGTGTAGATTGTACTGTGACAGTGTTGAACAGCGAAATAAATCCGATATAAATACAGTGACAGAAATAATTACAAATGAATAATCCTTGTATATATAGTTATTTGTTAAATGTTATTTAAGTGGCTCGTTTAGTTCAATAATTACAGTTTAAGTTTTTTTTATTGTTAGAATTGACTTTTCGTTGTTGCAATTATTGTATATAGTTAATTGTTACGAATTATTGTAAATAAATATTTATTCCGCCAACTCAGAAAACAGTTTTGTAACACCATTTAGAGGTTAGAGATACAAGTTTTTCGCACCAGTTTTTAAAATAATATTGGGACCCGTCAAATGAGCATATGACATCTGGTGGCAGAAAATTGTATCAAAACGGGGGAAAATTTTACATGCTGACAGTGCAAATTTATCGTGAAATTGGTTATTACAAGAATAAAACAAGTAAAATAAACAAAAAGTTTATCGAAAATGGAATTTGCGACGTTTTCTAATATCATGGCATTAAACACTATCAGTTATTGCCTTGTAAAACTTACTTTACAGCGAATTCTTTTTTAATGAAATGTGGAAAAACTGTATTTATGAATTAAAAAAATATTTTATATTAATAATAAGATGTACTCATTATCATACTGTACTACAATAGTTAAATCTCTGAATATTGACAAAATTAGGAGTAATTATGTGTATACAAATATTTTGAGGTTAGTAACTTACCTATACTTATTACAATATAACATATTATGTTGCAGTTATGTGTTTACATTATTCACCTAACACAGCCTTAAAGGAGCATTGAACGGATAATTAATTTCGTGGAGATTTTCTTTTAATTTTTTATGTTTTTAAGCAATATATGCCGTAAAGATTACTACTTTTGACAGTTCATTTTTCATGTATTTTTCTCGTTATATTTCCGACATTTGATAATATGTTCGGCTTTGAGAATCTGTTTCCTTCAACGAAATTCCTTTGTTTAGGATTCGTACCGGCCCAATCACAAATTGCACTTATATATTTTATCATTTCTTATCACTTTGAAAATCATAAAATTACACGCAAAAGTATACCCCGTATATGAAATTTCCCCCCCTCTGCGCTATGTTTTTTAAACTCCACCTATCTGACGGATCCCAATACAGTGTTTTATTTTCATGTCGCATTTTGTTCGGTCTCCTTCTCTCTAGTTTTCTTGGTCTGTACCTTATGCAATAAGCTATTCTGTCAACCATAAATATAACAGTTCGGTGTTGGAAACGTGTTCTCGTGAAATGAATGTGAGGAATACACGTCGTATATAAGTTGTCTATTTCTAGTTATAGGATTGCATGTCGAAGCTTTGTGGCCCTGTCCTGGATACAAAGTCCTTGCAAACTGAACTTGTATGTGTCTCACGTTGCCTTAATAGACCAGACATACGTCGCATTGAATGACTGTTTATCAGGACATCGTATTAAAATTATGACATTTTTGTCTTATTTATTTATTAGTGTATTTGCCATAATATGGCACATACACTATTGGCGTCGGTCGGATGGCGGGACCTAGGGGTCGGACCAAAATTTCTCGACGTTTCATAACCTCCTGAACAGTTTGCCACCATAAGGCGCTATACGGCCCTGAAGTTACAATTTTGAAATCGTTTTTTTGTTATAAATTTAAAACGGCTTGTGCGATTTTGCTAAAATTTGGCACGTTGACATAGTTTTATGGAACAAAAAAGACCATGTTAAAATTATGATTAATATTAATCCATAGGCGTAGAAATCGGGTTTTTTAATATTTGAACGTTTCAAATTTCTACGCCAATAGAAGAAAAGGGGTTTAAGTATAAAATTTAGAATCAGTAACTTATTTGCTACAAAAAAGCTACTCTTAATAAGACTCGATTACTCTCATGGTTTTTGAAAGAATGGTGAGATACATTCTTGTATCTAGCAGCTCTTGTAACAGCGCTTATACCTGCTACACTCACTGCTTCGTTGTGTACGCTCGCATATATAGCAATGCATTAATTTAACAAGCCCTGCTATGATCTACGCTACCATCTAGAATCCCAGCTCCATACTGCACGTACCTTTAGAGATTAACGGGTTGTGTTTCGTCATTCTTCATTTATCCATTAAGGAATAAATAATTAAATACAAAACTGCGATTGAATGACAGATACTTTACTACTTGCTAGTGCCGCCATCAGGTGGCGGAAAATAGAAACAGCACTGACATTTGAAACTTGAAAGACATCAAAGTGACATAGGTATACCTCATTTGCTAGTGGATGAGGTGGTAAAAAATAAGAGTCTGGTAGCCTTCATTTAACACGTCGACCCTGCACTTCCACCATATTTTTTACCAATGACGCCGGGACAAACATGCTTTGCATAATTGCGCTTACGATCACAAAATTTGAATGAAAACAACATTTTCATAAATTATGCATCGTTCATGATAATATTGTTACATAATAATGTCATCAGGGCTGCTTCTGCCACAGTAAAAATATTGTTTTAGGAAACATTACAGTAAACTCTCGTTACAGGCGCGTGATTGCGGGGTCGTAGTGCGGGTAAACGCTTACTTTTACAAAAACAAGAAACCACCCATTGAAAATGACGTAACATAATGCTGAAACACAGGAAACATTTATTTTTCAAGAGGACAATGGGATTTTTACTTCCCACCTCTACTATTTTTGTTAGTGAAAAAATTATGACAATACCTTGTATCTTCATATTTCATGTATTAGTTTATGCCCATTACAACAAATCTGATTATTCTTTGACAGAGGATGGTCACGATCATAATACTCGTCTCAAAAAGTACATAAAGCTACCTTTGGCAAGCATTGACGTTTATAAGTTTTGCCCATCGATTTTCGCAGCAACTCTGTACAACAAATTACCGGCAAGTTGAAAGTTGACGAAATAAATGCCTTCAAAAAAAATATGAAAATACTTTTACTGGAAAATGCATTTTATAGTGTGAATGAATTTTTAGATTTCTTAAATAATTAATATCGTGTTTAACAAATTTTATTTTGACGTGTCATAAAGATCTATGTATCTCTTATTGACAATAAAATTATCTATCTATCTATGGTAGGGAAGTAATGGATTTAGTCCGAAAAAAATATTTCGAGATTTTAACAGATCTTCACGTTTTGAGACCCTAGCAATCGTTTAAGATCATTTTCTGACTGATGTCTGTATGTGTGTGTGTGTGTGTGTGTATGTATGCGTGTGTGTGTGTGTATGTATGCGTGTGTGTGTGTGTTTGTATGTGTGTGTGTGTATGTGTGTATGTGGTCAATTTTTCGCCTTCGATATCTTAAGAACGGAACAACATACGGGCATGCCGATTGTTCTTTTGTGTTTATCAGCCTTTAACTTAGATCTGATTAGATTTTGAGTCAAATGGGTTCAGTGGATCCTGAGATATTCAAAGAAACGTCCTCAATGTCACGTATTACCATAGGTAAAAAAAATATAAATGAATTCTAGATGTTATAATATGAAAAAAATGTAAATATTTTTTTTCTCTAAAATGTATAGTTTTCGAGAAAAAAAATATTTTACTAAAAAAAATAAAAATTGTACGTAAATCAAGGTAACCATGATTTTTACTTCCCACCTCTACTATGGTAGGGAAGTAATGGATTCAGTCCGAAAACAATATTTCGAGATTTTAACAGATTTTCACGTTTTGAGACCCTAGCAATCGTTTAAGATCATTTTCTGACTGATGTCTGTATGTGTGTGTGTGTGTGTATGTGTGTGTGTGTGTGTATGTGGTCGATTTTTCGCCTTCGATATCTTAAGAACGGAACAACATACGGGCATGCCGATTGTTCTATTGTGTTTATCAGCCTTTAACTTAGATCTGATTAGATTTTGAGTCAAATCGGTTCAGTGGATCCTGAGATATTCAAAAAAACGTCCTCAATGTCACGTATTAACATAGGTAAAAAAAAATATAAATGAATTCTAGATGTTATAATATAAAAAAAATGTAAATATTTTTTTTCTCTAAAATGTATAGTTTTCGAGAAAAAAAATATTTTACTAAAAAAAATAAAAATTGTACGTAAATCAAGGTAACCATGATTTTTGCTATATTAAGTTAGCCATCAGTAGATCACCAAACAAAAAAGAGGGCCATGCTTTTTTCAAAGAATAAAAATTAAATTGTGTTTTAAAGACCACCAACAGCTAAGGTTATTTGGGCCTAGTCAAAGAATAAAAAAAAAAAAGAGTGTTTATTTTTTGCAAATATTTACTAGGTGGGAAGTATAGGACTGGTCATCAGTCGAATTTTTGCTATATTAAGTTAGCCATCAGTAGATCACCAAACAAAAAAGAGGGCCATGCTTTTTTCAAATAATAAAAATTAAATTGTGTTTTAAAGACCACCAACAGCTAAGGTTATTTGGGCCTAGTCAAAGAATAAAAAAAAAAGAGTGTTTATTTTTTGCAAATATTTACTAGGTGGGAAGTATAGGACTGGTCATCAGTCGAATTTTTTTTTATAAAACAGGATCACGGTCGTGTTGAATTAATGTCAGGATGGCCACTTTCTGGAAAACCTAGAAAAATCAGGGAATTCGACTAGTCAGGGAATTTTGTTGGAAGTCAGGCATTTTTGTGAAAATAACGGTCAAGTGCGAGTCGAAGTCGGCGCACTGGTAGTTCAGTACTTACATTGAACAAATTTTGCCGAGCAACTCAATTTTAGTGTACCTAGCGCCATATAGACTGTGTGCAGGGGGGCGGAGCTATGAAAATATCGACGTGAGCGCTCGTTGTGAGATCCATTGTAAACTCGGAACTCTAATTTTCCGTAATTGTCAGTGAGCATAGTTGTTTAAAAAGTCAAGTAAGTAAAACCATGATTTTACTTCTCACTTATTTGGAAATTATTACTATAAATCTGATAAATTTGACACTTTTAAACCTGGTCCGCAAGATTACAGGCGCCATGGTTTTAGGTTATGCTGTCGTCTGTCAATATAAACCATAGACATAGATGAAGGTGCACCTTAATTAGTTATTTTTTATTACACGTCAAAATTGAAGAAGAAAAAAAACTTAATATAAATAATTTTCAGGTACCTTTTATGCTATGCTATTTATACTAAGATGCACGCAGCGAAATTAAATGGTATTCGTTTATTAAAAAATTTCGCGGTCTAAAAAAACAATAAAAATGAGTTTAATCGTGTACTATTGCCCGCGCTAGCGGCGCTAGTTGGTTTAGTTCACACAACCTATAGGTATACAGGGTGTTTCATAGTATATGCGCAGGACTTCAGGATGTGATAGCTCGTCCAAAAATATGAAAAAAAGTTTCTATTAACTTACCCTCTAAAATGCACCATTTTAGAGATACAGGGTGTTCAGAGCGCATTGTTGCATCTTGCGACATTATTCGGAACAATAAGATAAAGAAAAATCGCAGGATAGTGGACAAAATATTTGATTTATTAAATTAAATGTACGAAGTTTAATTTTCATAAATATTGTTATTTTTATGTATGTACTTGAAAAAGTCTAAATCTATAGACGAAACGTCATATATTTAATTTAATAAATCAAATATTTTGTCCACTATCCTGCGATTTTTCTTTAATTTATTATAATCACGATGGACACGATTTCTAATATAAATTATTCGGAACACTCCGGGAATTTTCCTGCGTGTTAGACAGTCAATGTGTCGAAGAATTGCTGCGCGTGCATTGAAGCTAACGGCGGACATTTAATGTCGAGCGTCTATAATTCACAATTCATTCATTCATTCCAACATTTAATTTAACTGTTTATGATTTGTTATTGTTTTTTTTTTTTAATTTTGCAATTATGAAGTTAACGTTTGGTTTTGTTACTTGTTCTAACGTTTAAATAAATTTTGTTTAATTAGTAAGAAAAAAATTTTATTTAAAAAAATTGACCATGTTTTTCAACATTAAAGTTGATTTTTCTCGAAAACGATCGACTTTAGAGCTTATGACCAAGAGTACCTTTTTTGTGTAGAAAACATTGGCGGTTCAAGTGGGCGTCTCAAAACCGTACTTTTTCCAGTAGCGTAGAAGTTGGGGAGAAAAACACCCACTACCCCTTCAAAACCTTCACCAATTATGACTTTAAAAAAATTCCGCACAAAACATAGCTTATTATGAGTAGAAAATGCTTGCAAAAGCTGTTTTCTGTACGATAAACGGTTCCGGAGATATTCGCAAAAAACGATTTTTTTTTCAATTTCAACACCCTGTATCTCTAAAATGGTGCATTTTAGAGGGTAGGTGAATAGAAACTTTTTTTCATATTTTTGGACGAGCTATCACATCCTGAAGTCCTGCGCATATATTATGAAACACCCTGTATAACAAATCTTTGCACTTGCACATAGTAGGTCGGAAATTTCTCTAAACTGAAACGTAAAGTTTTTTTTTTTTTTTGACAAAAAAAAACAAAGTGAATCGGTTACTATGGCCATTATCACTACACACAAAAGAAATTTTTACAATGGTATTATATAATAGGTAGGTACGTAAACAGTTTATTTATGTATATTTTGTTGTTACTAGTTATGTAAACTAAAGAATCACCTATAGAAAATCGAGAAAACTAAGGGAAATTTGTTTTTGGTGAAAAAGTGGCCACCCTTGAAGTAAACGTTCTGAGATCAATCCCAACAATGTTGACCCGACATTGAACTTTTTTTTTAAAACGGGATCACGGTCGTGTCGAATCGTGCAATGAAAAATTAATATTACACGCTCCGCCAACTGTTTGAACCGGACTTTACACGAACGCCAGCGGAGTCGTCGTGTTTTAGAGCTGCGCTGCCGGAACCGTGGGTGGCAGTGCGTCGATGTGTTCCGTGTAGAAGGATTGTCTAAGCTCGCACAATTTACTGGATCCTCGGTTACAGCACACACAGTCCGTGTGTCGCTGTGTTAAGCAGTTTGTCTCCACAACGGTGATTACGTTGTCCCCGGTCCGATTCCGTCGAACTTGTAACCCACAAAAAAACATAAAGTTTTTTTTTAAAACGGTAATTTTGTCGCGTTCTTATTTTCTGCAGTGTTATAAAATATTGTCGCTTAACATCTCTTCTAACCTAAAAAAATCAAGTGTGTCCGTAGAACGTACAAACATCTCGATATAGCAGTTTCATCTCAACGCCAATTAGATATTTAAGTTTAAAAAAAATTATTAATTTTTTAATTTTTTCTAATAATTTAACATAAATAATATTGAAAATCGAAAAGAAAAGTTTTTTTAAAGCTATAGATAAATTACTAAAAATTAATTAAAATGTATAAAAATTTAAAAAATGTCACGTGACTTCAAAACGCGCCAAGGAATGTTTGTGACGTCGTTATGTTAAAATGTGTCTGCATTTGTTGGTATTTGTGTATATGTATTACACATACTATCAAAAATAATAAATTTTTAACTTAGTAACCATGGATACACAGACCATAGATAACATAATGACGTCACACGCGTTCGGATTCTTTCGGCGCGTTATCGGAACTGAGTTTAAAAATTAATTTTTATTTAAATATAACTTTTTAATTAGTAAGCAAAAAAATTAAATAAAAACAGTTTTGCTATAAAACTTGTATGTGGTCCTTCCATTTATGTAAAAAAAAAATTCACTTAAAAACCCAATTACGTTGTCCCTGGTCCGATTCCCTCAACCGCGTATCTTCTAACCTAAAAATGTATACATTTTTTTAAAAACGTTACTTTAGTCGCGTTCTTACATTCTGCAGTGTTATTATAAAATATCGTCGAACACTTCTAACCTAAAAAAATTACAATCGGTATTTGTATTTAAAAAAACTGTGTGTGTCGCGACACTCGGAGGAAGTGTAACTTCTTATGCAATACTTCAAAGGTTACACGGTATACTTTAGTTATTAAACCTGTCAAAGTGAAACTTGCAAAATTTGCATATGCGTGCAAATAGTGATTCTAATCGGGCTTGAGAATAGCCGAGCGTGTAGCAATGCTGTTGTTTACATATGGCGTTGCTATGGTTTCTCTATTACAAGTTCCCGGGTTCTAGCCCGAGAGCTGGTAAAAGTGGCAATTGGATTTTCTATTTATTATTAAAAAAAAAGAATAATAAAAATAATAAAGGCTTGAGAATAGCCGAGAGTGTAGCAATGCTGTTGTTTGCATGGCGTTGCTATGGTTCCTCTATTACAAGTCCCCAGTTCCCGGGTTCTAGCCCGAGAGCTGGTAAAAGTGTCAATTGGATTTTCAATTTATTATTAAAAAAAAAAGAATGAATTGAAAATATGAATTGGTGCTAGGCCCAAATAATATTAGCTCTTGGTGGTCTTTAAAATACAATAACAAGTGATTCTCTTCAGCGATCTGAAACGCAAGTTAAGTGGGCGCAAGGCTATACAGTTCGGCCGGCGACGGTCGAACTGTATGAACACCATCCGGCAAACAGTGATATTATGTTGTTTACAATACACACTACAAAATTTACGCAAAATCTACATCTAAATGTTATAAATTGACATTTACTGCAGAATAATATATGATTTGTTTATCTTGCCATGGTTACAGCGTTAAATATTAAACGCAAACGTTAAGCGGTTCGAATGAATAAACTGTAAATTATAGACGCTCGACAACTGAAGTCATTAGCGTCTTAAAATGTTCGAACTCGCGTAAGCAGTTACACTTCCGAATAAAAAATCCGTTTTTTTAGAGACGTTAAATTTGTAGCGTTGTCTGCAGTATATGTCGTATGTAAATTTGTGTGTTGTCAAGCGTCTATAATTTAAAATATCTAAATATGTATTGTGTTTTGAATGCTCGCAACAGTTTTAGAGCCGGTTTTACAATGTGAGCTTAAAGCCAGTTTAAGTGAAATGAGGGCTTGAGAATAGCCGAGCGTGTAGCAAAGCTGTTGTTTACATGGTGTTGCTATGGTTCCTCTATTACAAGTCCCCAGTTCCCGGGTTCTAGCCCGAGAGCTGGTAAAAGTGGTAGTTGGATTTTCAATTTATTATTAAAAAAAAAATAATGAATTGAAAATATGAGTTGGTGCTAGGCCCAAATAACCTTAGCTGTTGGTGGTCTTTAAAACACAATTTATAGTAATGTCGAGCCTTATTCAAGAATGCTGACAAAAAAAAGTGGGTGTGTGCTTGTGACCACACGACAGAAGGTGAAAACTTCTTATTTTCTAATTTTAAAATGTAGGTATATATGTTTTAGTGTCATCTATTAGCGCACCTATGAACTACAAATAACTTATTACCAACACACTATACAAAAACCTTTTCAATTTAGTTTTAGTGTCATCTATTAGCGCACTTATGAACTACAAATAATTTTTAGTGTCATCTATTAGCGCATTTGTGAACTACAAATAACTTATTACCAACACACTATACAAAAACCTTTTCAATTAAGTTTTAGTGTCATCTATTAGCGCACCTATTAACTACAAATAAGTTTTAGTGTCATCTATTAGCGCACCTATTAACTACAAATAAGTTTTAGTGTCATCTATTAGCGCACCTATGAACTACAAATAACTTATTACCAACACACTATACAAAAACCTTTTCAATTAAGTTTTAGTGTCATCTAATAGCGCACCTGTGAACTACAAATAAGTTTTAGTGTCATCTATTAGCGCACCTATGAACTACAAATAACTTATTACCAACACACTATACAAAAACCTTTTCAATTAAGTTTTAATGTCATCTATTAGCGCACCTATGAACTACAAATAAGTTTTAGTGTCATCTATTAGCGCACTTGTGAACTACAAAAAACTTATTACCAACATACCACAAAAACCTTTTCAATTAAGTTTTAGTGTCATCTATTAGCGCACCTATGAACTACAAATAACTTTTTACCAACACACTATACAAAAACCTTTTCAATTTAGTTTTAGTGTGATCTATTAGCGCACTTATGAACTACAAAAAACTTATTACCAGAATACTACAAATACGTTTTCGTGTTTGAGCCGGAAAAACCCGATTCAGCGTCACCGACCCGAAGCGTGACGGTTCACTTTTGTTCACTACTCAGGATCGGAAGTTCTCACTTCAAAAAATGGCAATGGGGCACAGTAAATATACGATTGTGCCCCAACCGAGAACGTATAAAACTACTTCCAGTTTTATAATGACGTCACACAACAATTAAATATAACACGCGAGGGGTGACGTTGGCACTCTAGCCTTTGACTCGCGTGTCAACGTCACCCCTCGCGTGTTATACTTAATTGTACGAGTTGTGTATATTATTTTTTGTAACACATTTGAAATGTACAACATTTAACTTAAGAACTTTATTGAATAAAATGTCAAACACCGTAAATTCACTGACAGCAATATGGCCTTGATACAATATTTATTTACTTCGTTACCATAGCAACGTATGGCGTAAAATATTGGACTGTTGTACGCTGACGTCAGAGTCTATATTTTACGGGCGCCTAACTATACTTTAAATTGTGTTTTAAAGACCACCAACAGCTAAGGTTATCTGGGCCTAGCACCAATTCATATTTTCAATTCATTAAATTAAAAATTCAATTGACACTTTTACCAGCTTTCGGGCTAGAACCCGGGAACTGGGGGCTTGTAATAGAGGAACCATAGCAACGCCATGTAAACAACTACATTGCTACACGCTCGGCTATTTCCAAGCCCGCCTAACTATACTGTCGTATGGAGTGAAATTTATTGTACGCGTGCGATTATATTATTTTAAGCAGCCGACTAGAGGCACGAAATGTACATTTCAAGTATGTGTTACAAAACATATTGTTAATTTAACGTAAATTCAGAAGCATTAGCTCGATCTGAGCTGAGCGCAAAACCGAACTTACCTATAGACTACTACGGAAGCATTTTAAATATTGTTATTGTTTTAAACATCAATTAATTTAAACAAATAAGCTATTGATAATTTTAATAATAAAAATAACTAATTTTAGAGTAGGGAAGTCATAGACACAACTGTGGTGACAGTGTCAGGTTGGAAAAGAGAGATAGAAAACGAACAGGTCTCTTTTCCTTTCTTCTGACGCATTTGTGAATTTAAAAATTTATAGTAGGTATTGTTAATTTACATCTGTAACCATGGTTATATATTTGTGATAGAAAAAGATAGAAGAACACGTCTATTCTCCATCTCTATCTATTGCACCGACAATTTTTTTTGTTGCTTCCCTCTTCTATCTACAAGCGACTGGGCCCTGCAGTCAAGGTCCAATCTGATTTGTCGAATTCCCCATCTTGATGTCGTTTGACACACACGCACACCTAAACGAACGTAACAACTAGCTAGTGAACTTGTATACTAATGTGGATAGTTGATAGCGATTAAAAAATGGGTTTTGTATGTGGAGAATGTTCAAACACATATTCTTCAAGACAGGCATTAATGTTCAAAAAATTAGAATGAAAACTTCTAAGGCTTGTAATCTAATTCTTTCTATAAGAGTCGATCAATTTTCTGACATTTCAAAGTAAAACTTATTTAAAATTTATTTTTCTATTTCAATTTGTCAAGAAGACTGTTATTGTATAAATTTTGAACATCCTAATATCTCAATTAATAATATTATTTTAGGTTTTATTTTGAAATATCTAAAAATTGATCAACTTTTATAGAAAGAATTAGATTACAAACCTTACCTGAAGTTTTCATTTTAATTTTGTGATCATTAATGCCTGTCTTGAAGAATATGTATTTGAACATTCTCCACATACAAAACCCATTTTTTAATCGCTATCAACTATCCATATTAGTATATAGAGTTCACTGGTTAGTTGTTATGTTCGTTTAGGTGTGTGTGCGTGTCAAACGACATCAAGATGGGGTATTCGTCCAATGAGAATGAACCCTGACTGCAGGGCCTAGTCGCTTGTATCCTATCTATGATATCTCTATGTAGTGTTTCCGTCTACATCTAGACTTTCTAGACTCTTGTCTTGTCTTGTTTAGATTTTCAAGACAAGACTTGCAAAAGTCTTGTCTAGAAATTTTCAAGACAAGACAAGACTTGCTTTATCTAGATCAAGACTCTTGCCAAAACTCTAGACAATATTCAAGAGTCTAGATAAACTAAGTAGTAGTATGTAAAGGTTTACTTTACCTACTACTACTAATCTAGACTCTTGAAAATAATCCAGAGTCTTGATATTAGACAAGACAAGAGTTTATTAATCTAGACTTAGACTTAGTGAAGTTTTGATATTTCAAAACAAGACTTAAGTGAAGTCTTGTCTTGATATTTCAAGACAAGACAAGACTTTGAAAGTCTTGTCTAGACGGCAACACTATCTCTATGGGATTTGCCTGTCCAAAGTCACTTTACATGCATGCATATACGTGCTGTAAAGCAGCTATTTCGTAGTGGGTATGAACAAAACGTTTTATTAATACTCTTGGATCGCTGTCACTTTCATTATAGGTAACTACGGTATTTATAGCGTGATATATTCAAGTAATAAAATAACTTCACTGTGTAGAATGAAATACAAACAATGAGTATTAAAAATAGAAATTTTCCGTGTAACTAAATAATTTATGAATCCTTAATTTCCCGCTTTTCTCGGAGGACCTGTGCATAATTTAAATGTGATATTTTCGTAATAGTAATGGCGTCAATATTTCAAGCGCCATTGAACTTTTCCCGCAAATGTTTTTGTTTGCAAACTGGGAAATACATGAGTATAGACTCTAGAGAAAATTCGTTGCCGCTCGTGTCAATGACCTTACACATACACACACACACACACACACATACATTGTGTGTGCATTGCTCTAACGACCTTCCATAAATGTTTATACAAGTTGTCCATTATTAGCAAGTCCTCGTTAACGTGGACAGTTTGGACTTGAGAATAGCCGAGCGTGTAGCAGTGCTGTTGTTCACATGGTGTTGCCATGGTTCCTCTATTGTCCCCAGTTCCCGGGTTCTAGCCCGAGAGCTGGTAAAAGTGTCAATTGGATTTTCAATTTATTATTAAAAATTATTTCGTTGCATTATTTCGTCTTATGATTTCGTCATTTCCGTTGCATATTTCCCCTCACGCGGCTGTTCACAGCCCGACATAAGATGTTTCACATCAAAAAAAACAGTGAATTGAAAATATGAATTGGTGCTAGGCCCAAATAACCTTAGCTGTTGGTGGTCTTTAAAACACAGTTCATAACGTGGACAGTTAAAGTTGTCATTCTGCTCTGGATACTGTCATCTTTTAGGACATGAATGCGTCTTTAAAATTGAAACAGTACAGGGGTGGCATTAGGGTGATCCTTGAAATGGTCACTTCCGAACATTACTGCTCTCATGGGCTGACATGTTTCTAAATAACTAAAAAAGATGTAGCCAATATTTCAGGTCGCTGTCTTAATGAGCCATTTTCTTGAGAGTAGTTCCTTCAATTATCCACGAGAGGCAACACTTTAGGTAGGTACAAACATTATTTATTCCCCATTAGTGTCGCGTCATTTTAGTGGTATAACTTAATTATTTAATTAATTTAATGATAATAATAATTAAAAAAATAATTATTTAATAGATTTAATAACTATAATAATTAAATAATCGTTTAATTAATTTAATAATAATAATTAAATAATTAAGTTATACCACTAAAATGACACGACATTAATGGGGAATAAATAATGTTTGTACCTACCACAAGTCCTGCCTCTCGTGGATAATTAAAAGAACTACTCTCAGGAAAATGGCTCATTATACCGCCACGGAATACGTCATTCACATTCAGCCTTCTCTGATTGACTGCTGTAGTTGAATCACGCCCACTGATTCATAGATAACTGATTTGTTTATGTACAGTCGACAGGCTGGCAGTTAGAACTTAGGTTAGGTTCTTCACGAGTTACGTCTGACGAGGAAGTATTCCTCGCTTTCCATAGACATACCTCTCTTTATCTATGCGTGGACGTAATATGTCTGGCTTCATTGATCTGGCTCCTACGTCATCATATGGCGGCTAAGCTCAGCCGTTCGCAATGAACACATATTTTTAATTCTTGTTTGCAATTTAGAGGAAGATATAAGATGCAGACTCATAGAGCGTAAAATAATAGTATATTGTGTAACTAGTGTGCTAAATACATCTTTATATGTCAGGCACGAGCCTTGGCGAGTGTGCATCGCGAGCCGCATACGAGTGCTGAAAACATCGCGCCTGACGCATAAAGATTTAGCACACGTGTTGCACACTATACTTTATATAACACATGCTTGGTATTAGAATTTAATTGATTTAAAAAAACAGTTACATAATGGTTCATTATGCAACTGTTTTTTCATTATAGCACTGAAAAGCGTTGTATAACCATTATATAGCACGGAAAAACGTTACATAATGGTCACTAGTCAATAAACGGCTATTTAAGGTTCGCAAAACAGATACGAAAAACGCTAAAAGCGTGCATGTGTTATATAAAAACATTAATGTATCAAAACTAATTGATTATTTAATTCTAATTATTATTTGCCAGATGAATTAATAGATTTTATACGGCTGGTTTGCAATTGAAAATTTTTGTTGGAAAGCAGCCAATTATATAATTGATTCCAAACATATCGGAAAAAATCATTTTACCAACCATAGTCACAGTCAGGATTCTAACCTGAACCTTTCCACTTTCGCGGCGGAATGAGCTTACAATTACTCAACCGTGACATGATTACTAATCTAACATTCTCCTTATATGCTTCGGAATCCCATTTGGGTGTTTTAAAATGATTTTCACTTTCATGATGAGCTCTCGCTAGTACGAAGATTCACAACTACAACCTAGCTATAATGAATTAACACTCGCATGTAGTGAAAATCAATTGATTCCGAAGCATATAAGGAGAATGTTAGATTAGTAATCATGTCACGGTTGAGTAATTGTAAGCTCATTCTGCCGCGAAAGTGAAAAGGTTCAGGTTAGAATTCTGATTGTGACTATGGTTGGTAAAATGATATTTTCCGATATGTTTGGAATCAATTATATAATTGGCTGCTTTCCAACAAAAATTTTCAATTATTTGCCAGGATTCATAATCATGTCATAACAACCCACAATCTGTGAAAATTTCAACTATATTGTAAACTCTATGATAGTTTATTTGTCACATCCCACGCTTTTTATAATTATTAACCTAAATTATTAAAAACTATTTTTTCCTTTTTAGTCCATTTTAATAATAGTCCAGCAGTCAGGTACTTTTTACCTGGAAAGTATTCCGAAGTTAATGATATTTTCGTATGTTGTTTGTGGGTACTCTGTGGAGTAGAATCTGAGTTTTCGACCTCGAGGACCCTGTGCTTACGTGGGGGAAGCCGAAAAACCACGAAATTTTACCACCGTTTTTGCTTTTTTCTAAATCTCTCAGAAACGGTCGACTTAAGCAATTCTTTCATTATGTAATGTTTTAAAGAGGATTACATTTCCTACAATTTTCATTCCCACAACTTTTCTGTGGTACTAATGGTAAGCGCGCTGCAGCTTCTTGAAAATCACCCGCTCGGCTTTTTGTAACCTTGGTAACCATTGGTTAAAATGTAATGTTCTTTTCAATAGTTTTATTTATTTTCTTCTTCATCGAACTTTAAATTGAAAATACATATGTTACACATTGGTTACCAAGGTTACAAAAAGCGGAGCGGGTGATTTTCAAGAAGCTGCAGCGCGCTTGCCATTAGTACCACAGAAAAGTGGTGGGAACGAAAATTGTAGGAAATGTAATCCTCTTTAAAACATTACATAATGAAAGAATTGTTTAAGTCGACCGTTTCTGAGAGATTTCGAAAAAGCAAAAACGCTGGTAGAATTTCGTAGTTTTTCGGCTCCCCCCACGTTAGCACAGGGTCCTCAAGGTCGAAAACTCAGATTCTACTCCACAGAGTACCCGCAAACCACACACCAAAATATCATTAACTTCGGAATACTTTCCAGGTAACCCCCTTTATTTAATACCTGCCACTTGGACTATAAAAGCTTGTCTTTAAAAAGTTTTTTTACTAATATTTTTTGTTTTTTATTTTCCAAACTGTTTCTTCTAGAACAAATTGTTTACGTAGATATATACTTATAAAATAAAAGTTTAATTACATATGATGACTAAACTAATCATATAATCGATAAAGTCACCGTGTTCGTAGTTCTGTGTGTTTTTTCTATTTTAAGTACCTCAGTACCTACCTACAATTTTCATTCTTAACCCTGTAGATGGCACGTCTATAAAGCCAGACATCGCGAATCATTAATAAAACTGTCAAGGGAAGTTGTGTGACTGTCTGTCCATTCCGCTATAACTCTTAATAAACAAGGCTGTTACAGATGTGGGTTTTACTGACATCTTCAGATGCGGATGCGGAAACAAAAATTTTACCAATAAATGTTACTTCTGATGGGTAAATCTTAAATTTTCGTGAAATTAACTAAAAGAGATTGTAATTTATTGTTACAAAACTATTTTCTGAGTTGGCGGAATAAATATTTATTTACAATAATTAAAAACACAATAACAATGAATGCAACAACGAAAAGTGAATTTTAACAATAAAAAAATCTTTAACGGTAATTATTGAACTGAACGAGCCACTTAAATAACACTTAACAAATATCTATATATACAAGGATTATTTATTTGTAATTATTTATGCCACTGTATTTATATCAGATTTATTTCTAACGTTTATTTATGTCGGTCATTTACTCAGTTACTTCAGTACTATTTATTTACATCCACTCCAGTATTTATATATCACTGTACTGACTGATTCGACCGTTGATTGATTAATATTTATATCACTGATCCACTTGATGGCACGACTCACCATTCACTGATCACCCCAACACGACACACTCGCCGTTTATATACCTGCGTGCGGTGTACACTCAGTGCGTCCTCGTATTCTCTAGCGTTGTCTATAGAATCTTCGATACCATTCCACGCTTTACTACTGTGACCTTTCTTTCTCGTGGTTTCTATTGGAGGCAGTGGCGTAACATCTTGGGGTTTGCTACATTATTATCATTTTTATTAAGAAAGTCATTATTTTCAGTACTTAATAATCAAATTTTAGAATTGGTAAATTATATTACTTGCACGCGTAGCCGATTCCTCGATCCCTGTTGAGCCAAGTAGCCAAAAAATTCGAACACGCGTCAAGTGCCAAGCCCTTCTGCGATAATTTTGTCATGACTTGCCTCGCATCCGCTAAAGCTCCGCAACGATTGATGTGGATGCGAATGCAGATGTCAAAAATGATGAGAATGCTTCGCGATTACGGATGCGAATCGAGACGTCTGCACATCCTTGCTCTTAAACCTC
The DNA here is from genome assembly GCA_039654895.1 of Mongoloraphidia duomilia. Classification (NCBI taxonomy): domain Eukaryota; kingdom Metazoa; phylum Arthropoda; class Insecta; order Raphidioptera; family Raphidiidae; genus Mongoloraphidia; species Mongoloraphidia duomilia. The sequence goes on along the minus strand of CM077527.1, from coordinate 1,896,595 downwards.
TAATCCGATTTCAATGAAATTCGATAGGATACTTTATTTCCGGCTTCGCTTGCGTTAAACTAGGGTTCCCGTTAAAAATACGTAGTTTTCATATTATAGAAAATCTACAATTGACTGAAATGGTTTTCAGTAAATAGTATGCAGAGGCTTATGTAATCCAGTGGGATTTTTAATGAAAAACAGCTATCTCTTTTTCTCATTTTCTATAGTATAGACCGTAGGGGAAAGCTCTGTCCATCCTCCATGTCTATGCTAAACTTAATTAATTGTAGATTATATAGACGCGTCGACAACTCAAGTCATTAGCGTCTTCAACACAACAAATATCCATTTGTGTATTAGAATCGTCTAGCCGGCATACACAAACCGACTGGTACGAGCTTGGGTCCCTGGGAGCGCTAATTCCCAAAGAACATTGGAATCCAATTTGCGATAGCAACCACATTCCAATTTCCCCCTGGGGGGGGGGCTTAACTTAAGGTATAGCGTACTGTTTAAGCTAGTTTTCCCGTCAAGGTCAAGACCGACATTAATTACGCGAACGAATTGCGGGCAAATTGATGTTCACGAAAGCGAAGCCGCGAGTTTGGGTTAGTCAATAAATAAACTTTATTCCACATCGACAACACATTACAAAAGAAAAATAAATGGAAACATATCTCACTCAGTCGACCCACTATTTACAATCGACGAGTGCAATGGAGGGTTAAAGTTTTATACTGTTTTTGAATTGTGATTTAGTTGAACATGTCAAACGAAATGCTTTTATATGTTTCATTTGTTTGGAGAATAATGGACCAAAATCAATTTTTAAACTAACATGGTGGAAGTGCAGGGTCGTTACATATAAACTATCCAAAAAAAAACATTTAGTACGGGAGCCTCGACCAAAATTTCGTGTGTTCACGCCATGGCTAAAACCATAAAAAAATGTTTAGTTTTAATTCAAATAAACAACTTTTTTCCTTTCAGCAATGCCCTAAAGTGTTGCAAAAGTGGTGACAAGTCATTTTCAGTCGGTCAAAAAAATCGATAAAAATAATAGACCGAGAGCTAGTGACAATTTTTTGGTGTTATTTATTCAAGGCCTTATTTTTGTGAAGATGTTGAGGGAGGCATATTAAAGTGCCCTGAGTAAGGGATTTTGCTAGATAGCGGTATGGGAGGGATGCAGACCGCTCCCAACATGTAACATAAAAAATGGTTACGATTATAATTGCTTCAAGGCTGAAATTGTTTGTATAGCTTGTCGGTGACCCAATAATGCCATTATAATATTTGCAGATCGATTGGTCAGTATTAAAGGGGTGGTACCTAGATATATCAATGTTATAGATAACCAATGATTGGTATTATTACATAATATTCTAGAAATATTTATTATATCTTGTAGACATTACCTTTAATAGAAAAACAAGAAAACTGACGTGTCGTGATAAAAATTCTCAGATTTCGCAATCCTTGCAACCATCGAGGACATTGGAAATGATAACAGCATATATGAAACATAATTAACTGTTTATTATACACACAATATTTATCAATGCACTGTTTAGTTTTGTCAGGAATAACCCTATTATTCTTCTGTTATATACGCGTTCACTTTTGCTTGATTACTTAACTTTTAAATGGATTTTTCTACAGTATTTATTAACATTTGCTCAAAAATAACACCGCAGATCGTCGCAAATACCCCTCAATTAACTAGACATGATATAAAACACATTTCGAAAAACTTGCACTTGTTCAATTTTGCATGATTGCTCCTCACTTGATCGCGACACCGTTGTCTTTTGGCCTTGAACGAAAACTCGTAACTCTGCCCCCATATACGAACATAAACATTTCCAATGTTAAAATATAGATCATTTATTTTTACACTGTATAAAAAATATTTTTAGGTTATACACCATTAAAATTCATACAACTTTTGTATTTAAACTTTTTTTCATCCAAAATCAATATATCGGCCGAGAACGCACTGTTCGGACACCCCGTATGTTGAAGATTTCTAAAAAAAAAAGTAATTTTTGCCAACTTCTATGTTACTTCTCCAGTGTCCTACTATACAGGGTGTCCCAAAATTGCTGGGACACAGAGCTATCACGTGTAGTAGAGGTCAAAATAAGTCGATTGGACACAATTTATTTATATACCAAAATGTACCGTTTGCCCGTGAGAAGAGTTCAAAGTTTACATAAAATTTTGTATATAAAATTTAGTATTACAATTTTATTAAATTTGTACTAGGAATATCTATTAGCATTATTTTATAAGAAAACATTTTTTTCCTTCGGAACTATGCGGAATACGAAATTTTTACAAAAGCAACAAAATGAAGATAATTAATCAGTCTTCTCGCTAAAAAAAATTTGAGAACTGTATTACCACCCCTAAGAAAGTTCTGAAAAAAATGTCAGGGGGTGAGGGTGGTTTTAACCCTTCTACAATTTCTTTTGGGTTTCTTTGATTACCGAAAGAAGAATTTACCTCTAAAATGCACTTTTGTTAAATTTCATTCAATTTGTTTCACTCATTTCTGAACAGCGTACAAAAATGTGTTTTTTTATGTAAACTTTGAACTCTTCTCACGGGCAAACGGTACATTTTGGTATGTAAATAAATTGGGTCCAATCGATTTATTTTGACCTCTACTACACGTGGTAGCTCTGTGTCCCAGCAATTTTGGAACACCTTGTATTTTATGTTCGCATTCTATTTTCCTGTTTTTGCGGCGGAGATAAACATTTATCGGTAAAGTTTTGATATTGTCGCAAGATACATTAAAAAATTATCATAAGATTGCCGTTCTATCCGAAGGAAATATAAATCCACAGGAAAGGCAGTAAAACTGCTCATCGAGGAAACAGCTTGGGAAATGAGATTTTATACTGGCTATGTTTTTTCCTTGAACGTCGTCGAGGTCAAGAAACCGATATATACGGTCGTCTCTTTCGAATTGCACAAGATGTGTTGTTTCGGAACACACAAAACCCTTTTTGATGTGAAACATCTTATGTCGGGCTGTGAACAGCCGCGTGAGGAGAAATGTGCAACGAAATGTTTGGTCCGCTCCTTCGCTGCTGTTCTCCCCACCACTGCGGCTCTCTCTCTCTCTCTCTCTCTCTCTCTCTCTCTCTCTCTCTTGACTCAGGCGTGCACTGTAACACACGCGGTGTTACAGTGCATAGTTACGTCAGCATAACAGTTAGTTGCTGCTTTTGAAAAAATATATACTACTACATAGAGAATACCACCGAGTTCAATAACGTTTTCTTTGATGTATCACATCTGTCGGGGGTCCCAAGACCCATACCCTTTTTTTTTCTATGTTTTAGGGTCCCGTTCCCAAAATGTGGAATCCTATTGTTGTCACGTTCTGTCCATCTGTCACAGCTTTCTAGCTTCTAAACTATAAGTGCTATATAATTGACATATTGTGTGTAACTGTGTAGAGTGCATATATTTAGAGAAAACCAAATCGTAACGGAAACCTGCGCACGAAAACTGGTGGGAGAAGCAGTCAGTGGTGTACGCAAAACAGACTCTGACGCACAGGCGTAGGTGCTGGGGGTGACATCTTGACACTTGACAGTAATAATTATTGTTTTTATAAATAATACACTTGAACACAATTCAACATTCGATTTTTAACAACACCGTACGTAAAATACCCTAAACAGTGAACACTAAATGACTGAAGTGAATAGTGACATCATAGCTGACCCACCCCTTCAAACATAGAATAGACCAGCCCGTACCAAATCTGATTTCTGCGCATCAGGTCGTTAAGTTTTCTCTAAATGTTATGCACTCTACTATACAGGGTGTGTCAAAAAGAATGGGACATAAAGTAACAGCTGATTCCTTACAAAAAAATATTGCGATAGACCCCAACTTGTCTATTCAGAAAGTTGATATTAAAAGAGATACAGGGTGTCAAAGTTTAATTTTTATTTTTGATTTTCTTAAATAACTTTTAAAATAATTTAGGCATTTTAATGAAATTTGGTATATGGGGATTTTTTGACATGAGAAATTCAAATCTGACCTTGGTATGGCTCTTGCTTGTAGGGGGCGCCACTTACACACCTTTTCACTCATTCAAATAGTCATAACTTTCTTGGAGGCACTTTTACTATTTTTTTGAATTAAAAAATTGATTTTTCCGTCATTTTTACGTAAAAAAGGTATACTTTGTAAAAGTGGCTAGGAGTAACCTTTTTCAAAATATTTGCACTTAAAAGTAATTGATGCAATGTGGCTTCGTCCGGGTGAAAATCGGGGGTAATCTCAAATTACAGAACGATTTCAAATTTTTTTCACTGTTCGATAGGTGATAATTTGTAGGTAATAACTGGAACAAGCGAGTGAGTATTAATGTGTTAATAAATCATAAATTCATAGCACCCGGGCGAAGCCGGATCGGACCGCTAGTTAATTATAAATTGGAGAGAACGAGCTTGTTTTCTTTTACGAAGTCGGGTTTTAGTTTTAAAACTTGCATTTTTATTGTACTTAGGTATGTTAATGGACCTAAAATAAGAGATCGTTATTGCTTGTTCTACAAGAAAAAGCTGTGTTTTTTTCAGGTCTGAAAAAAACACAGAAACAAACGTGAAAGAACGGTTTTTTTCACGCATACCATGTTCTGTCACCTAGGCAGCAGCAGTCAGTGACAGACTATTGCCTAGTTGCCGGTTCATCTATGAACACGGTATGCGCGCGCAATCCAGATAAAAAAGATACGTGGATTACAAATCATTTTGTTTCATGATATGTTTTTTTAGATTTTCTTTTTATTTATTTGTGATAAAACAAGAAACAACGAATGTCGGTGGCTTTAATAAATAAAATATATTATAAATAATTTCGGGACCTGCAATAAATAAAATAAACCGATAAAATTTAAGTGCTTCAGACAATAAAAAAACAAAAACAATTGTTTTTTAATTAAACTAAATATGCGAGCAAATCGATAGCACATAAGAAAAGTGAATTTGTTTTTATGAAAGTTAAACAAATGATATTGGAGAAGTGTCAGCAAATTAATGTATTGGTGTTTATAAATTGATCGATGAACAAAAACGATGGTGGTGAAAATAATAGCCGATTGTATATCGTGATCGTTCGGATTTGGTCGTCGAATTATTTGTGACGTATGTACTCGACCGATAATATGGGTATCGTAATGGGTTCTTGCGTTCCGGAGGAAGAATTCGACAACAGCAACAACTACAGATTCCGCCATGTCGTTTATGGTGAGGACAGATTCAAAGGCAAGTTTGCCTATTTTAACCTAAAACGTACCGCGCATGCGTGGGGGATTTTGATTTGTGTCAGTGAAACGACGTGTCCACATTCAGGGAAAATCAGGGAAGTTTATAGTGGTCATGGACTGTCAGGAAATTTACTGAAAAATCTGGAAAGCTAGAATTTTTGAAAACTTTAATTACATCACAGGGTAGCCACTTTCAGGAAAACCTGGGAAATGTCAGGGAATTTTGGTAGAAGTCAGGGAAGGTTCTGGACGTACATTGAACATATTGGTCGACCAAGTTCCCGGGTTCTAGCCCGAGAGCTGGTAAAAGTATCAATTGAATTTTCAATTTATTATTAAAAAAAAAAAATGTATTGAAAATATGAATTGGTGCTAGGCCCAAATAACCTTAGCTGTTGGTTGTCTTTTAAAACACAATTATTTGTCGACCAACAACGTTTGCGCCATACAAAATCTTTGCATGGTTAGGTTGGTCGTATTCGGCTCGCGATGCTCATTCGCCAAGGCTCGTGAGCGCTCTCCACTACTCGTGCTGAAAACATCGCGCCTGACGCATAAAGATGTATTTAGCACACTAGTCACACAATATAAAGTCTATCCCATAATTGTAGATTTTAAAAAAATGAATAACGTTTATTTTAAGTTGGCAACATGTAAAAAATTTCAAAATTATGATTAGATTATTTATATTTTCCAAGTTTACTGTTTTAGCATTGTTTTACTAAATAAAAATAAAAATTAACCAAGGAAACGGAAAATAAAATAATGTCATTTTTAAATAACAAAATATTAGATTTGACTTTTCAAAAAGTAAATTGGAATTAATCATGCTAAATTCTTTAAAAAAAGAAGAGAAATAGCTTCAATGAACAGTTATAACGTTCAAATACATTTCTACGCAATAATATTGCAGCTCGTGTTGTGATGTCCTAATATATTTTACAAAAATCGTCATTCCTTAAACCTTCATACTGTTTACTGGAAAGAAATATTTGGAAAAGTGAACAAGTATCATGTAAATTTTAAAATAATAATATACAAATGTAACATTCTTAATAAATAATAAACTACATTTTACAGTTATGTATCTTTATATTATAATATTATGCACAAATAGTAATACCTGATGTAAATTATTTGTTGAACAAGAGGCGCAAAAAAATAGAACAAATATGTATTTGCTATATTTTTTATGAATTATTTTTCTTTTTATTGTACAATTTCGTCATTTACAATTCAATGTTTTAAAATAAAAGTATAAATCTAAAATTTAAATGATACAAGTATGATACACACACAGAAAGATTGATAAAAATTGTAATGTCAATTTGATAATAATTTTTTCAAACTTCATATAACAAATTAAACAGCTATAAAACATTAATTTTTTATCACAAATTTTTAAAATTTAGTTAATAAAATATAACGACACATTCTGACAATTTTAACGAATTTTGTCGTTTTGAAATTATGACATCTTGAATATGATGACAGTGATTTATTTAGTTATTTAAGTAAAACTTACACGATACACCACCTTATAAAGCTTTTTTTACAATAGAGAAAAGTCATACGTTATTCATTTGTTTAAAATCTACAATTATGGGATGGACTATACTATTTTGTTGTTTGTATTTTTGTCTTTTATATTGTTTGCTTGTTATGTTAAATATTCAAATGGCTGTTTTATTATTTACTGATACGTTTATCATTATTATTTCTTGCCTTGAACTTGAATGTGAAATAGTAAAATCAATATTAATGTGAAATCGACCAGTGGTTATCAATTGCGATGATACTGTGAAAGTACATGAAATATGAATAGAAATAGTATATTGCATTACAAGAGACTAAAACACAGCGTTTGTGGCAGCAATTCACACGCGTTTCATTCACTGTGTTTCGTTCCGAGTACCTCTAAAAGCATATGATTTTTCACAACAACTCTATTGACAATTCGATTTGAGGTACCTGCAATTTGGGTGCGCAAAAAAGTCGCAAAAATATTAGATCTGTCAGATTCATGTGGGGTTTATGTCTGTCATTTTGACGTTTTCGAGTATTATTAATTTCCCATTGGAAGTTATTGTAATGGGTCCGAAAATCGAAATCAAAATGTATAACAAATTTTTATGTTTCAAGGTCACTACACTATTTTTAGAAAGATGTGTGTGTGTGTGTGAGTACGTACGTACGTATGTGTCCATTTCTTTCTAAGACGAAATCTCGAGAATGAAAAATGATATCGACTACGTTAGGGTGCCAATCGACGCGTATTAACGTAAATATGATCTGAAAGAAATTTTTTCAAAATCGGTTTAGCCGTTCTTTTTTCTTAACCAAATATAGACTCCAAAAAAGTAGATTTTACACAATATCTCGCGAATAAAAAATTATATCGACATCGTAAGGGTGTCAATCGAGGCGTGTTAACGTCATTTTTATCCGACATAAATTTTATAAAAATCGGTTCCGCCGTTTTTTTTTTTTTTTTTTTTAATTATTGTTAAAAATAAATAATAATTATGTTTTAATGATTAAAATGATTACTTTTCTGTGTAATATCTAATTCAATTATTATTATTAAATATTTATCTAACTGGGAAGTTCGTCGTGTGGAGCTCAAGGGTCGCACTTTAGTCCTAATAAACGACCCACCTCACGGCTTGTTATTCACGAGATTTCGTATGTATGTGTCCATTTCTTTCTAAGACGAAATCTCGAGAACGAAAAATGATATCGACTACGTTGGGGTGCCAATCGACGCGTATTAACGTAAATATGATCTGAAAGGAAATTTTTTAAAAACGGTTCAGCCGTTCAATTTTCTTAACCAAATAACCTCCAAAAAAGAAGATTTTACACAATATCTCGCGAATAAAAAATTATATCGACTTCGTAAGGGTGTCAATCGAGGCGTGTTAACGTCATTTTGATTCGACATAAATTTTATAAAAATCGGTTCAGCCGTTTTTTTTTTTTTTTTTTTTTTTTTTAATTATTGATGTTTTAATGATTAAAATGATTAATTTTCTGTGTAATATCTAATTTAATTATTATTATTAAATATTTATCAAACTGGGAAGTTCGTCGTGTGGACCTCAAGGGTCGCACTTTAGTCCTAATAAACGACCCACCTCACGGCTTGTTATTCACGAGATTTCGATGTAAAGTCCACTTTTGGCAGTCTTTTTCTTTAAACAAAAAACGGTTGGGCCGATTTTGATAAAAATTTTTTCGGATCAAAATGACGTTAACACGCCTCGATTGACTTACGGAGTCGATATAATTTTTTTATTCGCGAGATATTGTGTAAAATCTACTTTTTTGGAGTTTGTTTGGTTAAGAAAAAAAGAACGGCTGGACCGATTTTGAAAAAATTTCTTTCAGATCATATTTACGTTAATACGCGTCGATTGGTACCCTAACGTAGTCGATATCATTTTTCATTCTCGAAATTTCGTCTTAGAAAGAAATGACCACATACGTACGTACACACACACACACACAGAGAGAGAGAGAGAGAGAGAGACATATTTTCAAAAATAGTGTAAAAATAGTGTAGTGACCTTGAAACATAAAAATTTGTTGTAGATTTTGATTTCGATTTTCGGACCCATTACAATAACTTCCCAATATACTGGGAAGTTAAAAATCGAATGAGTCTGCTAGCTGCCACCGATTTGCTGTTTTCCATCATATTGTATTTTGTTAAATTCACTACCTAATCGGGCTTGAGAATAGCCGAGCGTGTAGCAGTGCTGTTGTTTACATGGCGTTGCTATGGTTCCTCTATTACAAGTCCCCAGTTCCCGGGTTCTAGCCCGAGAGCTGGTGAAAGTGTCAATTGGATTTTCAATTTATTATTAAAAAAAAAATAATGAATTGAAAATATGAATTGGTGCTAGGCCCAAATAACCTTAGCTGTTGGTGGTCTTTAAAACACTAGGTACCTAATCAAATTTTAGTAGTGTTATCCAGTAGGCTTGGGCTTGAGAATAGCCGAGAGTGTAGCGGCGCTATTGTTGACATGGCGTTGCTATGGTTCCTCTATTACAAGTCCCCAGTTCCCGAGTTCTAGCCCGAGAGCTGGTAAAAGTGTCAATTAGATTTTCAATTTATTATTAAAAAAAAAATAAAAAATAATGAATTGAAAATATGAATTGGTGCTAGGCCCAAATAACCTTAGCTGTTGGTGGTCTTTAAAATACAATTACAATTACAATCCAGTAGACTTTTGTACTGTGGCTCTGGCGTCTGATAGCTATAAAATGTAATAATAACAAATAGAACAATTTATAAAAAGATGAAACTACCCTTGTTAAACTGACAACCCCAATGTCATGTCAGTGTCAATATATTTATTATTGATGTAGGAACTACCCCTGTAGATATACTTATCCGCATGTGTTGTTGCCCATGTCTGAGTAATTTTCCAACCGATTAGAGAAAATTAAATTGATTTTCTTTTTATGTAGCTACAAAAATATTGTGTCGTGTTTATTCTATTGCGGAGTGTTTGTGAAAGAATAGAAATGACAGGCTTTTAAAATAATAAAAAAGCGGCCAAGTGCGTGGTGTGCAGACACATGACAGGGTTCCGTAGTGTCCGTGTCACGTATTTATATAAAAAAAGCGGTCTAGTGCGTGTGGAACTCGCGCTACGAGGGTTCCGTACCGTTACAACAATTATATTAGGTATAGACATATTCTGTGAAAATGTTAACCGGCTACGTGTTACGGTTCCAAAGATACAGCCTTTAAAAGGTTTTTCCGTTTTTTGTGTGGGAACCCCCTATAATTTTTACTTTTTGTAATTTTCGGATTTTTTTCTTTACTTGTGCTGCGAGACCTTGCTTTTTGCCAAATTTCATGATTCTAGGTCAACGGGAAGTACCCTATAGGTTTATGATGAGATAACAAAATGGCCGTATCTTTTGATTGCGTTTACCTAGAAGCTTAAATTCTTTACACCTTTAAGGGACCGTAGACCTTAGTATTTCGTATAAATTTTAACTTGATATTTCTATCCGTTCCTGAGAAAATGGGTCTTGAAAGTCGGATACCCAGCCAGCCAGCCGGACAAACGAGTGATCCTATAATGGTTCCGTTTTTTCTTATTGAGAAACAGAACCCTAAAAATAAATAAAAATGTTTTTAAATAAAACGCGTTTATTTTCATTAAAGTCGCATAAAATATTTAATTTAGGTTCATATAATTAAAAAAAGCGTGGGTCGTGACTGGAATAAATTATCAGACTTTACGACCAACGCTTTTTAAATTATGAACCTAAATTCAGTATTATTTACTGCCCATTGGAAGTTATTGTAATGGGTCCGAAAATCGAAATCAAAATGTATAACAAATTTTTATGTTTCAAGGTCACTACACTATTTTTACATTATTTTTAGAAAGATGTCTGTGTGTGTGTATACGTGCGTACGTATGTGTCCATTTCTTTCTAAGACGAAATCTCGAGAATGAAAAATGATATCGACTACATTAGGGTGCCAATCGACGCGTATTAACGTAAATATGATCTGAATGAAATTTTTTCAAAATCGGTTCAGCCGTTCTTTTTTCTTAACCAAATAGACTCCAAAAAAGTAGATTTTACACAATATCTCGCGAATAAAAAATTATATCGACTTCGTAAGGGTGTCAATCGAGGCGTGTTAACGTCATTTTGATCCGACATAAATTTTATAAAAATCGGTTCAGCCGTTTTTTTTTTTTTTAATTATTGTTAAAAATAAATAATAATTATGTTTTAATGATTAAAATGATTACTTTTCTGTGTAATTTCTAATTTAATTATTATTATTAAATATTTATCAAACTGGGAAGTTCGTCGAGTGGACCTCAAGGGTCGCACGTTAGTCCTAATAAACGACCCACCTCACGGCTTGTTTTCATTAAAGTCGCATAAAATAATTAATTTAGGTTCGTATAATTAAAAAAGCGTGGGTCGTGACTAGAATAAATTATCAGATTTTACGATCAACGCTTTTTAAATTAAATTCAGTATTATTTTTTTAATTTTTAGTATCTACATTTATGCATGGCTTTAATGAGCCCCTTTCGAAGGCGGCGCAATTTAACAAACCATATAGTCAAGTTACAAAATTTAAGATAGTGAGTCACGCATATTTCGTAACAAGATTAATGAAGCGGAAAAGCAATAAAACAATGTAAGCATACTCGTCCCCATGCATAAAAATTATTCCGCTTATATAAATAGTGAAGTATAAGTGCATGACTCACTGTCTTAAATTTTGAAACTTGACTAATGGCCGGATTATCGTACATTTTAATCACGATGTTTTTTAATCACACTGTTAAATGACGGGCTGTTATGGTAACGAAACGCAGCAACCAATGAACACAATGTGTAGAACGGAAATAAAATGGAACGGGGGGAGGGGGGTAAATCGTTTTTGCCCAAGGGCGCAAGTTTTACAAATACGTCCCTGCCTATATTAACTCGAGAGTAGAAAATAAAAAACTTTTTAACAAAAAAAAAACCTGCTTCAAAAAGGCACTAAAAAGAGGAAAATAATGAAATTTTGAGGCCTGTGCCAATTAAAATATGAAGTTGGTTAAAAAAAAGAAGATATTAATCACTATACTATACTTTTTAACCGACTTCATATTTTAATTGGCACAGACCTCAAAATTTCATTATTTTCCTCTTTTTAGTGCCTTTTTGAAAAAGGTTTTTTTTTGGTTAAAAAGTTTTTTATTTTTTACTTTTTAGTGTCAAAAAGTAACATTTACCTTAAAGAATCACACGCCGTTACTTACTTTTATTAAAAAATCAGCCGAACTACTGAACCGATTTTGATGAAATTTCTATGGGACCAATCTGAAAGTATATCCTTTCAAATAAAAAAAACTCGGGTCGCAGTGCCAAAACCCTGCCGACAATATAGTGTACTTGCTAATACAGGCATTGTGCTGTTATTATGTGAACATAAGTTTGTTTTTGGACAAAATAAAAAATTTAACCCCTTAATACATCCCTTAAAATAATATTTTTTTTCTTAATTTCAATATTATTATCAATGCAACCTCTGTACCAAATTAAATGCACCCTTCAGTAAGTAAATCACTACCCGCAAACTAGTGTTTTCATAAAATTTGTAAGTCCGGACCTGTCGGGGCGATTTTATTAAAATTTTAGCAGCACATTTCAATCTTCACTAAAGGGTTAAATTTCAATTTTGAAACAATTCTGAGAATTTTTTCGGTATTTTTGGGCCCAAAAACATTTTTCAACCCCTAAAAACCACCCTTAAAATGGTCCGATTGGGCCCATTTTAAATAGGCTTCGTGCGGTGATGGATTGCAACGTGCCTACCTAATTTCGTCAAAATCAATTAACTCTTTCGAAAGTTATAGCCCGTACACACACACACACTATATATATATATATATATATATATATATATATATATATATATATATATATATATATACATATATAAACAGACATTTCCAAAAATGGTGCCAAAGTGTTCAGGAGGCTATGAAACGTCGAGAAATTTTGGTCCGACCCCTAGGTCCCGCCATCCGACCGACGCCAATAGTGTATGTGCCATATGGCAAATACACTAAAAATTATTCAAAATCGGTTCATAAACGACGAAGTTATCCGCGAACATACATAACCACATAAAAGATATATACGGTCGAATTGAGAAACCTCCTTTTTTTTGAAGTCGGTTAATAAGCACACTTTTTGTTTTTTTCCAGGTATCAAGTGTCCCGTGTGCAGCAAATTCGTCCTACCGGATGAAATAGAATTCCACCTGGTGCTCTGCCTCACCAAACCCCGTCTCTCATACAACGGTCAGTACAATGGTATACTTTTCTTATATTATTTATTTATTTTACACGTTTTTTTTAATTTTATCAACAGATCTGCTTCACCTGCATGCTAAACATAATATATCTATAAGGTTCCTTGGGATCCGTCAAATGGGTGGAACTTAAAAAACATGGCGCAAAGGGGGGGGGGGATTTTATATGCGGGGTATACTTTTGCGTGTAATTTTGTGATTTTCAAAGTGATAAGAAATAATAAATATAAGTGCAATTTGCAATTGGGCCGGTACAAATCCTAAACAAAGGAATTTCGTTGAAGGAGAACGGATTCTCAAAGCCGGACATATTATCAAATGTGTGAAAAAACAAGATAACTGAGCTGTCAAAAGTAGTAATCTTTACGGCATATTGCTTAAAAACATCAAAATTAAAAGAAAATCTCCACGAAATTAATCATCCGTTCAATGCTTCTTTAAGGCAGGGTTAGGTGAATAATGTAAACACATAACTGCAACATAATATGTTATATTGTACCTAATAAGTAGGTAAGTTAGTAACCTCTAAATATTTGTATACAAAGTTAGTCCTATAAATTTGTCAATCATCAAATGATTTTACTATTGTAGTACAGTATGATAATAAGTACATCTTATTATTTTTTTCCACATTTCATTAGAAAATAATTCGCAGTAAAGTAATTATTACAAGGCAATAACTGACAGTGTTTAATGCCATGATATTAGAAAACGTCGCGAACTCCATTTTCGATAAATTTTTTGTTTATTTTACTTGTTTTATATTTGTAATAAACAATTTCACGATAAATTTGCACTGTTAGCATGTAAAATGTTCCCTCGTTTTGAGTACAATTTTGTGCCACCAGATGTCATATGCTCGTTTGACGGATCCCAATGAGAATAGCCGAGCGGGTATCGAAGTCGTAGATGGTTCGTCTCTTACGAACCCCCAGCTCCCAGATTCTGAGAACTTGTAAAAATATCAACTTTATATGAGTAAACATTTGTTTATCCATAAAATTTTACTTCACACGGGGACCCAGTGTTTTTATTTAGCATTATACAATAACTTGAGCGGCTTCAGCTTTGGCTGAAGATGAGAAAAAAACTGAAGTACGACTTCGGTTAAAACATTACTAGCGACTAGGCCCTGAAGTCAGGGTCCATTCCGATTGGTTGAATACCCAATCTTGATGTTACACGCACACACACCTAAACGAACGTAACAACTAACTGGTGAACTCTGTATACTAATATGGATAGTTGATTGCGATTAAAAAATGGGTTTTGTATGTGGAGAATGTTCAACACATATTCTTCAAGACAGGCATTAATGTTCACAAAATTAGAATGAAAACTTCATATAAGGCTTGTAATCTAATTCTTTATTTCTTTCTATAAGAGTCGATCAATTTTCTGACATTTCAAAGTAAAATTTAATTAAAATTTATTTTATTTTTCCAATTTCTCAAAAACACTGTTACTGTATAAATTTTGGACATCCTATAATATCTCAAATAATAATATTAAATCAGGTTTTATTTTGAAATGTCAAAAAATTGATCTACTTTTATAAAGTCTTTAAACCTGAAGTTTTCATTCTAATTTTGTGAACATTAATGCCTCTCTTGAAGAATATGTTTTTGAACATTGTCCACATATAAAACCCATTTTTTAATCGCTATCAACTATCCATATTAGTATACAGAGTTCACTTGTTAGTTGTTACGTTCGTTTAAATGTGTGTGCGTGTGTCAAACGACATCAAGCAGATGGGGTATTCGACCAATCAGAATGGATCCTGACTGCAGGGCCTAGTCCCTTGTAAAATATTGGTCCTCGATCGGACTATTAAGAAGTTTAGAACTTTATAGATATTTTATGACAGATCTGAACAGTGTTTCGTTTGCATGCAAACACCAAGGATTTTATCCTTAATTTGTTTTTCTAGTGCGCATGAGCCGTTTAATCGGCAGTGACTAACCCACAGTCCTATAGGCTGTGTGCATGAAGCCTACTAGCGCCGCTAGTGGTCAATAGTGCAGGATTGGACTTTTTTTATTCTTTTATACCGCGAAATTTTTTAATAAACGAATACCATTTAACCTAGCTGTGGGCATATGCCGCATATAGTATAAATAGCATAGCATAAAAGGTACAGTCGCGGACTTAAAAAAGTTTACACCTGTATCATCTAGTGACCGGTTTTTTTAATTTTTGCGTTTTGTAACTTGGCTTTTGATAGTAATGTATCAATTACTAAGGTTACATCCTAAAAATTCAATAAAAAATTATTTTCAAAAGACCTCATTTGTTTATTATACAATCCAAATTACTCAATATTATTCAATTAAAACATAAAAAGATTTAATTGGTATATGATAAAATCAATCGATTTAAAACCCCTTATATCCACACCATAATATTATTCACATAACAATTAGCGGTGAAAATAATAAATATCTCAGACAGCTAGGCTGCCATGATTTTTGAGCTATATCTAAGAAAAAATCAAATGACCACTGTCGGGACTTGAACCCGAAACCCCCAGTTTCCGGCTAGGTGAGTTACCGATTTCTCCACAGTGCCCGAGAGTGGAAACCGATCTCTTCTTATATATAGCAATTTCACGTTGAAAACACAAAAAGATTTGATCATATTTGATACTAGCAAATTCCTTCCTCCAATCTTGCAATGATTCTTCTTTTTTGTTCATCGTTTTAATAATTTCTAGGCATTTAAACGACAATTATTTCTTTTAATTTTTGACATTTACATTAATTACCTATTAAAAACTAAATTTGTTGCTAAGCTACTGACTTTTTGTGAACTCACACAGAAAAAGTCAAGTGTAAACTTTATTAAGTCCGCGACTGTACGTGAAAATTATTTATTTTAAGTTTTTTTCCTCTTCCATTTTGACGTATAATAAAAAAATAATTGATTCGTTATATCAGACATGGAGGCGTACCTCTATGCCTATGGTTTATATTGACAACATAACCTCAAACCATGGCGCCGGTGATCTTGCGGATCGGGTTTGAAAGTGTCAATAATAATTTCCAAATAAGTTAGAAGTAAAATCGTGGTTTTACTTACTTAACTTTTTAAACAGTAATGCTCATTGACATATATGTAAAATTAAAGTTCAAAGTTTACACTGGTGCTCACAACGAGCGCTCGCATCGATATTATTCTAACTCCACCCCCTTGCACACAGCCTATAGACAGGTCTTAACGGGCTTGAGAATAGCCGAGAGTGTAGCGGCGCTGTTGTTTACATGGCGTTGCTATGGTTCCTCTATTACAAGTCCCCAGCTTCCGGATTCAAGCCCGAGAGCTGGTAGAAGTGTCAATTGGGTTTTTCAATGAATTTTTTTTTTTTACTTAAATGGAAGGACCACATACAAGTTTTATAGCAAAACTGTTTTTATTTAATTTTTTTGCTTACTAATTAAAAAGTTATATTTAAATAAAAATTAATTTTTAAACTCAGTTCCGATAACGCGCCGAAAGAATCCGAACGCGTGTGACGTCATTATGTTATCTATGGTCTTTGTATCCATGGTTACCAAGTTAAAAATTTATTATTTTTGATAGTATGTGTAATACATATACCCAAATACCAACAAATGCAGACACATTTTAACATAACGACGTCACAAACATTCCTGGCGCGTTTTGAAGTCACGTGATATTTTTTAAATTTTTATATATTTTAATTAATTTTTAGTAATTTATCTATAGCTTTAAAAAAATTTTTCTTTTCGATTTTCAATATTATTTATGTTAAATTATTAGAAAAAATTAAAAAATTAATAATTTTTTTTAAACTTAAATACCTAATTGAATTTTCAATTTATTATTAAAAAAAAAAATATATATAATGAATTGAAAATATGAATTGGTGCTAGGCCCAAATAACCTTAGCTGTTGGTGGCCTTTAAAACACAATTAATTAATCAATTAATGACAGGTCTTAACACTGCTCCGGAGTGGGGGTAACTCGTATTGAAGCCAGTTTTATACTTTTAGTCCAGCAGTCAGACCTGGAAAGTATTCCGAAGTTAATGATATTTTGGTATGTTGTTTGTGGGTACTCTGTGGAGTAGAATCTGAGTTTTCGACCTCGAGGACCCTGGGCTAACGTGGGGGAAGCCGAAAAACCACGAAATTTTAACACCTTTTTTCGAAATCATTCAGAAACGGTCGACTTAAGCAATTTTTTCATTATGTAATGTTTTAAAGAGGATTACATTTCCTACAATTAGGTATTTAAGTTTAAAAAAAATTATTAATTTTTTAATTTTTTCTAATAATTTAACATAAATAATATTGAAAATCGAAAAGAAAATTTTTTTTAAAGCTATAGATAAATTACTAAAAATTAATTAAAATGTATAAAAATTTAAAAAATATCACTTGACTTCAAAACGCGCCAAGGAATGTTTGTGACGTCGTTATGTTAAAATGTGTCTGCATTTGTTGGTATTTGTGTATATGTATTACACATACTATCAAAAATAATAAATTTTTAACTTGGTAACCATGGATACAAAGACCATAGATAACATAATGACGTCACACGCGTTCGGATTCTTTCGGCGCGTTATCGGAACTGAGTTTAAAAATTAATTTTTATTTAAATATAACTTTTTAATTAGTAAGCAAAAAAATTTAAAAAAACAGTTTTGCTATAAAACTTGTATGTGGTTCTTCCATTTAAGTAAAAAAAAAAATTCATTTAAAAACCCAATTTTCGTTCCCACAACTTTTCTGTGGTACTAATGGTAAGCGCGCTGCAGCTTCTAGAAAATCACCCGCGCCGCTTTTTGTAACCTTGGTCAATGGTTAAAATATAATGTTCTATTCAATAGTTTTATTTATTTTGTTTTTCATCGAACTTTAAATTGAAAATACACATGTTACACATTGGTTACCAAGGTTACAAAAAGCGGAGCGGGTGATTTTCAAGAAGCTGCAGCGCGCTTACCATTAGTACCACAGAAAAGTTGTGGGAACGAAAATTGTAGGAAATGTAATCCTCTTTAAAACATTACATAATGAAAGAATTGCTTAAGTCGACCGTTTCTGACAGATTTCGAAAAAAGCAAAAAAGGTCGTAAAATTTTGTGGTTTTTCGGCTCCCCCCACGTTAGCACAGGGTCCTCGAGGTCGAAAACTCAGATTCTACTCCACAAAGTACCCACTAACAACATACCAAAATATCATTAACTTCGAAATACTTTCCAGGTAACCCCCTTCATTTATTATCTGCAGCTTGGACTATTTCCTCAGGGACGAATTTAAGTTTTTGCCGCCCGTGGGCTAAAGCTGTATTTGCCGCCTTGCTCATTAAATTTTTCACAGTCATCTTCTTACTCTCCCCAATTTCTTCCAGAAACTTGCCGAGCAAAAGCCTCATTTTTTTTTCAAGGTCAAACACGTAGCGCATAGCGTACATGAATCGCGAATATTTTATTACATGACAACGTCATATCCTAAAATGGTAAAATTTCAAATTTTCTTTGGCCGAAATGTGATAACTAGATGACCACGAAGGGTTACTACGTGGCCATTTGGCCACTCCGTCACTACTTGAAAGATGGCCTGCAATCTATTTATTTAATTTGTTTTTCTTTCTGAATTGCAGAAGATGTATTAACGGATGACAAAGGGGAGTGCGTCATCTGCCTAGAAGAATTATGTCAAGGTGACACCATTGCCAGGCTGCCTTGCCTTTGCATTTACCACAAAGGGTTAGTATAGTTTTTCGGTTTCGTCTACCCGTTTTTCAAATACTCAGGCCATGGAGGATAAAGGAAAAGGAGACTTATTCTCCATAAAGTTTTGAAAAGTGAATTTTGACCTAAATTAGTATCGTTCCCCACTTGTGGAGTTGGAATGGTAAAACTATGTTAAATACACAAAAAATATCGTTTCAATCGATCAATTATTTTTCGAGCAGGATCGATTTAAAATTCTAAAATACTTTTCTTATGGAGAAATAAGTGTGGTCACAATCTAAGGTCATTGTCAAATCACATTTTCTGACAATGCTTTCTGGTACCCAGCATTTATCTTTGAAAATGCAGTTATATGGAATCTTCCATGATGACAGACATCTAAGGCTCATTTCGCACCAAACCAGTCCAGTCCAGTCGCGTCCAGTCAAGTCGGACGCTACTGGATTGAACATATTAACTTATCGTTGAAATAAAGGCATTGTGTAAATCTGGTTTCATACTAAGCGCGTCACGTCCAGTCCGATCGCGTCAAGACTTATCAAGACTGATTGTGACTCAGCCGGTTGAATTTTTAATGCCAGTCAGCCCAGTCTTGACACTCAGAATGGATGTAGAAACCTTAATTTTATTAGTGCAAGCAAAAGAGGCAAATTACGATCCTAAGCACGCGAAGCACAGAGATCGGAATTTCATTGCTGCCGCCTGGAGAGGTAGGTATAGCCAGAGAAATAAGTGGTTAAAGAACCGAACACTGGTCTCCTGATATGTATGGGATGAACCCAAAACAGATTTCGTTGTTTCTTCATCCTTCTTTTTCTGTGTAGCCGACGTAAAATTATGCTTTGGAGAAGTACGTCCATTTTGACACAAAATTCTTAACAAAACTGTCGCGAACTTCGATCGGAATTTGTGGGACGGCTGACGCGACGTATATTCAGTGCAAAAGGAAATATTGACGTGACTTGACTGGATAAGACTTGACTGGACTGGGTTGGTGCGAAATGAGCCTAACATAACAACGACATTCCACAAAAGTGACCACGAGCATCAGATGTCTGACAGACAGTTGGACCGACAAAATTGTCCATCACCGATTGTCTGTCGTGTGCGGTAGACCAAAAAAAAATCACAGATTTCGCAATCCTTGCAACCATCGAGGACATTGGAAATGATAACAGCATATATGAAACATAATTAACTGTTTAGTTTTAGTCAGGAATAACCCTATTATTCTTCTGTTATATACGCGTTCACTTTTGCTTGATTACTTAACTTTTAAATGGATTTTTCTACAGTATTTATTAACATTTGCTCAAAAATAACACCGCAGATCGTCGTAAATACCTCTCAATTAACTAGACATGATATAAAACACATTTCGAAAAAATTGCACTTGTTCAATTTTGCATGATTGCTCCTCACTTGGTCGCGACACCGTTGTTTTTTGGCCTTGAACGAAAACTCGTAACTCTGCCCCCATATACGAACATAAACATTTCCAATGTTAAAATGCGGGACGACCTCATTGCAATAATCGCAGTCGGATCGGAATACTTACGCCTGTTTTTTTTGTTTTTGTTTTGTTCAGTTGCATAGACCAATGGTTCGAAGTGAACCGTTCGTGTCCGGAGCATCCGGGCGATTAGCAGGGCTGTTCATCGCGTTCCCATTCACCGCCGACCAGAAGAACACAACAGCAACACGAGTTCCCGGTTTCGATGCCGACGTGCGCGACTGTTTCCACAATCACCACTTGCTCCAGCTCCTCCCCGCCTATAGATATTACAGTGCCCGACGACTACGACAGCCATCACAGCATCAGAACTAGCTGTTATGTTTCAATATCAGTTTTATACAGCATTGACTATTTTAGATTTTGTACATAAAGACTTGTATATAAATATTAATATGATTGGAAACATCAAACAAAAACACGACCTATATATATAAACTCTTATTATATACATATATACATATAAATTTTAAGTGTTTAGTTTCTTCTTTTTTTTAAACAATGTTTAATTTTGTTTGTCGATAATGACAGTTTCGTTTTTTCTGATTTATCGACAGAGTGTGGAAAACTTCTTGATTCTGCGCGGAAACATTAAAGTAAATAAATGACGTCTACGCAGGCCCGGATTTCTGCCTAGGCCAAAAAGGCACTGGCCCAGGTACTGTCGAGGAGGCCCCGGCCAGGGCGGAAATGTAAATTATAAAAAAAAAGTCCAAACATGTTTTAAGATAACCCAATTGTTTCTAAGATAGCTCAATTGGCGACTTATCGTATTTATTTTTGCTAAATTTCCGACCAATCCAATTCCATTTTTTTTTTTGGGCTTTGGGGGGGCCCTGACTGTCAAGTGCCTAGGGGCTCAGGGTCTCTTAAGTCCGGGCCTGCGTCTACGAAAAGTCATTTGTGATCTCTTGAGTGCGATGCGTTTGTTTTGAAAGTAATGCTGAGCATGCGCAGAAACAATAAGGTAAATGACGTCTACGAAAGTTCAATTTTGGATCACTGAGGTAAAAGTTAATAGAGTCGCTATACCGTATACAACTACTTATACAAAGTTGAAGCCAGGTCTGACGTCACAAGGGATAACAAACATGGCGGCCAAACACGGGATGGATTGGGAATATTATTCTCTTCTTCTTCTCACATATAAAATGAAAACCGAGTAAATTACGGCGACTGGCTTCACGTTTAAATGCTTGTAGCGCTTCTATAAACTTTTACCTCAATATTGTGATATCGTAAGTTCGTTTATTTTGTTTTTAACAATGTTGAGCCTGCGCAGTGCAATTTTTTACGTTTGTGACACGATGTCGGTTGATTTTTCTGTCAACGCCCGGGGTACAAAGAAAATTGGAAAGACGGTTAAAATTTCCAAATTCGGTGAAAGCTGAATGTATCGAGAGATCTTTTCAGAAGGACTTTTCGTAAAACATTTGAACGTGGATGTATCAAGTGTTATTTTTACAGCAATTGAATGTTGCTGTATACAAAAAATTGAATTTCTTTATTGTTTTGCGCAACTTAGATGAGTCGATTTGGGAAAAATATAACATCTGAGCCACAATATGCATATACTAAGTTTTGTTTTTGTGAAGACCAGAAAAAAGTTTTTTTTGTATTTAATTTTTAAATAAATAACATTCGCTAATTGTCAAAAGCTTTTAGTATCGAAATTGGAGACCCGATACGTGTCAAAAATGAAGAAAAGAAATATAACCGGCCTTTACAAGTTAGAACAGCCATTTTATCACTCAGTAAATTTTGTTTTAAAATGGCGTGAAGTAAAAATGACGTATTTGATTTGAGGTTAATTCTTCAATTTATTTTATGTTGCATTATGTTTAGTAAACCTAACCTCTAGATTTATTTAAATAAAAATAACAGTAAAATAGTTCATTTGTTTTCTTCAAAAAAATTGCTTTTTATTCGTTATTTGACTACTTACTTTATTATTTGTTTCTGAAAAAGATCGTTGAAAATTCTCACAAAGTAAACAAGTTTTTTTTTCTGTAAAGACTGGGTAATATTAAAAACAAAACAGAAGATGCCTTCATCAAAAACAAAAACGTAACGCCTAAGCAGATGTTTATTAAAAATGCGTGTGCTTCCAACGTGTTCATAATAGTGAACAAATATAGCTAAAAATTGTCTAATTGCGGTTTCTTTGTTTCAAAAAACAATTGTTTACGATATATCATTTGTTTTTTGTCATGTATTGTAAAAGGTACACGCAAAGATGCGCATTTGTATTGTAATTTCAATAAAAACAGGCGAACTTTTTTTGTCAAAATGGTATGAAACTCATTGTATGGGTGTTACAATAACATAACTTTTTGTAGCTGGTACGGAAAATGACTCCTTCATTATTATTGCAATTGTTGTTATAATAATTTTATGATCTCTAGTTTTAAATATGTTTTTATCGTTTGACAGTCTTTTTTTTATTGTTGTCACGTCTCAATAGAAATATGGAGTTGGACTAATTAACAAATGCTTTTTTTTTAACGCTGTGATCTCAGTTCGCCGGTATCCGAATAAATTTCGCCACCGATTAAAAGATTTTAGTAATGCCGGTGATAGTATCGGTTTTTTACTGTAACTGACGTATTATTTGACACCATGCAACAAATTTGGGTACCGGCACACTTCAGGGGTCTTCTGCTGTGGTACCGGTGAACTCGGATGCCAGAACCATAGCGAATTTTTTTATCGTGTACAATTACGTCTAAATCGGTGGTGGGCCACATGCGAAATTCAAGAATTTTGAAACTTGTTTGGAAAATTATGACAACTTTTGATATTTTGGAAGTTTGCGCGCTTTTTGTCCGCTATTATTTAAAGCGTGATCGTTAACGAAAAAAAAAGACAGTTTGACATAAACAGTTGAGATTTTTTTCAAATTATGTAAAGGTCTGAAACAATTACGCAAAGGTGTGATTTCTGTAGAGACAAATTTTTAATTTTGTTATTTCAGTTCCAAAAATTTGCCAAATTTATTTATTGATTTGTGACTGCAGTTTTGGTGTGATAATTTTGCATTGTAACCTAAATGCGTATTTTAGTGCAGCTGTTTTAGATAAAATTTGCTTTTTAGGTTATATTTTTTTTATAAATAAGAAACAAAAGAAATAGGCTGTTTTTATTTATTTTTTGAATGCAAACTGTGAACAAGAAGTTTGATGGAAGAACAATTTTACTGTCGTGATAATATTGGTGATGATTTACTGCTGAAACAATTGATTGTGCCCACATTGTTTTGTTTTTTAAGATGAGTAATTAGTAAAATGCAAGACCTGCGCAGCATAGCTATGCTTTGTGGGAAGAAAAGATCAACACAGGCACTCTTCTGTAATTTGTATTTTTACTTGTCACTAATAGTTTTGGGTTTTTGATAGTTTTTGAATGACTGTAAAAAATATAAATAGAATATTTTTGATACTTTCATATCACGTGTGCAAGCATTGTCAGTAATATTTTCTATTATTGAAATTTCAAACTTGTTTTACATTGCTCTTTTGTTCTGTTCGTCTTTTGTTTTCTCGGTAAGTTCCATTATTTTTTTTTAATTTTTGACCTTGTAAATTTATAGTAATAAATTCAAAAACACAATTACTGCCTGGTTGATAATTTTACGATTAAAATAGTCTAGAAGCGTCTTCAACTGTTTAAAACAAAACAAAGATAAAACAGTCGCCATTAATCTGTCATCATTATTATCAAACTGACGTAAGATGTATTACTAATTATATTATTTATGTAGCTGACTGCATTTTTTCAACAAATCGATGCTGAGTTGTACAACGCAGTTTCAGGAAAAAAATGGGTCGTAAAATGTCACCATTGTAATTGCAGTTCTTATGGATGTAGGGACATTTTGATGTCGTCAAATGTTTGGTTACATTGAATTGTGAAAAAACTAGATCTGCACAAAAAATTCTGTTTTCGAGTCTAAATGTTTATTTAGACTCCCACTTTCGCCCCAAAAAGAATTTCCCAAGGGACGAAATCACAACTTGTGAGCTGCGCAGGCGCGACTTTTATTTTACGTCATTGGCATGCAAAATTCAATTAAACAAGTATGTAATGATGCACTTTCCTTTCCATGAAGGCATTACAAAAAAGTGACTAGACCAAGAGTTTCTGACAAGGCGTTGTGCAACCCAACACTATCTTTTTCTTTGAGGAAATTATACTGATAATAAAAAAAAACAATAGCTTTTTAACAGCATGTATGGAAGTATGGTGTAGAAGTATTTGACAATTCGATTTGAGGTACCTACAATTTGGGCGCGCAAAAATATTAGATCCAGGGCCGGCGTTAGGAGGGAGCATGTACATAAGAAATCTGTACTGCTGATAGATCAAAAATCGTGAAGCCAACATACGTGCGGGTATATATTTCTGTCTTTTTTTATGGGAACCCAGCTGGCAGGTTCCTGATTGGCTACTTCTATAGACAAAGACAGAATTTTTAAAAGAGAGAAGGTATACTATTGACCACTGGGGCACTGAGGTTTTACGTCAATGGCATCCATGACATATTTCTTTGTCTTTATATATTACGTTTCAAGTGGTGTTTATACTTCAGTTCATGGAATACTTCAGTTGATAGTGATATTATTATGCCCAAAAAGACCCGAAACCTGTGTTTACTTCTTATATCACTATGAATTTCAAGGAATATGAGTAAAAAACTGTTTTTAACAAAATTAAACTAGGTTACGTTATAATGACAACAGCTATCAAGCGTTTTGTTTACATTTCGTTCAGATGGAACGTCCGTACACCGACAAATGACATCATCGGAATAAATGCGGAATAACTTCGTCAAAAGACACACAGATATATTTTTGCTCTCTTTGTGGACTTCACTCACCGCACATTGAGTAAATGGACAATCCGCGGTATATATTTAAAGTATATGGGAGGGAGTAAGCGGGTTAAAGGTACCCCGGGTCCGGACCCCCAAAGGGGCCCGCTGGCCCGGGGCTTACCTATTATAAGTGACTAGCCTGTTCAAAACTGCGAGCATTAAAACATTTTTCCAATATAAAAAACGTTATTTGATTTTTTGCATTAAAATTTTCTATTTCCAAAAAAAAAACAAATTTTGGATTAAAAATTTTTTTGGAGGGACGGGCATCAGAACGCTTATCCAGGGTCCAAAAATCCTAGCGCCGGCCCTGATTAGATCTGTCAGATTTATGTGGGGTTATGTCTGTTATTTTGACGTTTTCGAATATTATGGGTAAG
This sequence comes from Mongoloraphidia duomilia, assembly GCA_039654895.1. Classification (NCBI taxonomy): domain Eukaryota; kingdom Metazoa; phylum Arthropoda; class Insecta; order Raphidioptera; family Raphidiidae; genus Mongoloraphidia; species Mongoloraphidia duomilia. The sequence goes on along the minus strand of CM077527.1, from coordinate 1,870,956 downwards.
TTCGGTTTTGAGCTCAGATCGATCTGAGTGCTCCAATGCGTTCGAATTTAATATTTATATGCTCTGAAAGATCTCTATCCTGCGTTCAGTTTTAAGATCTGGAGTAGATCGAGCGCGCTCGATTTGCTCCGAGGAAAGCGAGCGAGCAAGCAGATTTAACCAACTTCAGAGCATTCATTTTAAAAATGAGCGGAAACCCTTGTTGTGAGAACGGATAAATTTCGAAGTTTATTTATATGAGGTAATTTTTCAATAGGTAAAAATACACGAATAATATTTATTCAAAGAATAGTAATAATCAATAAGTCTATATCGCACAGAATGATTAAATAAAATATTTATTATATCTATGGGTCGAAAAAATCAACAACCGGTAGTACTATTATTTTTAAAATAAAGGAATAAAACGAAAAAATTGTGAATCATGATTTATTATTATAACAATGTTGAATTAAATCAAAATGAGGAGCAATAAAGAATATATTTCGGCTTTAGGAATAAGAATTTAACTTGCTGGGGCCATTTTTTTCTGACGTTTGGAAAAATCTGCTACATTACGTTCGGAATTGTTTAGATGGCTCGATTTGCTTGCTTGTCACGACCAAAATTCTGTTCACTCAGCTCGATCAATTGAGTGCAAAACCGAACTTACCCTATATGCGGATTTAATCGCTCTATCATCCTTCTTAACAACGTTAAAAAACAGAGAAAACCGGCAACTGAAAATTTTCATCCCTAGGGATGAAAACGCTCAGTTATCCGCTAAATAGGTACCGAAAATCGAATTTTCAATAGCGACGTTGTGAAAAATAATGTTTGATATTTACACAGCTATAATTATTAATTGTAACATTTATTGATCGAGTAGCATTGAACGTTGTGAGTCGTGATCTTTGTACAGTTTTTTATAATTATTTATTTTAATACCACATTTGTGACTATTTTAGTCGATACTTTGTGTGCTGCTAGGAATAAAAGGTTTACCTTATTTTGTGTTGGAATATGTGTTTGTAAAAGTTGGTTATACCCTTTCTTCTTAGAAGTAACTATTTGTTTTTCATCGCTATTATCACAAACAACATGTAGAATTGCAAAATAAATTGAAATCTACAACACGGAAGAGAAACTTCTTTAAGCCACTCGATTCACCTTTCTAAATACTGTACCTCCGTCGCTTATCCGTATTTTTAAAATTCAGTACCTACCAATATTTTCAATTTTTTTGTTTTGTTCCCTCGTATTGCGCTGTAAAACACTTGCGCAGTAGAAAGATTTAATGGCAATTGGAAAGCTGCTTTTCTATTTTATAAACGTAATTTTAACCACAAAACGACTCTGTGAAAGGGGCAAATAAGTGCATTCTGAAGTTTCATCTGCTTTTTGTTTTGCTAAAAAACAACTGACAGTTATGACCATAGACATATCTCTGTCTATGGTCATAACTGTCAGTTGTTTTGTCTATGGCACTGAGGTAAAATCTATAGAGGACGCATACCGTATACAACTGCTTATACAAAATTGAAGGACAGACGCTGTTGTCGAGCGTCTACAATTCACCATTCATTCATTACAAAATTGAAGCCAGGCTTGACGTCACAGGTCTCATCAAAGATGGCGGCAAAACACGCGATTGATTGGGAATATTATTCTCTTCGTCTTCTTCTCAGATATAAAATGAGGATAATAAGAAGTATTAGAAATACCTTGTATTTTTGGTGTCCGTCTTGTGACTTCATGTGTTGTTAACACACTAAAAATGTATCATAAAATGAGGGCCTAATTACAATGGCGACTGGCTTCACTTTTGAATGCTTATACTCCCTCTATAGCTTTAACTTCAGTGGTCTATGGTTACAACAATAGATAACCTTTACAGAACAACTGACAGTTACAATACATAACCTTATTTTTTGCAGTGTATTGCAAAATAACGAAACAAATATATAGTGGAATATTTTGTATAGAAGCCAATAAAAGAACGATATTACTAAAACAATTTTTAGCGCCTGGATCCATTATTAAAAACCGCTTTTAAATTGGTTGATCCGTTTGGGAGCTACGATGCCACAGGCAGACACACAGATACACACGTTAAACTTATAACACCCCTTTTTTTTTGTCGAGGGTTAAATATTATTGGCTGACGTAAGACTTATTATAAAAAACGATAGGTGTTTTCAAATTATATTTTATGATTGTTGAGTAAAATTTTTTTTAGATATGTGTTAAAATGGGATAAAATTTATTAGTCATTAATTTTGTATTGCATAGAAACAAAATGTTAATTATTTATTTAAGAATTATTTTAAGCTTTAATCCTAGACAGCTAGCTATTTTTATTATTAACGTAAGAAGGTTAGCTTTCTAGGAGTTGAGATGAGTTTATGCAGCTTTTTTAAACTTATTTGTAAGAAATAAATTATACCAAAGGAGTTTTTCAACCGTTCGTCTAAAGAACGGTGTGGATTTCTCCGTAAAGTTATTTTAAGTATAAAAAGAGCGTATTTATGATACGGTCTCGTTAGATAAACTAATATTATAATTTAATAAAATTTGTTTTGTTAGAACAGCCGGCAAAAACAAATTGTAGGCGGCAGCACTGTGTTGATCCATAGAATATAATACTGGAAGAGAACTCGCCCCCTTCTCATAGGCCGAGAGTGTAACCAACACGTGCGAAAATAAGATAGCTTGAGAGTTACTCACAGGCCTCCCATGCGCATGCGTCGGGGTTACGCGTGCGCATTTGAGAAATTGAGACCTAAGTAAGTCGTAAGAGACAGATGTTGATTACAGCTTGAGTAGCTGAATTCCCAGTTAAAGGTTTGCAATCCAGCAGTGTTTTCAATCCCGCGGGATGATTGCTGGATTGGTGCTGATCCCGCGTAGGTGTATTTTACATTTTATGAAATTCAATAAATAAAACGTTTATTTTGTCAACAACCAAAACCAAATTTAATAAAAAGTACAAAAATCAACAATTGGTAGTACCTAGTATTCTAGTTAACAAAATTATTTCAGAGTTTGGCTTCTTATTAGCTAAATGCACAACACATCACAATTACCACATACCTGTATAATGATTGACTTTGTTATCTTTTTAAATGCAAGTAATTTTTATTTATTTTTTTATAAATACTATCGATGTCAATATCAGCACTCAGCAGACAGCATTGAATAATATTTGAATTCGTTCGTTCATCTGCTGACAGTTACGTTTAAAAATTAAAATCAATTATCAGTTCACGTCTTTGCGGATCCGTAAGCTGGTGCGGGATCTCCCAGGCCTTCAAATGATGCGGGATCCCACTTTGCTGGATTGCAATCTCTATTCCCAGTATTGTATGTTCTAAGATTTAACCAGTGATAATTTGAGGTTATGTGAATTCAAGAATTTCATCTGATTTCATCCTTGGAATGGTGTATAAAATAAATTGAAAGAAACAACTTTTCAACTTACGCACGTTTGCCGCCGGCTGATCATATACTGTTTTTGTTCAGTAACTCCGTCAAAATTGAAAAATTTATTATATTTGGAACCCTACAATACGGAATGGCTGACAACGCTTTTTATTATTGTTATGGTGAGAAATAACCGTTTGTTTATTTTTTTGTTTGAGCCATTCATGATTTCGAATTTCCGTTACTGCTCATTGATATTCGAAATGACATAAAACATTGTAATTTGTTTTTTCTCTACTCATAAATGTCTGATATTAGTCTGTTAAAATAATAACACTGATATCTATACTAACTTGATTGACGGTCCTTATGGACTGAACATGGCGCAAGTATTCTGAATTGAAGGCTCATCCAGCGCCTCGAAGCTAGTAAAAGGTACTAAATGCCGCGTTAATGCGCTTGCGCTAACAGTGAGTAGTGAATTGAGGTTACTATGGCAACGCAAACGCAATCTTCTACACCATTGCGAGGCGCTAGATGAACTTTTGATTCGACTCAATGGTGTCTCAAAGTATCATCAATTCAGTTAGTAGTAAGAGATCAGTAAGTTCTAAACAAGAAAACTATATTATAGAACGAACTTGGCCGAATTTTACCTCTTTGTTTTTGCTCCTCTTTGTTAACAACAAGAGTTTATTTATCGAATACTACGGAAACACTCGAAACTCCACACAAGTGGATTTTGCGTGCGACATTATCGTGACGTAAGTCCCATCCCAGTCACTAAAGTTCGTTCTCCTTTCTCTAGTCTTCTTGGTTCTAAATATTAAAAAACAAGTTACATGCAGTTCAACAAAACAGTTATTTTTCATCTTGTAATGTTTAATTAAATATAGGAAATTAGTTGTTTTTTTTTCGTGAGAAAGGTTCTGTGATTTATAATAAGAGAATGATAATGATTTTTAGTTTCTGCGTTGTATATGGCGAGTCTCGTTATAGTAAGTAACTATTTAATTGATAAGTAAATAAAAAAAAACATATTATTTTGGTGCTAAATGTATCTTCATAAATGAAACATAATACATAGATAAAAAATACCATTATTGTGGTGGTAGATGGTATTTGAAATTTATATACATAGTGCTTTGACTTATTAATACAAGTGATTTTATTATAATCTTAAATAAACGTAATCATTAAAAAATGAACGGACTACTATATTTTCCTGTGTGTTTCTTTTTACATTACTTTGCAGGTGAGAGTTAGCCACGGATAAGTATTTCCAGATTTATCGAAATGGTGAAACCATTTTGGGTATCGGTTGTTTCGATTCTTCGACCGTATACCTCAAACGCATTCGTCTATTAGAAACACGGGGAACCAACATATCAACACATTAGGTCCAATAGACCAGTGACCGCCAAATCGTCGATAGCGGTAACATGTTATGTTGAAATCTTAGTCAACACGTAAAATAATTATTTAAGCAGGTATGTATATAATAGCCCACAAAATAATTTAGATTTCAGAAGTATCTCGCATATTAATTATTGAATTTGGCGACCACTGTAATAAACGCGGTATGATCTATGAAGTAAATTGTCGAAGGATTACTGAAATGGGACCTTATAATATGACGCAATTAATTATAAATTGCTAAGATTTCGAGTATTGCGTGTACTTCAATAAAAGATTAAAGAAGCAAAATAAACGCAGTTTTTCCTTGCGCTCAACGTTCGCGCTTTTCCCCTATTTCAAAATTTGTTACGGGATACCCGCGTCGTCAGAAACAATCAGACTAAATCGACCTTTAGACGTTCAATATTGTGCATCATTATTGCTCCCTTTAGACGTCCTGCGTCTCCTAAACTTTTTCACCTTCAGACCCCTTTACAAAATTGTCGCGAAGTATTAGAACGACTCTAGAACTCTTCGGACTATAATTATTTGCCAACAAACGCTTTAGAACTGTCAGAACCTGTATTTTCTGCTACTGAGAAGTGAGTACTTTTATTGAGCATCTGGGGGCTGCTTAAAGAATTGCGAAGGAGGGTATTTTAATTCAAAGTCAATGGCTAATGCTGTACTCTATTCTCCTTGGAGTGTGAAGTGGCATTTTAATTTTGGTAGCATTCTAAGCGACACAAATTCCCTAAAGTGTAAATTTTTTAATCAAGACGTCAAAATCTAGGGAAGTGTCCAGAAAAAAACGCATACATTGTCCTCTGACCTTCCAAATCGTAACTTAAAAATTAATGCTGTGCCAGTGTACATGTATTGTGATTTAGTTTTATCGATAATAAAATGGATACGTAAAAAATATTAAAATGGTTGTATTGGTCGATAATTGCGACCAGAAAAACAATTTTGTGTTTTTACTAAAATCGTGACTATTGGATCCGTCAGTACATTTAAAAGTGAACTGTACGTGTTGGGTAAGTACATTTGCACTCAAAATGTACTTCATTTTGTTAATTTTTGTATTTTTTATAAAAAATTCAAACTTGAATTTGACGTGTCCTTCAAATGTAATACATACGGGGTCGTTCTCGTGCTCGTCATAATTACATGTTCAATGAAATGGGGGAAAATTTATGTTAAAATTACGCAGATAAGCATTTAGCTAATCGTAATTTTTGTAAATAACACTAATAAATGTTTTTACATTAGTTAAAATACGATTTAGAACTGTATTTTACTAATCCAGATGTTACTTATTTAATGAATTTTGATAATTTAATTAACATCTTCAAATGTAACTTTTAACAATTCGTTATTCTTGTTTGTTGGAATTGAAGGAATGGAAAACCAACCAAATTTTAAAAAACGTTTGAATTATTTAAATTGCATAATTAATAAGATGTTATTTAATGGGTTGCGTGTTTTGAATCCAATTCATGAAGGATTTTGCAATAAATGGGTACAGAGTTATAGACTCTGATGACATTAGTTATTGAGCGTCTATAATCTACAATATCTCTGTCTGTTTTACGATAAAGGAAAAAATGCATAGAAAATCAATGTAGCAATTTTTATGCAAACAATTCTTAATTTCTTTCATTAGAGGAGCCTCAAGCCTGTACAATTTGGCGACACATTTTTTTTGACCAGAACGCAGTCTCTCTATTAACAGTTAAAAAAAGTTCATTATGTGTGAGATATGGTTCAAAGCTTGAGTAATGCTACGAACACCTTCCGACGTTAGTTCGTCGCATCGTGTGGCTGACGCTCAAACCTACGAGCTACCAGTGTAGAGCGTCCAACGTTCGTGTTTGGCCATGTTCCGGCTGTTGTCGGTATTCTTGACCCGAGTTGAACGAATCCCTCCAACGTTCAAAGGAAAACATTCTTTATTTTGATGTACGGCTATAGATTCGTTTGAATATTATCTCTCTTGTAGTGCTAAATACTGTTCATTTAATTAATATTAGAAAAAAAAACTTTGTGTGTGTGTGTGCGCGCGCGTGCGTGCGTGCGTGCGTGCGTACGATAACTCTCGACAGACTTAATCGATTTAAACGAAATTTGGTACAGACATTGGAACCCATCACCGCAAGAAGCCTATTGAAAATGAGTCGGATCGGAACATTTTCAGGGTTGTATTTAGGGGTTCCAAAAAGTTTTTGGACCCGAAAATACCAAAAAAATTGTCAAAATTGTTTCAAAATTGAAATTTAACTCTTTAGTAAAGATTAAAATGTGCTGCTAAAATTTTAATAAAATCGGCCCGACAGGACCGGACTTTCAAATTTTATGAAAACACTAGTTTGTTGATATGGATTTACTTATGGAAGGGTGTATTTAATTTGGTGCAGATGTTGTATTGATAAAATCCATGTCTAATATCGAAAATTAGAAAAAATTAATTATTTTAAGGGATGTATTAAGAGTTTAAATTTTTATTTTGTCAAAAAACAAACTTAAGTTCACATAATAATGCCACAATGCCTGTATTAGCAAATACACTATATTGTCGGCAGGGTTTGGCTCTGCGACCCGAGTTTTTATTATTTATTCTTAACAATAATTAAAAAAAAAAAAAAATGGCTGAACCGATTTTTATAAAATCTATGTCGGATCAAAATGACGTTAACACGCCTCGATTGACACCCTTACGAAGTCGATATAATTTTTTATTTGCGAGATATTGTGTAAAATCTACTTTTTTGGAGTCTATTTGGTTAAGAAAAAAGAACGGCTGAACCGATTTTGAAAAAATTTCTTTCAGATCATATTTACGTTAATACGCGTCGATTGGCACCCTAACGTAGTCGATATCATTTTTCATTCTCGAGATTTCGTCTTAGAAAGAAATGAACACGTACGTACGTACACACACACACACACACACATATCTTTCTAAAAATAGTGTAGTGACCTTGAAACACTAAAATTTGTTATACATTTTGATTTCGGTTTTCGGACCCATTACAATAACAGATAACTTCCAATGGGAAGTTAAAAAATAAAGGTTCTGAAAAATGACTATTATACCTACCCAACCATAGATGGCAGTGCCAATCAAACGGGTTTTGTAGTTCGTATTCGTAGTGCGTCAGTCGTTGATTGTGCTCTATCTTTTTCATTTACCCTCATTATAGAAGTTTTACTTCAACAAGGTGTTTTAAGAAAATTAATGTCGATAATACAACAATATAGTCCAAGCTAACACTCTGACAGACAATGTTCGTATGTCAGGGAGTTAGTCCCGTCCAAACAGTCTGTCAGTTTTTTTTCTAGACTTTGACAAAGGGTAAGTTCGGTTTTGAGCTCAGATCGAACTGAGTGCTTCAATGCGTTCGAATTTAACATTTATATGCTCTGAAAGATCTCTATCCTGCATTCGGATTTAAAATCTGGAGGAGATCGAGTATGCTCTATGAGCTCCGAGGAAAGCGAGCGAGCAAGCAGATTTAACCAACTTCAAAGCATTCATTTTAAAAATGAGCGGAAACACTTGTTGTGAGAATGGATAAATTTCGAAGTTTATTTATATGAGATAATTTTTCAATAGGTAAAAATACACGAATAATATTTATTCAAAGAATAGTAATAACCAATAAGTCTATATCGCACAGAATAATTAAATAAAATATTTATTATATCTATGGGTCGAAAAAATCAACAACCGGTAGTACTATTAATTTTAAAATAATGGAATAAAAACGAAAAAAATTGTGAATCATGATTTATTATTATAACAATGTTGAATTAAATTAAAATGAGGAGCAATAAAGAATGTATTTCGGCTTTAGTAATAAGAATTTAACTTGCTGGGGCCATTTTATTCTGACGTTTGGAAAAATCTGATAGATTACGTTCGGAATTGTTTAAATGGCTCGATTTGCTCGCTTGTCACGTAACTAAAAATCTGTTCGCTCAGCTCGATCAATCGAGTGCAAAACCGAACTTACCCAAAGAAAAAACTGTCCAAATTTCAAGTCTTATAAACACACATGAGTCTAACTTTTTCGCAAGAGTGAACAAAAAAAATATATGGGGTGGTTTTGCCCCCCGTTTGGAAAGACAAACTATTTACCCCTTGTGGAGATATATAAAAGTAATGTTTTCAAAAAAGTTCCAAGTTTTATATAAACACATAAAAAAGGTGTTATCAGCTCTTAATCTATAAATTATAGACGCGTCGACAACTTATAAATAAATAAATATATGTTTATTGTTCCTTTTACGAAACAAAAGGTGCAGGATTCAAACATAATGTTTGTTCTTCCACCCGTTCATTTACAAAAGACATATACCTAGGTACAGACACTTTAAAAATATTTAAACAAAAACACTTAAAATTTTTTATACAACACATGCACGCTTTTAGTGTTTTTTCGTATCTGTTTTGCGGACCTTAAATAGCCGTTTATTGACGAGTGACCATTATGTAACGCTTTTCAGTGCTATAATGGTTCATTATATAACTAGTTACATAATGATCCATTATTCGACGCTTTTCAGTGCTATAATGAAAAACAGTTGCATAATGAACCATTATGTAACTGTTTTTTAATTCAATTAAAGTCTAAAACCATGCATGTGTTATATAAAGTATAGTGTGCAACGCGTGTGCTAAATTTGTATGCGTCAGGCGCGATGTTTTCAGCACTCGTATGCGGCTCGCGATGCACACTCGCCAAGGCTCGTGTGTGCTCGCCTACTATTCGTGCTAAAAATATCAGAACTCGTATTCAGCTCGCGATGCACACTCGCCAAGGCTCGTGTGTGCTCGCCTACTACTTATACTGAAAATATCGCGCCTGACGTATAAAGATGTATTTAGCACAGTAGTTACACAATATACTATTACAAACAATCCGAGATTAAGTTAATGCTTTGAAGCCTTCTACAATCCATTAATAGCTTGATTATAGCCAAGATAAAGTTTTTAAACTAGATTTACGGATATTTTGTTTAATAATGTCACTCAGCTCGTTTAAATGCTTCGGCGCTAAATATCAATAGGTGTCATTAGCGTCTTGATTACATTAATTAGCAACTCACTTAAAACTAAATAACACATCACAAAACATCCATGAGCGGAGGCGGGATTCGAACCGACGACAGTCTGATCTAGAGGCCGCGACGCTAACTACTGGACCACACTGTCCTCGATGTTACTGTTAAAATATGATATCTGCAGTATCAACAGTATTGCACAAAATTATATTCATATTGTAGCAAAACCCCAGAGATACGCCGCTGGCGACAATAGAAGCATCGAGAACAAGTAACAATGGTGAGGCGTGGCATGATATCGAAGGCACAAGTAACCACCAGAATGTTCTGGAAAGCGCGCGAGCGTGGGGGGGGTCAAGCTGCTAGCTCTATATAAGCAGGAGCAGTCACCAGAGAGAACAACAAGGTGTCGTGTGACAGTGTCGATTTGAAATAAATACAGCATATAAATTGTTCAGTGTTATTTAAGCGCTTCAGTTCGTTTAAGAATTACTGTTCGTGTTATTATTATATAAACAGTGTTGATTGTTAGAATTGAGATATAATTGTTACATTTTATTATTTTGTATTTTTGTTACATTTTTAATTATTGTAAATAAATAATTTATTCCACCCACGTAAGAAAACAGTTTTGTTACAATATTATATATTTATCTATCTATTTGTCTAATTTCAGAGTCTACAATGATAGACCAAGATGCAGGAGGCGGCGACATCTGCCGCGTATGCCGATCCGAAGGCGTTCCGGATCGACCACTGTTCCACCCGTGCATTTGTACGGGCAGCATCAAATGGATTCATCAAGAATGTTTGGTACAGTGGATGCGCTACTCGCGGAAGGAGTACTGTGAACTATGCGGTCACAGGTTCTCATTTACGCCGATATACTCTCCCGACATGCCGCGCCGATTGCCGTTAAGAGATGTCGCCGGTGGACTGTTGGCGTCCGTAGCGACGGCCGTTAAATATTGGCTGCATTATACGCTAGTCGCAGTTGCTTGGCTGGGCGTTGTGCCTCTGACAGCCTGTAGGTAAGAAACATTCAAACATCGGTTAGTAACAAACGATAGTCAAAACTTCGTGCGCACTCAGTTCGTATTATTTTTACCAATGAAATACAATTGATTGATGTACATAGAAAAAGATCGCTTTTCAAGCTAAATTTTTATCAAAATGCGTAGAAAAATGTTGTTTCGAAGTATAAATTGTACACAAAACTATGTTAAATACATTTATACACAGTTTAAAAAAAAATATCGTTTCAACTGATCAATTATTTTTCGAGCAGGATCGATTTTTCGATTTTCATAAAAAGCGATATGTGCGTAAGTCGAAGTAAGTGGCGTATACCCGAGAACATAGACGCAGGCCTACGTCAAAAAAATGGATCGGTTTTTCTGCATCGTATTCTTTGGTTTCAGAATATATCGTTGCTTGTTTGCCGGAAGTATCGATTCAATTTTGACACTTCCGCTAGACATGCTGTCGACAGATAACGTGGCATCGGACGTATTTCACGGCTGCTTTGTGGTAACCTGCACCCTGTTTGCATTCATCGGCCTCGTATGGCTCAGAGAACAGATTTTACACGGAGGCGGACCCGACTGGTTAGAGAGAGATAACTTACAGCAGCAACAAGTCGGAGGCGGTGCCGCTGCTGAAGGAGCTAATCAAGACGGAGATAATAATAATGTACCACAACACAATGAGGTAATTTATTATAATTTTCAATTGGGATCCGTCAAATGGGTGGAGCTTAAAAAACATGGCGCAAAGGGGGGGAAATTTTATATACGGGGTATACTTTTGCGTGTAATTTTGTGATTTTCAAAGTGATAAGAAATAATAAATATAAGTGCAATTTGCGATTGGGCCGGTACGAATCCTAAACAAAGGAATTTCGTTGAAGGAGAACGGATTCTCGAAGCCGGACATATTATCAAATGTGTGAAAAAACAAGATAACTGAGCTGTGAAAAGTAGTAATCTTTGCTTAAAAACATCAAAATTAAAAGAAAATCTGCACGAAATTATTCATCCGTTCAACGCTTCTTTAAGGCAGGGTTAGGTGAATAATGTAAACACATAACTGCAACATAATATGTTATATTGTATTAAGTAGGTAAGTTACTAACCTCAAAATATTTGTATACAAAGTTAGTCCTATAAATTTGTCAATCATCAAATGATTTTACTATTGTAGTACAGTATGATAATAAGTACATCTTATTATTAATATAAAATATTTTTTTAATTCATAAATACAGTTTTTACACATTTCATTAGAAAATAATTCGCTGTAAAGTAAGTTTTACAAGGCAATAACTGACAGTGTTTAATGCCATGATATTAGAAAACGTCGCGAATTCCATTTTCGATAAACTGTTCGCTTATTTTACTTGTTTTATATTTGTAATAAACAATTTCACGATAAATTTGCACTGTTAGCATGTAAAATTTTCCCTCGTTTTGAGTACAATTTTGTGCCACCAGATGTCATATGCTCATTTGACGGATCCCAGTTGCTTGCGTGAAAGTCGATTTTGCCCGCAGATTTACTCGCTATCTTGCACCTTATCGTAGTTGACCAAAAAGTCCCCTATACTTAAACCGATCGATGAGGGCTGTCAGGCTTTTTTCTACCACCTATAGCGCCACTGGCAAGTGATGTGTACGTCACTATGTTGTCATTCAAATGTCAGTACTGTTTACATTTTCCGCTTACCTGAGTATCTGTCATTCATTCATTTAGAGGACAGTATAGCCTAGTGGTTAGCGTGCTTAGTGCCGCAACCTCTGGACTGGACTGCCGTGGGTTTGAATCCCACCTGCGCTCATGGAGGGTCACGGCCTGTTTCCGTGATTATAGAATTTATAACTCTCGTGATTATACCATTAAATTCGAATAATAGAAAAAAAATACTAAATAAGAACACGAAATCAAATAAAAACAGAGTGAAGAGGCGGGAGGGGGATTTTTGGGGTAATAAAGAGAGAGTGAGCCATCCCAGTTTTCAATTTCTATATTACTTTTACTGTACTTTTTTATACTTAAATTTGAATTGCTGCATTTTTTTTACTGAAAAATCTTTTTATAGACTATTTTGTACATTGTGGGGAAAAATGTTTAAGGGTCGCGAAGGCTTTTGCAATTTTAAATTAGGGTCATGATCAAAAAAGTTTAGGAACCCCTGCTCTAAACGTTTGTCACACCTTACTTGCCACTAGCGCTATCTGACGAATAAAAATATGGTAGCCCTAATTTCATGAGTTTGAGAATAGCAGAGTGTGTAACCAGCGTCAAAGCTAAGGCCTGTTAACCGAGGCTCGTGCCATGGGTGCTAACCCGAGAGGGCGCAATCAGCGACAATTATCCCAATTATCTTTATTTATTTATTGTAGATTATAGACGCGTCGACATCTAAGGTCATTAGCGTCTTTCAACTACACTAAATAACAACTAACTTAAAACTAAACAAGCCGTGAGGTGGGTCGTTTATTAGAACTAAAGTGCGACCCTTGAGGTCCACACGACGAACTTCCCAGTTTGATAAATATTTAATAATAATAATTAAATTAGATATTACACAGAAAAGGAATCATTTTAATCATTAAAACATCAATAATTAAAAAAAAAAAAAAAAAAAAAAAAACGGCTGAACCGATTTTTATAAAATTTATGTCGGATCAAAATGACGTTAACACGCCTCGATTGACACCCTTACGAAGTCGATATAATTTTTTATTCGCGAGATATTGCGTAAAATCTACTTTTTTGGAGGTTATTTGGTTAAGAAAAAAGAACGGCTGAACCGATTTTAAAAAAATTCCTTTCAGATCATATTTACGTTAATACGCGTCGATTGGCACCCCAACGTAGTCGATATCATTTTTCGTTCTCGAGATTTCGTCTTAGAAAGAAATGGACACATACGTACGTACGTACGTACGTACACACACACACACACACACACAGACATCTTTCTAAAAGTAGTGTAAAAATAGTGTAGTGACCTTGAAATATAAAAATTTTTTTTCCTTTTTGATTTCGATTTTCGGACCCATTACAATAACTTCCAGTGGGAAGTTAATAACATCACAAAACATCCATGAGCGCAGGTGGGATTCGAACCCACGGCAGTCCAGTCTAGAGATTGCGCCACCAAGCATGCTAACCACTAGGCTATACTGCCCTCATCTCAATTATCAATCGTTCAGTATTAATAACCAGTAATTAATATTTAAGAATGAAAACGCCGCGGGCGACGCACCTCCAAACGAAGCGAACAACGTAGCGCCAGAAAATCCGGCTCCGGCAGCAAACAACGGTGGTCTCGGTGTTCAAGTTGTGATGGCGCCTTTCTTGGCGGCTGCCGTAGCTGGAATTGCCGCAGCTGCCGGTCCAGAAAACGCGGCTATAGAACCAGCAGCTCTGCCACCACCTGCAAATGAAAACGAAAACGAGAATCACGCAGGTGCTCCTATCGGAGCGGCTATTCCTGGCGACAATGATGAAAATGTGGCGGCGGCCGCTGCCGATGACGCCAACTGGAATCCGATGGAATGGGACAGGGCAGCCGAAGAATTGACTTGGGAAAGGCTGCTCGGATTAGACGGATCACTCGTTTTTCTTGAACACGTCTTCTGGGTCGTCAGTCTGAACACTTTGTTCATTTTAATATTCGCTTTCTGTCCGTATCACATCGGACACGCGGCTGTACTGGCGTTCGGTCTAAGAAATTACGCTCAGGCTAGCAATTTCGAAGGATTGGTTACTACGCTTTGTGGATATTGTATAATAGGTGAGTGTTACTTATAGAGTAGGGATGCTTAAAATTTTCAAGGCGTCAAGTGATATACAGTGTGTCCCACCGTAACTGAGACATAGCATTTTAACATGGTGTTACGATAATTTGTTAATATTTGTTCCCCGTTAACTGTTTTTGTTATTTTTATTTTACGATCTGGTTCTAAATGTCCCCAGTAATGATGTTGTAGACTTATTTTTATTTAAATGTCTTTAAAAATTAATAAAATCACATTTTTAAAAAATATATCACAATACTTGCTTTGTATACCAGTTTAATGGACAGGTGCTCAACTTCGCAGATAGCTTAGTCGGTTAGCGCGTTGACCAACATCAGTAACCTTCACGCCAAGCCCAGGTTTCGAATCCCGAGAGCTCATAATTAATTTTTTTTTTTTTTTTAATAATGAAAATACATTGGAGAACAATTAATAATGCTTATTATTTACAAATAAAAGTATAGCGATTTTATTAATTATTTTCATTAAAACTAACACGTACAACTCTGTTTTAATGGAAATAATTAATAAAATCGCTATACTTTTATTTATAAATAATAAACATTATTAATTGTTCTCCAATGTATTTTCATTATTAAAAAAAAAAAAATTAATTATGAGCTCTCGGGATTCGAACCTGAGCTTGGCGTGAAGGTTACTGATGTTGGTCAACGCGCTAGTCGACTAAGCTATCTGCGACAGTTGAGCACCTGTCCATTAAACTGGTATTCAAAGCAAATATTGTGATTTATTTTTTAAAAATGTGATTTTATTAATTTTTAAAGACATTTAAATAAAAATAAGTCTACAACATCCATTACTGGGGACATTTAGAACCAGATCGTAAAATAAAAATAACAAAAACAGTTAACGGGGAGCAAATATTAACAAATTATCGTAACACCATGTTAAAATGCTATGTCTCAGTTACTGTGGGACACACTGTATATAGCCTTCTATATAATATGGCGATAATGTCGTCTGATATTCTTATGTATTTAGTTACGGTCTAGGGAAATTAACCATATTGATGGTTTATCTTTCATTGTTAATTATCAAATGATACATCGAATTAAAATTCTTTTTCACTAAGATTTTGAGTTATAAGATTGAAAGTAAAGATTTATGTGGCTCAAGGTCAAATGATTGCAATATTATCGGTACTGTGTGACAGCATTTGATACTCGGAAGACGGAACAAAGAGTGCTGAAACGTAAGTAAATAAATAGACTACAGAAGTAGGCGGTCCTAATTTGAGCGCGAAATTTAAAATGAAGTCGATTGACGTTCAAGAATGTATGGGGTTTAACGGAATATTCGTTACTATTCTCTTAAAACGCATTTCATACCAAAACAATGGCTTTTTCATAAAAATAATTAATAAATCCCGTCATTATTGGCTACAAAACTTTATTATTTCGTGTGAAATAATTTTTTATTTGAAATTAAAAATTTATGAAAAATGAAAGTCCTTACTTGATTCAACCAGTGACGTTTATTCTAACCTAACTTAACCTTGTTCACATTTGTCGAGATATAATTTAAGCAATTATAATTAGAAATTGAGTTTGTTCTTTCCATTTGGAGTTGAAAAAGTATTCTGAAGTCGTCTGAGCTACGCTAGATCAAGGGAGGGTAAGCTAAAAGGATAAAAAAAAATGTTTTGATCAATTAGGTATTGGATATCTTGGTATTATTTTAGCTTTTTCCTCAGTCTGAAATTTAAATTTTTTGCAGTCATAATTTTCATTATAACTGCAGTCAAGTACAAGACACCATCCCATAACAAATTGCTTTAATTATTAACGACGACGTGTTTACAAAAAAACGAGGTTATGTCAGTAAAATGAATGAAATTTGACAGTTGTGTCGTGTTAATGGGTGAACGTACGTTTAACGCAGATTTTAGTTAGAAGGAGACAGTTGTGACTCCGCCACGCTTTCCTTTCCTAATCTATTATCCTAAACATCTGTATTGCAATCATTTGATCGTGAGCCGCAGAAATCTTTCTTTCAATCTACTTATTAAATTTAAGGATCGCAATTTGTCGTTTTAAACTAAATTGAGAGTCTACTCGTCCATCACATTTTGAGTTAGTGTTTTTAGGTAAGGTATCTGGAAAAGTCAGAAATGTTTGAAGTTATACTTCTTTTGGCGCGTTATGGAAAAATGATGAGAGTGAATTTTTACGATGCGCCGCGCCACGAAAATTTAACACCATGAAGTTAGTCGGAAGTTCATGATTATAATACCCTATTATATAGCACTGCTAAGTAAGATGTACGTAGCGTAACGGATAGCACCGCCGCGTCATACGCAATAGGTCTCGGGTTCGAATCTCAACACAAACATGATTTTTTTTTAATAAATAGATATAAATATAGTAAATAAATATATTTAATACATTAATAATTTATAAAATTAAATTAATTTATTTAATATCTTTATTTTATTATTTTATCGTCTTTTTTACAAACGTTTATAGTACTGGCACGCGGGATAAAATTTTTGGAGTTATTTTTGTTTTGTTACGCCAAAGAAGTATAACTTCTGACGTGCGTACATAAGTACACACACACTCTTTTCTTTTTTTTGTGGGCGTCATGTTAACACAATCATTTTATTTCAGCTTTATGTTTGATGACACTTCACCATTTGGCTGGAGCGCTCGGTCTGACGAGATCGCGTCGCGTGCTCGGTCTTTGCTACGTAGTCGTCAAAGTATCGCTACTGTCCGTGGTGGAGATCGGCGTGCTGCCACTAATTTGCGGATGGTGGCTCGACATCTGTTCGCTGGCAATGTTCGACGCCACGCTCAAGGATCGAGAAGCGAGTTTCAGACTTGCCCCAGGTAAGAAAAGAAAGCCTTTATAAAGGTACGTGCAGTACGCAGCTGGGATTCTAGATGGTAGCATGTATGGTAGATGGTAGCTGAAATTATAAGCTCTTATAGGTTTGCACAACGAAGCTTTGATACCATTGATACAAGCTTAAGTCGCGTTTGAAATGTCAGATAGCGAAGACGAATATTTGTATTCTTCTGCTACAAAGTGGTATATTTTAAATACAAATTTGGGTAGGAGCTATCATGTCCATAGAAAACGATCTAAACATGGCGAATTTCATCATTTATACCAAGAATTAAAATTTTACCCAAACTGGTTTTTGGAATATTTACGTATGGAACCTAACACTTTTACATACGTCTTAGAAAAAACTCAAAACAAATTTAAAAAAAACTGGCAAAATTTCACTTATTAAACTAGTCACATCCATTGCGAAACTTGTAACGGCCATTTGACAGTTGTCACACGTTGATTGTAGTAGTCAGCGCGCTGAAAGAATGGTGAGATACATTCTTGAATCTAGCAGTTCTTGTAACAGCGCTTATACCTGCTACACTCACTGCTTCGTTGTGTACCCCCGCATATATAAGAATGCATTAATTTAAGCAAGCCCTGCTATGATCTACGCTACCATCTAGAATCCCAGCTCCATACTGCACGTACCTTAAGGGTGTCCCAATAAGAGTCAGGGTGTCTAATGGTCAGGGAAATCTGGAAATACCAGGGAAATTGATTCTGGAAAAATCAGGGAATGTAACTTTTCTGGAATTTCAAAATACAGTCGAACTTCGATAACTCGAATTCTTAATAATTCAAACAAAATTGGTTGGCAGTAGTGTCAAGAGTGAAAATATTATTTGATAACTTGAAGTCTCGATAACTCGATAACAGTAATTCGACTGTATTTATATTAATTATCTCTTCGAGGCCAGTGCTATATTATTTTTTGTTTTCATACTGAAAAGTGAAGTGGCGTCATCTTATACGCGGTGTTTGAATCAAACTAGTGGCGTCATCTCTATTATATTATTTATAACTGTCAACCGTGAGGTTCAAGTTTACACTGTGCTTTCATAGACGCAGCTTACACTAATTAAATTGTTGTATCGGTACGGAACCTCCTCGTGGCGCGAGTTCTACACGCACTTGACCGGTTTTTTTACATGTATGTTTTGTGGTTACATATTACATAATATAGTTACACTTTTTGAAGCTATGCTTCTATAGGCGCGTTAGCCGATTTCTGGCAGGGGGTAAACTTATAGGTTCGCGTCACGCTCATGTTATTAAAAGTATATAGCTATGGCCAGCAGTGAAAGTAATATACTGGCGCACGCGCAGAGGCCTATGTACACATATATGCACCAGGGTTGTTACGGATGCAAAAATTTAGACATCCGCGGATGCAGATGCGGATGCGGATTATTAGAAGTTTACATCCGCGGATGCGGATTTGATGCGGATGCGGATTTTGGGATTTTAAAAGGATAATTATTTAAATTTTAAGTGCATAAATAACTGAAAATCAATTTAATTTTAACTTTTTATTTATTTAATCATATTTTTAGCACGTGCCAATCTGGCTCCGCCCACTTTCTTTACATGTAGTTACTTGTTGATGTGAATCTGCATCCGTAAAAACTCCGCATTGATTGATGCGGATGTGAATGCGGATGCAGATGTCTGAATTAATGCGAATATTCTGCATTTACGGATGCGGATGCGAATATTCGTAACACCCCTGATATGCACCAACAGAGTTTATAGGACACAAAAAAATAAAATGGCGGCCATATGTACTTTTGTAAAAATCATCCAATCTTTTTAAAAATTGATATTTAAGAGTTTTATAGGACACAAAAAAATAAAATTGCGGCAGATTTCAAAATGGTGGCCATATGTACTTTTGTAAAAATTATCCGATCTTTTTGAAAATTGATATTTAAGAGTTTTATAGAACACAAAAAAATAAAATGGCGGCAAATTTCAAAATGGTGGCCATATGTACTTTTGTAAAAATTATCCGATCTTTTTGAAAAATGATATTTAAGAGTTTTATAGGACACAAAGAAAATAAAATGGCGGCAGATTTCAAAATGGCGGCCATATGTACTTTTGTAAAAATTATCCGATCTTTTTGAAAATTGATATTTAAGAGTTTTATAGGACACAAAAAAGTAAAATTGCATCAGATTTCAAAATGGCGGTCAAATAATAACATTTCAATTGTATTGTCTATAGCTTTGATAAATTCAGTATTATATACAATGCGTAAAAAGCATAGCTTCAGTCGGGTGTTCCATGACATCTCTTGACTTTTTTTTTCTCTTCTAGGTACATCGATGTTTCTTCACTGGCTTGTCGGTATGGTATACGTATATTATTTTGCTTCGTTCATTCTCCTGCTTCGCGAAGTGCTTCGTCCGGGAGTCTTATGGTTTTTGCGCAATCTGAATGATCCAGATTTCAGTCCGATCCAGGAAATGATTCATTTACCGATTGTGAGACACATAAGGCGTTTGTTGGCGTCGGCCGTCATATTCGGTACCGCCGTTCTACTCATGCTATGGATACCGGTTAGAGTTCTACGTTCGGCGTGGCCTTCATTTCTTCCTTACACCGTGGCGCTGCACACGGAGAGCCAAGTCAATGAACTGTCATTAGAACTGTTATTATTGCAGGTAATTGTTTTATTTAATAAAAATTATTTACTAAAATCAGCATTTCGAGTCGATTTATTGTAGATTATAGACGCGTCGACCAGTGGCGGCTCGTGCCTGTTTAGACAGGTGGTGCCAAAACGAAGGTCAAAAGAGATTTTTAAAAATTCACTTTGTTTGTGGTCATAGCGGCGAATAGTTATCAATAATCATATAATGTCCAATAGATATACAAAACAAACTAAGGAAATTAAGAGTTAAGACGATACTGTCAGTAGTCACACAAATCACACACTACAAAGCTACACCAACTAAAAAAAAATGTTGACAAAGCAAACCGTCAAATAATAAAACAAAATTGTTATCAACAATAACATTTAACCGAAACAACAATGCGTAATCAGATCTGTTGCAATTATTTATGAACTAATGATTAAGGTAGTTGTCGTGCTATGGGCATAGTGTCAGAAAATTCTAAATTTTCGTATACTCATTAAGGATACTATAATATAAATACCATTAAAATTTGAAGTTGATTGACCATCTCTAACTCGAGATAAACTTAATTAAAGTTCGGATAATTAACACGGCGACCATAGGAAAAGTTGTTTTTGACAAGTTTTTTAATTAAAAAAAAAAAGTAACAGTAAATTTTCAAAAAACTAACTGTTCATGGATGTTTTTGTTCTGAGTTTAAAAAAGAAAATCCAAAAATTATTGACCTTTTTATTGTTGAGATATAATAACGCAAAGTTCAACAATTTTAACGAAAAGATTGATATTTTTATATAATCCAAGCGAACAAACTATAGAGAAATATGTGTAACTATGTAAACAACAGTTTAGGTACAATCTCTAACAAATTTTTTTTACATTTAACACTATACTTATTTATTGTTTTACAGCGTATTATGAACGAAACTTTTGGATGTTATTGTAACACGACAACTACCTTAAACAGTGTTGTAAATTTCAACAATGACCAAACAGAATATCGCCAATGATGTGCCTGGCGCAAATTTCATTTAGATTTAGCATTACAGCATAGGGAAATCATGAGTCATAGTTCTATCTCTCTTGCTCACATATAAGGACCGTAAGGTATGCTTTGTTTACACTGTGCCTATTTTTAATGGCACAGACGTGTTACTGGTCGCGTGATGAAAATGTTTTAGGAAATTTGTGCGATTTAGGCTGAACTCTGCTGTCCGAACGATCGATAATTTTATAAATTGATTAAAAAAAATATATTAATAAAAATATTAACAAAAAATATTTTTAGAGAAAATTGAAAAAAAATTAGGGGTAGTGCCATGGCACTGTGGCACTACCCCACGAGCCGCCACTGGCGTCGACAACTTAGGTCATTAGCGTCTTAATAACCCCTTTTCAGAAAACATCGTTAGAGCTGTTTTATCTCTGACAGCGTTTCATTAATTTTTGAGTTAGTTTATTAATATGTCGGTTTATGTTTTGTTTTTCTGATTCATTACCCTTGCTAAAGAAGTGTAACTTCAAAAAGTACTCATTTGTTACGAGTAGATATCGATACTTTTGTTTCGATACTGAATAGGTATCGATACTCCGATTTTAGTATTGGTGTCGATATTTTCCTGGTATCGAATCAACCCTAGTCTCAAGCTAAGAGCTTTGAGGTAATAACAACAGACGTTTTGCCAGGTAATCCTTCCAGCGCTTCTTGAACAATCGCAAACGCGCACGTGGCTCAAGAATTTGATCCGTAGCTGGTGCAAAGCGGTTGCTTGGGTACTCGATCTGCGCTCGTACCTGTTGGGCGACGAGCCCGCGCAAGATAGTACCGCCAACGCTGGAGACGCGCCGCGACCAGCTGCCGGGGGACCTGCCCCTCAACATCAAAACCCGCCTCCATTGCCGGCTGTCGGCGGCGGAGGACTTGGAGCCGCGCATCAAGCGCTACTGCAACGCGAGAGTCCAACAGGATTCCAGCCATATACAAGACCGTCTTTCCTTGCCGTTCGATTGGCCGGGCTACTAGCAATTGTTTGCGTGACCATTGTCATAGCCAGTTTGGTAGTGTTGACTCTACCAGTTTGGTTGGGAAGGAGAGCAATGGAGGTTTGGTTAACCGGACCACCACCAAATGTTACACCGGCTCCACCTAGTAAGGTAAGATATCTATCTATTTTCGCTATGTGAATGACCTTGACTTGTTATAGGTTGTGTGTACGAAGCCTACTAGCGCCGCTAGCGGGCAATAGTGCATAATTGAACTCATTTTTAGGGTTCCGTATCTCAATAAGAAAACACGGAACCCTTATTATTGTTGTTTTAGACCGCGAAATTTTTTAATAAACGAATACCATTTAATTTCGCTGCGTGCATATAGTATAAATAGCATAGCATAAAAGGTACATGAAAATTATTTATTTTAAGTTTTTTTCTTCTTCAATTTTGACGCATAATAAAAAATAACTAATCAAACATGGCGGTGTACCTACATCTGTGTCTATGGTTTATATTGACAGACGACAGCATAACCTAAAACCATGGCGCCTGTAATCTTGCGGACCGGGTTTAAAAGTGTCAAATTTATCAGATTTATAGTAATAATTTCCAAATAAGTTAGAAGTAACATCATGGTTTTATTTACTTGACTTTTTAAACAATAATGCTCACTGACAATTAGGAGGTTTCCCTTTTTTATTTTTTTAGTCTTAAATCATAGTTCTAAAAATTAAAAAATTAATGGCGAAAGAATTTTTGATAGTGTGATATCAAGCTATAAAATATTACAAAAAGGTCAAGAGGACAAAGTATACAAATTTGGCTACTGGCCAAAGACAAGAGTCAGGCCAATAAACATAAAAAAAAAAATTTTTTTTGAAATATCTTTAAAAACAACAAAGTTATGCTACTTCAAAGTTTGAATTTGACAATTCTCCAAGAAATTCAGTTTTCAGTCCGGGTGACGTCACGCGGCACGATATTTTTAAAAGTTTTTTTCAGTTTGTATGCGTGGTAATTTAACATATTTTTCGGAAGTTTACGTTGCATTTTAGGTAGTGTTTTTACGCTGATCGATTGTTATCTTTTTCGATAAATCTGGTATGACTAATAAGTAAACCAAGCGTCAGCTGGCGCACCCGCGGTGGGTGTGGGTGTGAGAAGCTGCGAAAGTGGTAAAAAAAATTTTTTTCAAGTAATAGTACGCCGGCTGAAACTTGTTTTTATAAATAGTTGACATCATTGTGAGTTGAAAAATAATCGTCAGCTGCATCGTGGAAGGGGAATTGTGCGTCTGCTGGTAACTTGTAAAAAAACACGTAAAATATTGCGCATTTCACTTTTTGGCACTGACAGCATCTGAGACAATTTCATTACCTAGGATTATGATTATATCGCTATCATAATCCTAGGTAACGAAATTGTCTCAGCTGCTGTCAGTGCAAAAAAGGGAAATGCGCAATAATTTACGTGTTTTTTTACAAGTTCATGCGACCAGCTGACGCACAATTCCCCTTCCACGATGCAGCTGACGATTATTTTTCAACTCACAATGATGTCAACTATTTATAAAAAATGTTTCAGCCGGCGTACTATTACTTTCAAAAATTTTTTTTTACCACTTTCGCAGCCTCTCACACCCACACTCACCGCGAGTGCGCCAGCTGACGCTTGGTTTACTTATTAGTCATACCAGATTTATCGAAAAAGATAACAATCGATCGGCGTAAAACCACTACAAAATGCAACGCAAACTCCCGGCCTATAATGTAACATGCTTTCGTTTGCAAGCCATTGCTTGAAATATCTCACAACTTTGTTATCGCGTGCACGCAAGTTGAGACGTGCAGACTTACTGAAGACGTTCAGCATACTCTCGTTAGACTCGCACGTATTTGCAAAGATAAAGTTCGGATTACAGAATACAGAAGTTTGAATTATGGATACCACTTTACACTATTGGGGTGTTCGAATTATAGAGTAGTTCGGATTATCGAGTATTTCGGATTATCGAGTATTTCGGATTATAGAGTAGTTCGGACTATAGAGTAGTTCGGTTAATAGAGTATTTCGGATTAGAGAGTAGTTCGGATTAAAGAGAAGTTCGGATTATCGAGTAGTTCGGATTATCGAGTAGTTCGGATTATCGAGTAGTTCGGATTATCGAGTAGTTCGGATTATAGAGTAGTTCGGATTATAGAGTAGTTCGGATTATAGAGTAGTTCGGATTATAGAGTATTTCGGATTATAGAGTAGTTCGGATTATCGAGTAATTCGGATTACAGAGTAGTTCGGATTAAAGAGTAGTTCGGATTACAGAGTAGTTCGGATTACAGAGTAGTTCGGATTACAGAGTAGTTCGGATTATATGGGGTTCGGATTATCCAAACATTACTGTATCACTAGTACAAAAATGTCGTCGACAGACAGCTACTGTGGTTAATATGAATATTTGTAGTCCCCCTCCAAAAAAAAGAAGTCATTTAACGGTTTGTGAAAAAAATATTATTATAAACGTTTACAAAAAAGTGAATTATTAGCGAATTCTAAAATATCTATGTTGATCAAATGTATTTCAGTACCTGATACCGATCCTATAGAGCAGGGGTTCTCAAACTTTTTGAATGTTGTACCACTTAAATAAACTGCTAAAAATTCATGTACCACCCAGTGAGCGCAATCTTCCCCCCTCAAGTGCGCCGCAGGCGATTTTTTTTGAAACAAAGTTATATGGCGCCTTAACGCTTAACTGAAAGCCGGCTGAAAAAAATATAATATTAAACACGTCTTTGGTTACATCTCTGTGTACCACCTGGAACAACGTAATGTACCACCAGTGGTACATGTACCACAGATTGAGAATCCCTGCTATAGAGTGATCACGCTGGTGCCGTATATGTCGTGTCGTTTTAGTGGTATTACTTAATTATTAAAAATTATTAAACAAATTATTATAATTAGCAGGGTGGTCTTGTCTTACGGGAGAAAACGACCGTCTTATGAGCGCCTTTATTAAATGATTTGTGTCATTTTATGGAACTAAAAACATAAACAAAATAAAGTACTAAATCTTCGTATATTTATAGATAATATCCATTCCTGGCACTTAGTGGCAAGAATGGTAACTAATATAATGATGCGTCAACAAAAATGTTTAATATAAGTAATTATAATAGACATGGTAATTGTTTCTCGTTTTATAATTCAGTGAAGATTAAATTAGGGGGACTGTTTCATAAATGCCAGCAAAAGAATACATTATTATCTAAATATTATCCCGCGACTAAAGCGACATATACATTTTAATACAATTGAGATTGTTTTAAGTGTGTAGGATCAGAACCACTCTTATTTGAATCAACTATAGCTCACACAAACTTATTTCAAGCTTTTGAATTCTGCTAACGGATGCGACGGTCAAATCTGACCTTCAAAAGGTGGGTCGCTCGTAAGCACAGCCACAACTTATCTGTATTTTATGTCATATGTGTTATTATATAATTATTAAGTTACACCACTAAAATGACACGACACTAATGGGGAATTAATAATGTTTGTCCCTACCGCAAGTGCTGCCTCTCGTGGATAATTGAAAGAACTACTCTCAGGAAAATGGCTCATTAAATGACAAATTGGTTGAGGCTTTCTCGACCAGTTGATGAGCTGGTGTTGTCCTGATTCGGGTCTATAATAGGTCGTCGTTGGTTGGAATTGCTTCCTAACGTTTTGCTAGCACGAGTGGCGAGCTTCTTCAGAGGTCCTTCCATTTCCGATTGCAGCATTGGAGATGGAAGGACCTCTGAAGAAGCTCGCCACTCGTGCTAGCGAAACGGCTCATTAAATGTCAGTACTGTTTATATTTTCCGCTAACTGATGACGTAACTAGCAAGTAGTGTCAATTATTCAACCATTTACCGGCTAAATCACAATTTTGTATTCATTTTATTATTTATTCCTTAATAATGGACAAATGAAGAATGACTAAACACAAACCTTTAATCTCTAAACCACTTTAAACCTTAGGCTTGCCACTAGCGCCATCTAACGAATAAAAAATGTAAGCATTTGACATATACCTCACTTCCAACTAGCGCAGGGGTCGGCAACCTGCGGCTCTTATGATGTCAAGATGCGGCTCTCCAGTTCCATGCGCAAATATTAATAATTATATTATTTTATTTTCAAAACTCATAAAAGATATTAAACTGCAAAAAAAACTTTAAACAGGATAAAAACACTCAACAAAAAACAGTAAGAATAGGTGGAGTAGAGAGTATACGGACAGCTGACATTTTTTAAATGTGGCAACACTGTTCTGTTTGTTTAGTTATAATCCTAATCGTATACCATAATATTGAAATAAAAATGTTAGTGGCTCTTTAAAAACTGGCAAATTTTGTAAATTGTAACTTTTGGCTCTTCCGTCTCAAAAGGTTGCCGACCCCTGAACTAGCGCTATCTGATGAATAAAAATATTGTAACCCTCATTATAATTACCTACTTATTTTATTTCCGAGATACTTTTCCAAATATCCTCACTCCGTCGAATTGCGACAGGGCCAGGCTAATATATTTTCTATTCATTGTTGTTTTTCGTGATCGCAGGTTCATGAACTATACACGGCTGCCTGCGGAACTTATTTGTGTTGGCTGGCGGCACGCGGTTTCCATGTAGCAATGAGCTGGTTGCCGCAGGGCCGCGCCGCTTTGATAGCGCGCCTGAAACACTGGGCCATCCTTGGCTTCCGTAGCGCCATCGCTTGCATCGCCCTGCTCGGAGTCGTGCCGCTTCTGTTCGGACTGCTCCTAGAACTTGTGGTCGTCATACCGCTACGTGTGCCTTTACATCAAACGCCTGTCTATTTTGTGTGGCAGGACTGGGCCCTGGGTGTACTTTACACGAAGATAGCGTGCGCGGTAACGATGATGGGTCCCGATTGGCGGTTACGAGCCGCTATCGAGCGCGCCTATCGAGACGGTGTTCGCGATATGGATTTAATGTTTATATTGCGCGAACTAGCCATGCCCGTTATAGTTTTTTTCGGTCTGGCGCTCGCGCTGCCGTACATTATCGCTTATTCAATAGTTCCGCTGGTAATAACCGATTACCATTTGAAAAATATGATCGCGCGCAGGCTGTATCCATTCTTGCTTTTGGTGGCTATCGTTGCTGGAGTTGTGACGATACAGGTTAGACAGTTTAAAAAACTCTACGAACATATTAAAAACGATAAGTACTTGGTCGGGCAGAGGCTAGTTAATTACGACCATAGAAGAAACAGATCTGTCCAAACTAACTCGGTTACAGTACGTTAATTCAAGTGTTTTTTTATAACATGATTTAAATAATTAATTTATTTTTGTTTTATCAACTTATGTTGCATTGGTACATGAAAAATTGCAGCAAGAAAATATCTAGATAAGTATACTCTTGAATTATTTTTTCATGTAATCTTTCTGTTTGTCGTCGCCAAATGTGTATTTTATTTAAAAACAAAAGAAAAATGTATGCCAACTTCCATAACGTTTGTTTTGTTTCGAAATTTATTAGTTGTTTTGTTTTTATTGACAAGCGTCCATTTTGTTTTAATATTTTTGCGTAACTGAATTATTATGTTTTTAATTAAGCGCAGTCGCAGTTATTTTTCGATTTTTTGTGAAGTCAAACTGAACGCTTTAGTTGTTTTCGGTTTTTTTAAGGTGGTAGTGACAAATAGAGATGCGCCGAATATTCGTTTGGTATTCGGCATCTTTTTCACTATTTGTATTCGGCCGAATTATTCGGTTTTGATGCCAAATATATTCGGTTCGAGTATTTCTATTTTCTAGTTAATATTATCAATAATAAAATTAAGTAAAATCGCAGGATAGTGGACAATATAATTTGATTTATTAAATTAAATGTACGACGTTTCGTCTATAGATTTAGACTTTTTCAAGTACATACATAAAAATAACAATATTTATGAAAATTAATATTAATTACTAACTTGAAAAAGTCTAAATCTATAGACGAAACGTCGTACATTTAATTAAATAAATCAAATTATATTGTCCACTATCCTGCGGTTTTGCTTAATTTTATTATAATTCACGATGGACACGATTTCTAATATAAATATTATCAATATTTTTGTAATAATAAGCACCTTTGTTCGTATTTTTAACGTAATCGTGCGATGTTTTGAAGCAAAGTGATAGCGTGGTGTGCGCGGGCGGTGAGGGTGAGGTACGGCTTGCTTGTCAACTAGCCAGCAGCGACACGTAGTGTACATGTTAGAACCTGTTTACGCGGCAAAACAATGAAATGGTAAACCGAATAATTCGGCCGAATATCCGGTTCGGTAAAGGTTAAACCGAATAGTATTCGGTATTCGGTTATTCGGTGAAACCACTATTCGGCGCATCTCTAGTGACAAACATTTTTATGGAGAGTTGAGGCAAAATTAAAAATTATTAAATTGTAAAAAGGTGGCAGATATCATTTTTACAGACATTTCTCTGTTTATTGAAGTACTTATTAAATGGAATGAATTCAGTCAAGTTCTATCGATGGTGTGATTCTAGGAAAGTGTAAAATAATTATTATTACTTTTATGATAAGTGTATAGTTTTTTTCTTGTTTTAATTTATATTAGGTAAATAATTGTTTATAACATTCTTAGCGTTATTTTAAAAATTTTAGTTTGGCAAAATTTTTACACAGAAAAAATGTCCTAATCATCCAAAGATGTAATTTTAATTTCGTTTTCAAAATTCAAAGAAATATTTCTTCACCAATCCAAGGGCTTGTTGACTTTCAGACCTTCCATTAAACTGACAGCTGTCGCTATTTGCAGGTTAGGTAGTTAGAGCTGGAATGTCATTTGTTGACTTTGTAGTGAAATTTACAGTGAAGAATTGCATTAAGAAATAATCAACGAGCCTATTTTCGGTAAGCATGTATTCATTTTCTGTTCAATTGTTTCAACATGACAATATAGCAACGTTCTTTAAGTTACTACACAGTCAGTTGTATGTTGTATTATAGGTTATAACAATTATAAAGGAGATGATATCATTGCAGGATTACAAGAGTTAATTTAACAATTAAGAGTAACAAAATTAGTATTTTTTTTACATAAACAAAAGTTAGCCAACGGCCCACTCCACAAATAATAGTAGATTGTATATCTAGTTGTGTAATAAGTAGGGTTACCACCTGCCGGTAGTTGATCAAAGGGTTACCAGTATAAAAATATACGGGTTTTAGATATTTTTACGGGAGACAATTAAAACAGCAATGTTTAATGAAGATAATCTATTTTTTAAATTTATATTTATGGTTAGACGAAACAGCTTTTAAAAGCTCTTCATTTTGAGAAGCAAATATATAAAAATCTTTGCAAGATAACTTAAAATTACATTTGACTTGTAACTTTACCCCGTATTTTATTTTCGAAATTATGGTTTTTTTTTGTATTATCTTAGCCTGAAAAACGGGGTAACCCGTAAAATACGGGGCATCTGGCAACCCTAGTAATAAGGCATATTAGTGATGAGTAGTGACAGTACATTAAAACGAGTGATAATGAGTTTTAATAGCCACGCGAGTCATAATATCATTACGCACGAGATATATGTGGTATTTTTTGCCATACCCGCTATAAAATAGCTGCTTTTAGTATTTTCAAAAATTTTTGACAGTTCATTTGTGTCGCAAACTTCACTCCTATAGTAGGCCGAGGCACGCACAGGAGTATGTAATAGCGAGCAGATCAGGCGAATAAACAAATCACTATAGAAGTGGCTTGCGTTCCCACACTAGTGTGGGAAAGATATGTTCTCGTACACCGGCCTGTCAAAAATCACTTTACATGCATGCAAAGCAACTATTTTATAGTGGGTATGGCAAAAATGTGTTTTTTAAACTAGGTTTGAAATTAATGTACTTACAACAAATCTGAATGCAAAAGAAAAAACTTGGGTCGCAGTGCCAAACCCTGCCGACAATATAGTGTATTTGCTAATACAGGCATATTGTGGCTTCATTATGTGAACTTAAATATGTTTTTTGACAAAATAAAAAATATAACCCCTTAATACATCTCTTAAAATAATTAAATTTTTCTGAATTTCAATATTAGACATGGATTTCATCAGTACAACATCTGCACCAAATTAAATATACCCTTCAGTATAGTTACAACCATACATGTAATACTCCTATATTGCTTGCGCCCGTAAGTATAAGTATCAGGCCGCAAGTGAGACAGCAAATGACTGTTTCTATCTTTGTCGAGAAATCCATCACTACTAACCTTGTTATTATCATAGATCAGTTAATATTATAAATAATAAAATTAAGAAAAATCGCAACGATTTTTCTTGATTTTATTATAATCACGATTTCTAATATAAATTAATAATAATAATAATGCGTTTAACGTCCGTTTCTCGACATTATGTCATAACAGACGCCATTCGCACCATTACTATTTTTCATTTTTACCACTTCCCGTTTTATACATTTTTATTATACTTCAACTTAATAGGAATGTGCGAATGGACGAATTATAGGACATTAGGATAAGGTAGGCAACTTTGGGAGCATAGGAGTTTGACAGGTAATCGGCCATGGCCTTAAATAAGGAACCATCTCGATATTCATCTGGAATTATTGATGGAAACCATGGAAAACCTCAAACAAGATGGCCGGTACAGGAATTACCGTTTCTCGGCGTGAGGCAGTAGGAAAAAGTCTTAGCCACATCTGCCCCCGCCGGGATTCGAACCCAGTACCTCCCCAATGCGAGTCTAGTGCTGTACCACTAAGCTACATCGCTGGGTTTCTAATATAAATTATAAATAATGTTCATGCGCATAAGACTCGACGTCTTGCGAGATAGACAGACATATATATGTCTGCACCGTAGACTTTTCGTCCGACTCCAGACCCCGGCTACCAATATAGAAGTATTATATATATGGTTACAACCCTATTTTAAACCCACTATTTAACAAACTTAAGGTTATGTTTTGACAACAAGACACACTCTGGACTTATTTCAGTATTAAATTCGTTTTGTTTGAAAACGGAATTCTAACTTCAACTAACTGTTCAGATTGTGTGAAAAACCGTTCTAAGACTTGACCAACAAATACATTTTTAATTTTCAAGAAATAATGTTTTCTTATGTCCCAAAATAATTTCAACACTTGTGTTCGGTTTCTAACACGATTTTCAGCTTTAAATCTAGTTTTAACATTTGTTTACAATTAAATGGAGCCACTAATCTCTATACTTACTATCTGGATAGTGGATATCTGATCCTGTAGTCCGCCATTGTCCCAATTTGAACTGAACGGGTAATCAGCGCTACGCAATATCGGGCCAGTAACTAAAATGTACCTTCTTGCCACGCTTAAATTAAATTCATTTTAGTTCTCGGCCCGATATTGTGTGACGTTAGCTACCACACTAATTCGTTCCATTTTTGAAGTTATACTTCTTTTGGCGCGTGATGGAAAAATGATGAGAGTGAATTTTTACGTTTTAACACCATGAAGTTAGTCGGAAGTTCATGATTATAATACCTTATTATCACCAGTCACAATGTGACAAGAGCTTTTTCAGTTTTGAATAACATTAATAAAAGCTATTGCTATACAAACGCTCATTTATGCCGCTTTCGTTAAATATGAGTTCGTACTCCAACGGCCGCACTGTTTACATTGTTATTTTTCATGATTATAATATCCTATTATATAGCACTGCTATATAAGATGTGTGTGGTGTAATGCATCACCGCGTCATACGCAATAGGTCTCGGGTTCGAATCTCAACACAAACATTCATTTTATCGTATTTTTTACAAACGTTTAGTACTGGCACGCGAGATAAAATTTTTGTAGTTATTTTTGTTTTGTTACGCCAAAGAAGTATAACTTCTGACATGCGTACATAAGTACACACGCACTCTTTTTTTAATTTTTTTTCCATACGCATCAGCTATCCAGGTAGTAATTAGTATAGAGATCGGTGAAATGGAGATCTCCAATTAGTTGAAAACAAATGACATTCTTAAATCTAGATTTAAAACAAAGTCATATCAGAAACCCAGCATAAGGTTTATATTCAAAATGGCTGAACTGTGTTTCGACTTACGATAATGTCATCTCCTCAGTTATAAATAATATGAAAGTTTATATCGCACTAAAAGATTTGCAAAAATGTCTACTGATGATTTTTTGAGTCGTTAAAAAAAATGCAAAACTGTGAAGTAACAAAGAATGCGTTCAAATGTAATTCAAATGTAATTACTTTACCATATTTGAACAATTTAATATACAATTGAACTTCTCCAAGTTGAACCTCAAAACACATAAAAAAAATGACAGGGGGCAACTGAAGACGTAGATCTACTTCTATAGTTTTATCTTACAATTAATCTTTTTTAATATTATGTAATCAAAGTATTCAGGTAAATGATAAAATCAAACGATTTTTTTTTAACCCCTTATATCCACAACAATATTATTCACATAACAATTAGAGGTGAAAATAATATATATCAGACAGCCAAGCTGCCATGATTTGTATAAACTATATCTAAGAAAAAATCAAATGACCACTGTCGGGACTTGAACCCGAAACTCCCAGTTTCCAGCTAGGTGAGTTACCAATTTCTCCACAGTGCCCGAGAGTGGTAACTGATCCTCTCTTATATATAGCAATTTCATGGCAGCTTGGCTGTCTGATATATATTATTTTCACCTCTAATTGTTATGCGAATAATATTGTTGTGGATATAAGGGGTTAAAAGAAAAATCGTTTGATTTTATCATTTACCTAATATTACTGTTCACAAGAACTCAAACCTTTGTTTATTTACAAAGTATTCAGTCAATTTGAAATTCAGCAAAGGCCATGATTTTTCTAGCAAGTTCGCGATTTATTAAAATATAACAAACTATGGCGTAACTATGATGGCTATAGCGTCTTAATTACCCCCCTAAATACCGTCGGGAAAGACGTCATTCTACGTCAAAAATTTGAGTTGTAAAGTAAAGCAGGGGTGTCAAACTCGTTGGAAGTGGAGGGCCAAAGTAGATATTTTACATGAAATTGCGGGCCGCAGTATAATAGTATTAATAATAATAATACTTCAACAAGTATAGTCCTGCATAATGCGCATCTAATTACATGCGCCCATGCTGCGCTTGCGCTTTATTTAAACACGGGCCGAAACCTTGTATAAATTAATATTTTACCGAGGGCCGCAACTGCAGAGGCGGTGGGCCACGTGTTTGACACCCCTGGAGTAAAGCATACATAAAATTAATCCGAACATCAAGATTCATGGTAAAATTCGACTTAGAGAATAATTCGAGCTATGAAAGTTCGACTTTGAGGAGTTCAACTGTAATTAAATGCGGAATGTCTGATGTTTGGATGGGCATGTTCGGAGTCCAGATAGCATTTTTGTTTATGCAAATGATACAAGTCCCCAGCTCCCGGGTTCTAGCCCGAGAGCTGGTACAAGTGGAAATTGGATTTTCAATTTATTGTTAAAAAAAAATTATAATGAATTGAAAATATGTATTGGTGCTAGGCCCAAATAACCTTAGCTGTTGGTGGTCTTTAAAACACAATTTAACACAATTTTTATGCAAATGAACGATACACAAAATAAACCAAAAAATTGGAGGTCATTTCAACACCTGTTTGTAACAAGAGCAATAATCATAAATTCTTATCTGTGGGACTACTGAACCGATTCTATAAATTCTTTCATTAATAGAAAGCTACACTCCCTGAGTGATATAGGTTGTATTTTATTTTGATAAATTTTTCGCGGCGGGGGGGGTAATTCCTGTGGAATAGTAACAAAACTTAACTGAAATTCTTTTGCATTTTAGCGTATAGGCGGAATCCTACTAATATTATAAACACCACCAGCCCCAACTTTGCTTTGCAGGGGGAGAATTTCTTGCGGAGGGGATAATAAATCATAAATTCAAATACACGTGGGCGAAGCCACGGGTAGCGGCTAGTAACACATAAAACATACGAGCTAACCATAGAAACAATAAAAATAACAGAGGATTAACAAAACAGCGTGTTAAATAATGTACGATAAACCCAGCACTAGTGTTGTAAAATTTCCGGAAATATATTCTTTGGATATATTTCATAACAACCAGGAAGGAACCACACAATTAAAATTTGACAAAAATTGATTTTCTTTGCTAATCACAGTGGAAAAGAGTTTCCATCATGCTTTGACCGGACTTTGACATGACATTCGTTTGACATTGCTATTTAACTGGCTGTCCATTTCTATATCTATAGTCTAAGGTTCTGACGGCTCCAGCGGCCATATTTGTTTTTGAAATCGTCCCGCTTTGAATTAATTTCAGCGAACGACTGTAGAGGTCAGTTGCTTTGAATTTAATCGCGAATAGAACTGTATATAGTCGGGCCGCTTAATAGATGATGTGATCACGTGAAAAGCTCATGAATAGCTTGCGTCGCAGGCGTGGCCTTAGCATATAGTTTCGTTCCCGAACGTTGAAGCAACCAATCAGGTACTTTGCACGCGGTGATCACGCAATGATCATGCGTTTTCATTGCTCCATCTGTTAAGCGGCCCAACTATAGTATAGACAGTTCTATTCACAGTAAGCATTGGTGAGGGTAGGTCGCTTACTGCACTGGATTTATGTCAGAAATCAATATTATTGCCTCATCTATTGGTTTACATAGGAATTAATGCTATCTGGGAAACAAATGCCCCACGACTTGACACGGTATCAATGCTGCTTTCACTACACAAAAAAAAAGTTTAAATGTTTTTTTATGAAAGTAAAATAGATATTATACATCTTACAAAAAAATTGTAATAATATTATTGATAATTTACACGTTTTTTTCATTACATTTTAAAATATAGAAATAAGTTTTTTTTATTTATAGAAATATATGAAAAATGTTATAATCATTGAAAATAAGACTGTTTTTTTCCCAATCTGTTCTTTTTTTTATTATTTCAATGTTTTATTTTATTACAGTAGTTTTTTCATCCCCGGAACTATGTTAAATTTCCATCAGGAAATGAATTTTTTGCCATACCCCCTACAAAATAGCTACTTTAGATGTATAGCTAAAGTGACCATCCGTCCCGATGTTAAGCCACGAGTCCCGATTCAAGAAGCGTCCCGCTTTTGTCCCGTTTTCATTAAAACACATGCGTTAAGAATGTTTATTTTTTGTCATTAGATATTTTTAACCCACTCAAAGTATTTTATTTATCAATAATTAGATATATGATTGATACCTACCTTAAAAAATAAATAATATTTAAAATAAAAATATTAGCGAGTTTTTGGGGGTTTCTAGCGCGTTTTTGGGAGTTTCTAGCGCGTTTTGGGGGGTTTCTAGCGAGTTTTTGGGGGTTTCTAGCGAGTTTTTGGGGATTTCTAACGAGTTTTTGGGGGTATCTAGCGAGTTTTTGGGGGTTTCTAGCGAGTTGTTGGGGGTTTCTAGCGCGTTTAAGGCTTTTTTGGGCGTGAAACCCAACGGTTGCCTGCGCTGGGTTTTTATAGACCTTGTCCCGCTTTTTGATATTCAGGATTTGGTCACTTTATGTATAGCGGCCTTTAATGAGTCATTTAACAGGCAAGTGTGTGGAAAATGTTTATTTTCCGCACTAGCGCAGAAAATAACAAAATAGCAACTTCTGTTTATTTGCTCTATATGCCTGCGTACGCTTGTCATTACTTACAGAAAACATGATTACGGGAACTATACAGGGCCAGAACTATCCAAGTCTAGTTATACCCCGTGTCCGGTCTCAAAGGTGAACATAGGGATTTAACATGGTGTTATTCATTTTTGCTGATTCGTGTTCGCCAATTCAACGTACAAGAAAGGTAATGGTACCCATCGAAAGATAAAATTATTGCGCATCAAATGATTCTAAAAATAAGACCAAAAATGAAATTTTTACTTTAAAATACCAATAAATTTACCGATTTTGCAGTAATGATTTCCGAAAAACAAAACACTGAAAGAAGTGTGCTGTAATAAAACTGTCAAAAAACTTTTGTAGGTACTCTTAAGCATTTTTACAATAATAAAAGTAAAAACTCGGGTCGCAGTGCCAAACCCTGCCGACAATATAGTGTATTTGCTAATACAGGCATTGTGGCATTATTATGTGAACTTAAGTTTGTTTTTTGACAAAATAAAAAATTTAACCCCTTAATACATCCCTTAAAATAATTAAATTTTTCTAAATTTCAATATTAGACATGAATTTTATCAGTACACCCAGTTAAATACACCCTTCCATAAGTAAATCCGTATCAACAAACTAGTGTTTTCATAAAATTTGAAAGTCCGGTCCTGTCGGAAAATTTTAGCAGCACATTTTAATCTTTACTAAAGAGTTAAATTTCAATTTTGAAACGATTCTGACAAATTTTTCGGTATTTTTGGGCCCAAAAACTTTTTGGAACCCCTAAATACAACCCTGAAAATGGTCCGATCGGGCCCATTTTAAATAGGCTTCTTGCGGTGATGAGTTCCAATGTGTGTACCAAATTTCGTTTCAATCGATTAAGTCTGTCGAGAGTTATCGTGTACACACATATATAAATATATATATATATACATACATATATATATAAACATTTTCAAAAATGGTGCCAAAGTGTTCAGGAGGCTATGAAACGTCGAGAAATTTTGGTCCGACCCCTAGGTCCCGCCATCCGACCGACGCCAATAGTGTATGTGCCATATGGCAAATACACTAAAAATGAATAATTACTCTAATGAAGAAAGAGTTTTTATGGTAAAAACGTTTTACAGCGGTGTTAGTTTCTGGAAAGTTAAAGATTTGTTATCTGTTATGTTTAATGGCACACAACGTTAATTCCCTATGTTCGACTATGAGACCGGACTCCCGGTATAACAAATAACCTCTCTTAATAAGTTTTTTTTTGCAATCTGATTTTTATTTTTGGCACCTCAGTTAGTGATGGGCGATTATGAGATATTTTAGTCAATTGTCTCGATTGTTCAAATATCTCGATGACTCTCGATGGTTTTCACTTGGACTCGATTGTTGTTTCATAGTTCACCGAGACGGAGTTGCATAGTACTGAATCGTACAGATGATGTACACTGTCGAGAGCCACATAATATATAATCGTTCATCACTCAACAACTGTGGTCGAGTCGATGGATGGTCGATTGTGCCCTAATCGAGTGCTCTGAGACCGACTGAACAGTGAATCAATGATGAACGAGTAGCGTGAACGTCAGACTTCAATCGACTAGCATATAACCTTGAATCACGATTATATGTATTCTCATTCGCTGGCAAATAATCGACTTAAACAATCGAACATTTCGATTGTAAAATCAAACTCCGAGTCGATTGTGGACGCGATTGTTATTATGAACGATTGCAATTGTTTCGATTGTAAAAACATCTTACAATCGCCCATCACTAACCTCTGCCGTAATTTCAGTTCTTTGTATTAGCTTCGTATTTATTTGATAATTAGGGGTTGTTGAGCTGGTTTGTAGACTTTTTTATTTTATTATGAGTAAAGAAATCAGTTTTATTAAAAGCAGTATATTTTTGTAAAAGTAGACCGTTTAATAATTTTCTAAATAATAAATAATGATCCGGCGTGAAATTTTCAACAAAGTCATACAATAAATATAAAAATTAAAATCACATATTTCATTCATATTTTTCTTCCATTAGAACAATGTAACAATTTATGTCTTTTCACGTGACTCAACTGAGTAAAAGACCTAAAACAAACGTCACACTGATGTGGTTTCTCCCCAGTATGTTGAAGTTTATGACCGCTCAAATGTCCTGCCTGTTTAAAGCACTTATTGCAAACGTCACACTTAAAAGGTTTCTCACCAGTATGAAGAAGGTTATGTTTTTTTAAATCATGCAAACGCGTAAAACACTTGTGACAAATATCACACTGATGTGGTTTCTCTCCAGCGTGAAGTAATTTATGACTTTTTAAATTGTGTGATTGTGTAAAACTTTTATTACAAGTTTCGCATTTGTATATTCTCGTGTATCGTTTTTTGTTGTTAGATTTTTTGTTCGATGACTTATTAACAAATGACGTGCACTCAGAATTCGAGTCGACAACACATAATCTTGTTTCAGTATTACCAACCTTTATATTCGACCAATCGGTGAGCTCAGAAATATTCTCTTCTTTTTTTATAGTGAATGAAGCTAGTTTTTCGGCATTTGATTCCTCTGTCTTATTGCATATTTTTGTGTCTTCTGATCCATCCTCTACGCTCATTTCAAAAACATCGCATTCAACGACGATCTCAGTAGATGAGTTCGGATCCTCAGATTCTTTTAACAGTTCCTGATCAGAGAAGCTGGATTCTTCTTGTTTGATTACAGAAAGCGGATCCTTGAGATCTTCAAATGGTTCTTGTACAGATAGTGGGTCCTTGAAATCTTCAAAGAATTCTTCTTTACGAGATCTGCACTCATATTGTTCGTGACGATTCTCGGAATTTTCAAATTGTCTTTGAGCAGGCCATTTGCAATCAGGTTTATGCAACTGTTGCACGTAAAATCGTAGCGTTTTTTCTGAGTTAATAGCACGTTTTTGGAGCTTGTAAACTCTAGCCAGTTTAATATAACATGATCTACAGATGAATTTTGGAAAGTCGTCATGTTTCGCGATCTGTAATTAAAAGAAATTTAAAGAACTAAAAATAGAGGACAGCTTGGTGTAATGATCATTGTGGGTTCGAATCCCATCTCTGTTTATGGATATTTTGTGATGTCGCTTAGACCTAGCTTTAGTCAATATTTGATGATACTGGCCAAGATATCTTATATGGTGGATCCACACCTCTCTCCTGTAAGTAGCATACTCTTGTGATTTCTACTGAAAATGTTCTTTTCCAATTACACATCTTGAATTTTTACTAGACATGTGGCATTAACTTAGATTTAATTCGAAACAGATGTGCGTTAGAAAATTTTAAACTGTCAAAGTTTAGCAAGCATATTTTATTACTTACCTGAACTGGAGTACATGTCATGATGAGGTCTGCTATTATGCATTTTAATTTGTAAGAAAACGAGAAAATATCAACCATAGGCACGCTACATGCCAAACACAGTCTACAAATTTTACTTAGACCATAGCCAGTTACTGCTATTGATTTCATTTTCATACTTTGCTCCCCAAATTATGATCCAATCAGTATTTTTTTCCTTCGCCATACAAAATCAAAAACTAACCTAATTTTATTAGTTTTCTATGATATATATTATTTTAATATAACACTATTCCCCCCATCAACTGGACTACACTGTCAAGTGGCCTTGTGAGTTGTTGGGTAAGCTCAAGTTGTGGAAGTGGAAGCCCGAAACATTGGAATTTGGAAATTTCAGAGCGACTGTTGTTTTATGCGCGCAACAGCGGAGAAATAAAGAAACCTGGGGAGGTAACTCCCTTCTCATTTCTCGGTAACTGCTAAACATAAATACGTCATAGTAAATTATAAATAAAATGGGCCGTATTTATTGCTGTGTGGTGAATTGTAAAAACACAAGTGCAAATAGTGAATACAAATTTTACAAATTCCCGACAGTTCAGTGGAGATTATACCAGAGACAAAAATGGATTGCTGCTGTAAATAGAATAAAGTAAGTAATACATAACCTAACTTATGAACGTATAACATGCATGAAAGTGGGAAAATAGGTAAACATACTTATTTTGTGTTATTAATAGCCCTGATGGATCACCATGGAATCCTAATAGCAATGTAAAGATATGCAGCAGTCATTTCGTTGGTAATGCAAAGTCAGAAAATCACCTAAGCCCTAGCTATGTTCCAACAATTTTTCCCGATGTCTACAAAAAAAGAAAAGTGGATGACTTAGCATCTAAGAACAGGTAAAAATGAAAAAATATTAAAAAAATGGTACTTTATCAAATTTTATTTAATACT
The DNA here is from genome assembly GCA_039654895.1 of Mongoloraphidia duomilia. NCBI lineage: Eukaryota > Metazoa > Arthropoda > Insecta > Raphidioptera > Raphidiidae > Mongoloraphidia > Mongoloraphidia duomilia. Next base: position 1,830,778 of record CM077527.1, on the reverse strand, counting down.
AGATCTTGGAATAATTTTTAAATTTTGCAAAACACATTTTCTTAAAATTTCTAGTATTTTTGAATATCCCCAATAAAACAAACAAAACTTAGATCATCGAGAAATTAAATATGTAAACAAAACTACAGAATGTACTAGGTATCAGCTATAAAGTTACATAATAATATAAAAAAATATAAGAAACGCGATGCAATGATTACAGTTACGATCTATTATATTATCTATTAAAGATTGTAGATTATAGACGCTCAGCAGTTGAGGTCATCAGCGAGTAGTATTAAGTATTCTACTGATCTTGCAGCTGTTTTACTACGAATATGGAATATTGCATATGCATTCTAAACTGTTCCAAACACCCCTTCAGCTGGGTATAATAGGGTTTGTACACTGTTAGCGGTGGTCAAAGGATTTGTAAGAAGAGGACAATGTGGTTCAGTGGTTAGCGTCGCGGCTTCTAAATCAAACTGTCGTGGGTTCGAATCCCGCCTCCGCTCATGGATGTTTTGTGATGTCATTTAGTGTTAGGTTAATTGTTATTTAATGTAATCAAGACCCTAATGACCTCAGTTGTCGACGCGTCTATAATTTACAATAAATAAAATTGATTTGTAAGATGACATTTTCTAAAACGTTACGGTTTTTTTGTCACTTGGAGCAATATAGTGTTTCGCCCGATATAGGTATAGTTTCAGTACAGATCGATTACGATTTAGGATACTACTACGATTATATAGTTTCAATATCTACGTTTTGTATCACTCCTAAAACTTGAGGGCTTGAGAATGGCCGAGCGTGTAGCAATGTCTGTTGTTTACATAGCGTTGCTATGGTTCCTCTATTACAAGTTCCCGGGTTCTAGCCCGAGAGCTGGTAAAAGTGTGATTGAATTTTCAATTTATTATTAAAAAAAAAATTAATTAAAAATATGAATTTCAGCTAGGCACAAATAACCTTAGCTGTTGGTAGTCTTTAAAAAATACACACCTAAAACTTGAGCACCCCTTGGCCCTTATCCCTTTCTCTTTGTCGCGTGTTACCAAGTCTTATACAGATTGTATCAAATTAAACCTGTGCATAGGGCATTCTGTGTGTAAGACAGAGATTGATACATAAAGCAATAAGTAAGAATGAGATAAATGATCGCTAATAGGATGTTACGTGGTTACTATAAATAAATAATATTTATACAACCTAATAGCGTCATCTTTGTTTTTTTCGCTCCTTCTATGCTATTTTCAAAGGCAGCTACAAATAATTTTATTATGTCGGCGGTTGAATTACCACCATAAAACCATTTAAAATTGCCATTTTATCAATAATTTCAGTAGTGACTATTTTTACTGTAGAAAACAACGATGACAGTTATTCGGTATTACATATTTATTTACAGTAACCACGTAACATCCTATTAGCGATCATTTATCTCATTCTTACTTATTGCTTTATGTATCAATCTCTGTCTTACACACAGAATGCCCTATGCACAGGTTTAATTTGATACATTGTCATGTTGCTACGGTTCATGTAAATTTTTCGGAAATATTTTTATTAGCCGCAATGAAAAGAATTTGTTATTTTTTTTTCTCATATTAATTTGCGGTACATCACAAATCAAAAACTTTGTATTGTATCTCCTACCCTGGAACTGGCTTTGCCAAGTTGGGTAGGAGAACTTAATACTTAAGTAAATAAAATAAATAAACGAGTTTTGTCAATCGTAAAATATTTTAAAAGTGCGACTTATTATTTTTATAAAACTTCTTTCACAAATCTGTGTCACAAGCTTTGCTTGACAGATATCATACCCTAACCTATAAATGCGCCAATGAAGTGTCAACAATGTCAAAAAAATCGGTCGGGAATAAATGTTGTGTTGTAGAGTGCAAAAACAATGGCCTTAATTCTCCGGAAGAACAGTTTTACAGGTTTTCTATGAGTGAATACAAACCTGAGCAAAGAGAGAAATGGATCAAAGAGGTCAATAGAGTGAAGTATGATAATTTACGTAATTTGTGCAGAATTATCTGCTTGTTTTTAAGTTTCCGAGTGTATAATAAATTAATTTCTGCATAAATCGTGATCAAAATAATAACCCAAGGCGAAGTGAAGAAAATTTTTTAAACAAGAAATAATTTTGGAAGTGCGGTTAACTTTGCACAAAATGTTTTTTAAGTTGGAAATGTGCGCAAACGACACCGTGAAACGTTTTTAAAGAAGCGTTTCATAACCCTTAATTACCGTAGCGCAACTGGTACCTTCAATGGCTTCAAAAAGGGGTCCTGGCAATGTTTGCTGCGTTGCAGGGTGTAAGAATACTTCAGAAAATTCACTGGGAACGCATTTTTATAATTTTTCAACTTTGCCACACAAGAAATTGCTGAGAGAAAAATGGATCAAAGTTGTCAACCGAATCAAGTAAATAAATAAATGAATTTATTTAATACAGAAGTAAAAAAATACATGTATAGAGTCAATAAGCAAAATATTAAAATACATGGAAATAAATTATATAATTCAAAACTCTTCAGCCTATCTGCAACGTTTTTTTTGAACGATTTGATGGTTTGAATCATACTTTAAATATATTTTATTTCTACCGGTAGGTGATTGTAAAATTTAACACAATTATGGTGACAGCTCCCAAAGAATGTAGTATTTTACATGATGGTACAATAAATAATATTACGTTTGCCATATTGGTGGTTTGATACCGAAACAAAGGTATCGATTTCACTTAAAACGAAACATAGGCAAGTTTCGTTTACCTACCTAGTAGTTATAAAAAAACATTAATGCATTAGAGAAAATCGTTCCCGGACCCTGAAAAATGTTATTTAGTCCCGGAATCCCGGGACTGGATGCCCTAGATTACACGTTTAAGTGAAATGTATGCATAAAAAAAAACTGTTACAGTCCTGATGGTTCTCCATGGCAGCCAAAGAAGAATACGCGCATCTGCAGCCGACATTTTGTCGGAAACAAAAAATCCGAACACCCTTTGAGTCCGAGTTACATACCAACAATTTTTCCTGAAGTGTATGGAAAAAATAAACGTCCGGAAACTTGCGAACAAGCTTCTGAAAGGTATTGAAGCTTGACATATGAAACAATCGCCTATAGATTTAATAAAAATTAATAAACAAACACTTGAAAAATTCTACACATTTATTTATCTCAACGATCGTTTCGGGTTTCTAAAATTCTAACCCATCATCAGGAGTTTTAATGTAAACTCCTGATGATGGGTTAGACACCCGAAACGATCGTTGAGATAAATAAATGTGTAGAATTTTTCAAGTGTTTGTTTATTAATTTTTATTCAATCACGTTCCTAGCGATAATTCTATAGAATTTATCCTATAGATTTAATTGGGTTACGAACGCTAATGACCTTAGTTGTCGAACGTCAATATCTTAATTGAGTTATTATACAGTTTTATACGATATGTTTCGTTGTAAATGTGTGTGCTTTCCAAAAGGGAACAATCTAATACCTCACTTTAAATTTTTAAAAACATCCAAGTCTTCGGAACATCGATGTTTTGTTCACGAACATCAATGTTAAGTTTCCGATAAATCGGGAAAACAATCATAATCTTTAAATACATCTTTCAATGCCAACATCAATATTTAAAAAATGTCGTGCATCTCTGTTTTATATACAGAGTAAGATAATTATAAATATGTATACCAATCATGCAATGCATCATGGGAATTGTGTCAAGTTGTGGCGCTATCATTAGTGTGTCAAGAAAGTTAATCATATTTAATAGTGGCGCCACGCCACGGTTAACATACTAAACTAATGAACTATGGCTTATTATTGCTAATTTCTAGAATCAAAATACGTCCATTCTAATTTTGTAAAATATATTTTTAGTAATTAATTTGAGGACAGTATGTCAGTTGGTAGCGTCGCAGCCTCTGAATCAGACTGTCGTGGGTTCGAATCCCACCTCTGCTCATGGATGTTTTGTGATGTTATTTAGTTTTAAGTGATATATTATGATATTTGTTGTATTTAAGACGCTAATGACCTAAGTTGTCGACGCGTCTATAATCCACAATAAATAAAAAAGTAATTAATTTGAACTCTGCATTATTTTAATTCAAGTAATTAGCAATAATAAACTGATGCTCGGTTGCACAAAGCGTGGTCACAAAATTTGATTTGACAATGACCTTAGATTGTGCAAAAAATGTTTGTTTAGATGTCCTCTACAACCCCTAAAAGTTTGTCGGTATATTTATGGAACACTCTGTATATTTCGTAAGTTTAGTATGTTAACCATGGCGCGGCGCCACTATTAACTATGTTTAGTTTTCTTGATACATTAATGATGGCATCACAACAACACAATTCCCATGATGCATTGCATGATTGGAGTGCCTATTTTATATGGGGAATATATATGTGCACTTTAAAAAAATGGTCCTAACTACAAGCGACTAGGCCCTGCAGTCATGGTCCATTCTGATTGGTCGAATACCCCATCTTGATGTCGTGTGACACAAACACACACCTAAACAAACGTAACAATTACCTAGTGAACTCTGTATACTAATATGAATAGTTGATTGCGATTAAAAAATGGGTTTTGTATGTGGACAATGTTCAAACACATATTCTTCAAGACAGGCATTAATGCTCACAAAATTAGAATGAAAACTTTAGATAAGGCTTGTAATCTAATTCTTTTTATAAAATTCGATCAATTTTCTGACATTTCAAAATAAAACCTATTTTAATATTATTATTTGAGATATTAGGATGTCCAAAATTTATACAATAACAGTGTTCTTGAGAAATTGGAATAGAAAAATAAATTTTATTTAAGCTTTATTTTGAAATGTCAGAAAATTGGTCGACTTTTATAGAAAGAATATTAATGCCTGCCTTGACAATGTTTGAACATTCTCCACATACAAAACCCATTTTTCAATCGCTGTCAACTACCCATTTTAGTATACAGAGTTAGTTGTTAGGTTCGTTTAGGTGTGTGTGTGTGTGTGTGTCAAACGACATCAAGATGGACCCTGACTGCAGGGCCTAGTCGCAGTAAATTTGAACTTTAGGCTTGTCCACTATAAAATGACAGGTTCACACTTTGAATTAGATACATTCAACATTGTAACTTTAGACTCATCCTAGAGGGCAGTATAGCCTAGTGGATAGCGTACTTGGTACCAGCCTCTAGACTATACTGTCGTGGGTTCGAATCCCACCTGCGCTCGGATGTTTTGTGATAGTTTTAAGTTAGTTGTTATTTAATGTAATTTAAGACGCTAATGACCTAAGTTGTCGACGCGTCTATAATCTACAATAAATAAAATAAAATAGGCTCATCCTTTTTAAAATGACATATTTGCACTTTGGATTAGATACCATTGTAACTGTACTGAAACATGTCAGGCGAAACGCTATATTACTGAAATAGCAATAGCTATATTATAGGCACTATATTCATTTTCAAGACGAAGTAAATGTAAACCAAGGTTAGTAGTAATCAAAACTCAATATCAAATATCAATATTATATAGTTTCGGTTTGATACTCGGAAAAAGCTATATTAGATTAATAATTATTAAATCAACTGAAACCAATCCACAAGCATGTACTTTTCGTAACATAATCAATCAGCAACCTGTTATGATTATAATTTAAAAATAAATCCGCTCTCGCATGAGGTGTTGAAATAGTTATATACAGATTGTATCAAATTAAAGCTGTGCATAGGCCGTTCTGTGTGTAAGACAGAGATCGATATATAAAGTATTAAGTAAGAATGAGATAAATAATCGCTAGTAGAAAGTTACTGTGGTTACTTTAAATAAATAATTATCTATACGACCTAATAGCGTCATCTTTGTTTTTTCGCTCCTTCTATGCTGTAAAAATGTAAATCTTTTACTAGTTTACCAACTAAAGCAAGTAAACCATAATATTAATTCGTAATATTATTAATTATATCTGGTACAAAAGTTTTAACAATTATTTTATTAATTAATTTGCACACGAAGCTGTTTTTTATGATTTTTCGGAGATAAATTTGATTCAAATTCTGCTATGACATTGCGAATTGTTGTGGCAGATGGAAACAGTCTATTTTCAAAGGCAGCTACAAATAATATTATTACGTCAGCGGTTGAATTACCAACATAAAACCATTTAATTATTTGGATTATTTCCCGAACAGTATAAATTGCCATTTTATCAATAATTTCAGTAGTGACTATTTTTACTGTAGAATACAGATTGTTCAGTATTATTTATTTACAGTAACCACAGTAACTTCCTATTAGCGATCATTTATCTCATTTTTATTTATTGCTTTATGTATCAATCTCTGTCTTACACACAGAATGCCCTATGCACAGCTTTAATTTGATACAATCTGTATATAGAGAAGGAACAAATTCCGCTCTCAGGCACTGTGTTAGTAATTGGTAACTCAACCAGCCGTAGACCGAGAATTTCGGGTTCAAGTCCCGACAGTCGCATCTGATTTTTTCCTTGTACATCCTAACATTTGTTTGACGTTTAACATCATGATGGCAGGTTGCCGATTGATTATGTTAAGAAAAGTACATGCTTGTGGATTGGTTTCAGTTGATTTAATAATTATTATATTATTGTCCACAATTAACTCATAATATCTGGGTGCCGAGCTTTGCTCGGATGAGTTCAATAAAAATAGTACTTGTATGCTGTGAGATATTATTTTCTCAGAATATTATTCCGAAACGAATTTATTTCTGAAACATAATTTAAAATAATTGTTTCTGTTAAATATTTTAACTACCTATGTGTATTTTTAAGCGTAAAAACTAAGTATCAACTTGAATCATTCCTGTAAATATTATTTAGGTCGCCATTTTCAAATCTACCGCCGTTATTGTTTTGTTGACTGAAGAACTCGCAAAAACCGATTTTCATAGATTGAATATCTTGTAAAAATGTTCGAATCAGATGAAATTTTGCTCGCCCGTTACCATTTTAACAATCCAATTTTAAGCATTGATACCAAATATCAACTTTATCGAAGTACTTTTTCTCTGTGATGTCATCTTAACAACTTCCAGTAAATTTCAAATATTTTTTTTTGCATAGGTACCTACTGAAAAACTCACAAAAATCGATTCTTTTAATAACAAACGTCAGACTATAACCTGCGCAAAACTTTTTTTGCATGTATCTTCACCATAGTTTTTAAAAATCGATGTGTTTTACACAGACCCGCGGCGCCGTTTTGTTATTATTTACATATTGTGCAAGACACGTCTTATATTAGTGTTCAATTACAATTTTAACACTTGTGATATATTATATAAAATCTATGTAGAAATAGACTTCGAATCAATCTGACTTTAATTGAGCGAGTTATAATAAATAAAAAACACCTTTTTTTTAATTGCTCCCCTCTGGAACCAAAATTCCTACCTAGATCGATTTCTCGCCCCGAAAAATCCCCATTCTGTAAATTTCATCAGAATCGTTAGTCGTTTTTGAGAAAAAAAGGTCTAGGTAAGATTATACGTCATACTACATTTAACGTACTTACCTATACATATTTTATATAGGTAATATAAAAATAACATACCTATTTATTTAAATTTTATCTAAAACTACTTACATAATTATGTTTAGATTTTATTGTTGCTATTTTTTTACTTTTCAAATAATTACTGATTATTTTAATAAGTTAAAGATTGACTGTCAGAGTAATTTTGACATAAATAATGAAAATAGTTTGTTTTTTCCAAAGCCTACTCACAATACGACACTGTTTTATGACGTTAAAAAAACTGTTTTTTAAAATGATAAAATCGATAAGAAAACGAATTTTTCCAGGGATGAGACCTAGCTAAATCGATTTTTTGCCCCCCGAAACCCCTTTTCGGTAAATTTGATCAAAATCGTTAGAGCCGTTTTCGAGAAAATATTTATATAGATACATAGAAACATATATACAAGATTTACTCGTTTAATAATATAGGGGGATGTTGTAGGTATTTAATTATATTAGATTACCCATATCCACTCCTAGCCTAGAGGCAAAGTACTAAACCACATGTGGTCAAGTTAACAAATTTGTTTGCCTGCCGGCTGCCTTCGTTGATTCGTTTTGTTCCTTTCACTTTCGGTACCATTCTTCAAAGTCGAATGATCGTTTAATTAAGTGCATCCCTTTTTTAAGAGCGTGTTAAAATCATCTGAAAGTAGTATACATTTTTTTTAATTGAAAAATTTTTCGTTGGAAGGCAACCAATTATAAAATTGTTTCGAAACATATTGGAAAAAATCATTTTACCAACCAGTGGTCACAGTCAGGATTCTAACCTGAACCTTTCCACTTTCGCGGCGGAATGAGCTTACAATACTCAACCGTGACATGATTGCTAAATTAATATTCTCCTTATATGCTTCGGAATCAATAGATTTTCACTACATGCGAGTGTCAATTCATATATGCTAATTCAATAGCTATGATATGAAGTGAATCCACGTACCAGCGAGAGCCAAACATGAAAGTGAAAATTATTTCGAACACCCTTTAATGGGATATGTTAATAAATACCTAGATATATCAATGCTATAAATGGTATTACCACATAATATTCTAGAAATAATCATATCTTGTAGACAATTATAGATACATATTATTTTTTGTGCATTCCTTTTCTGTAAAGTAGTATTACTGAAGTCTATTTGAATTTTGACTGTATAATATTTAACTTTGGAACTGGTTGATTCATAGGTTTAGGCGGACCTTGAAAAGGCAGACTACCAAAACATGTGTGAAAAGTACCATAAAATTACAGACCGCCATCGCTGGAGCAAGCGAAGATGTTTCAGGAAATGAAAACGATTTAATTGCTGCACAAAGAGATCAGATGACACAGGTTGATTTTTTGGAGGAACAGAATAATTGTAAAATGTTTATATGCAATCGCTTCGACTATGGTGTAACTTGTGACGCAGAAATTCAAACTGCCATTCCGCTTATAAAATGTGACGTTTTCAAAATGAAGAAAGTCATTGCGAAAAAGATTTACAGACCGAATACTGTCCCTGTGTATCAAGCAGTAGGTTCGAAAAATCATACCGTTTCCTTGATTAAATCCTCTTCAAAGTTTCATGGATATCGGTCTGCAAAAAGTCGCCCAAAAATTATAGTTGTGACTTCCCGTTTTTCATCTGATATTGAAAACAACAAGATGGATGTTCTAGAAGATCCCCTCCGTATTAAATGCGAAGAAGCGGAGTTCGTTCTTCCAGACACTATCATTAACCATAAAGAAACAATTGGTTTTAAAAACAATCATTGTGAAAAAATAAAATCTGAGCCTATAGATGCTGTCACTAAATGCGAAGAAACTGAAATCAGCTTTGAAGAAACTAAAGTTGGTCTTACAAAGAATATCATTAACTCTGATAAAATTAAAATTGACAATGTCGACTGGAACAATACTAATGTTAACGAACATTTTAGTTCGAATAGTTCAGTCGTCAGTATGGTTATAAAATGTGATCCGTTTATAAAACAAGAAATCGACGATACTACAGTTTAAAGTGATAATAATAATAATTATAAAGCTGACCATACTCGATCAGTGAATAAAAAACAATCGCATATCAATCAAAGATTATGATCTGATGTATGCGGTAAACATTTTACTTGTTCAGGTCACATTGACACTTTATACATACTAGTGAGAAACCGTATCAGTATGACGTTTGCAACATAACGAAATATGAAAAATTACAAGTCAACATACCTATATTGGAAAGAAACCCTTTCAGTGTAATGTATGTAGTAGACCTCGCGCGGCGAAAGATGCAGCCACCGCGTCATAGTAACGTGAATTCATTGCGCCCGCCTTCTAGCTTGCTATTGGCTGTTTATTGTCATGAATAGCAGTTTGCCAAAATTGTATCTAACGTCATAAAACCCAATGTGCAGTTTTGTGTACACGGCACTGTCTGCGGGCAAGCAGACGTTCACTAGCATATTATTGATGGCGTGCCTGGCTTCATCTCTCACCGCGGGCACTCTAAGAACTTTACCCAGTCAAGTTCATTTAGGTACTCGCAAACTTACGCTAACTGGTGAGAAACTATGTCGATGTGACCTGTGAAAAAGTTTTACCTTAATTTATAAAAAGTTACGCATATTAGTGAATTTGACTGTAAGAAGAAGTTTTATGCAAGTCCGCCATTTAATTACACATAAACTTAAGCATACTGAGGCAAAACCGTATAAACGTGATGTTTATTCCAAATACTTCAAACAATCATAATAATATATACGTAGCGGTCAGATACTGTACCAACGTGATGTATGTAATATTTTTAGACCTCGCGCAGCGAAAGATGAAGCCACCGCGTCATAGTAACGTGAATGCATTGCGCCCGCCTTCTAGCTTGCTATTGGCTGTTTATTGTCATGACTAGCAGTTTACCAAAATTGTACCTAACGTCATAAAACCCCATGTGCAGTTTTGTGTACACGGCACTGTCTGCGGGCATTGGGCAAGCAGGCGTTCACTAGCACATTATTGATGACGTGCCTGGCTTCATCTCTCACCGCGGGCACTCTACCTCAAGCTGTTTAAATATTTACAAACGTGCACATACTAGTGAGTAACCTGTAAGTTTTTTCAAAAATATTTTCAAAATAATATGTAATAAAAGCATTTCTGTGTTAAATAATACGAAAATGTGTTTAATAATAAATTATTAAAATAGGCTGTAATCAATCCGCAAGCATATAGTTTTCTTAACGTAATCAATCGGCAACCTGCCATCATGATGTTAAACGTCAAACAATTGTTATGATATACAAGGAAAAAATCAGAAGCCACTGTCGGGACTTGAACCCGAAATTCCCAGTCTCCGGCTGGTTGAGTTATTTAACCAGTTTTTAGGACAGTGTGCTAAGCCTTTGGATCAGACCATGCATGCGCTCGAATCCCACTTCTGCTTATGTCCAGAGACTTTGACGTTTTTAATACTGTACATGCAGCCTTTTAAATAAATTGTTATTATTATTATTTTGTGATGTCGTTTCGACCCAGCTTTGATATTTAATGATACTGGCCAGATACGTTATTTGATGGAGCCACCCCCCAAGTGATATTCCTTGCATATGTGCATATGCTCTGCTTAATATGTGGACATGTACAGTTGGATATACTTACCTTTTTTAAATAAAAAAAATTAAGCTTTCAGAGACACCTTCTAATTTGACAAATATATAATTTTGAAAAGTAATGTGTCAATGAACTGACAAAATTACGAGGAGTACAAACTACAAACCGTGTTTCGGTCACTGTATATTTACAAAATAAATGATCAATACTTATTCCTGTGTGCTTCTGTTCAGGTAAACAATAATTCATCTAGCGTTTATACCAGCAATCGGCAATTAATTTTGCTGGTGGGCCGTATGACGTATAAAAAAATTTTGCGGGTCACAAAAAATTTGTCAGGCCCTATTTCTAAGTTTTTACCCGAAGTGAAAAGTAATGTTTTTGAGTTGTTTCTACTTTCATTTTTAACATGATACACGTATCTGAGTTGCTGTTACGTATTAACTGTAGTAAAACTAAAAACCAGATGCATGTACCAGTAATGAATTAAGTTACTGCGATGGTTAAATTATAAACGCTGAACAACCGAGTTCATCAGCGTCTATTACTGGGCCGCTAATTGCCGATCGCTGGTTTATACTCTGCAGTCCGTAGATAAAGAGGCATTGCTGCAGTCTGTATTCTATCTAGACAACAGCAAATAGCCCGGGAGTTTGCGTTGCATTTTAGATAGTGTTTTTACGCCGATCGATTGTTATCTTTTTCGATAAATCTGGTATGACTAATAAGTAAACCAAGCGTCAGCTGACGCACCCGCGGTAGGTGTGGGTGTAGAGGCTGCGAAAGTGGTAAAAAAAAATTTTTTTTAAGTATTAGTACGCCGGCTGAAACTTTTTATAAATAGTTGACATTATAATGAGTTGAAAAAAAATTGTCAGCTGCATCGTGGAGGGGGTATGTGCGTCAGCTGCTCGCATGAACTTGTAAAAAAACACGTAAAATATTGCGCATTTCACTTTTTGCACTGACAGCAGCTGAGACAATTACGTTACCTAGGATTATGATAGCGATATGATCAAAATCCTAGGTAACGTAATTGTCTCAGCTGCTGTCAGTGCAAAAAAAATGCGCGATATTTTACGTGTTTTTTTACAAGTTCATGCGAGCAGCTGACGCACAATCCCCCTCCACGATGCAGCTGACAATTTTTTTTCAACTCATTATAATGTCAACTATTTATAAAAAAAGTTTCAGCCGGCGTACTATTACTTCAAATTTTTTTTTTACCACTTTCGCAGTCTCCCACACCCAAACCCACCGGTACATGATTTATTTTATTGTAGATTATAGACGCGTCGACATCGAAGGTCATTAGCGTCTTTCAATTACACTAAATAACAACTAACTTAAAACTAAATAACATCACAAAGCATCCATGAGTGCAGATGGGATTCGAATCCACGGCAGTCCAGTCTAGAGGTTGCGGCGCCAAGCATGCTAGCCACTAGACTATACTGCCCCCACCGGTACTTGAGCAGCTGACGGTCGGTTCACTGATTAGTTGTACGAGATCAACTATCCATATCAAAATCAGCCGGCTTACTATGACTTCTTCATTTGCAACGCAAACTCTCGGGCTAAAACTTTACTAGCAGATTTTTTTGTAAAATTTTAATGATTTTTTATAGATTAAAATACGGATATAATTTATTTTGAATCAATTTAGACATTTATTTAAAATCGAAATATATATTGGAACAATTTCTTAAAACATTAGAAATGTTTCATGGTGACTTTAGAGTACTGTAACAGCAAACACGACGCGTCTATAATCTACAATAAATAAAAAATAAACAGCAAACATGGATGGTGAGGTAGTTATAAACATAAAGGAAGAAATTGAAACCAACGATTCCGATGGAATTGAACAAACGAGTCATACAATATTTGTTAAAGAAGAGTGTAAAGAATTTGAAAATGTAAATAACGATGGAATTATAAAAAGTGTAAAGAAAGAAATTGAACTTATCAGGAATGCAGAAAAGAAAGAAGAAGAAAAATATAATAAAATTCAATTCGCTGTCAGTACAGTTTACAGAAGAAATGAAGTGACAGAGACGAATACAACAGAGATAAATAAAAACGACATATTTGATACAAATCATAGCATTTTCGGAAATGTATTTTTAAATGACAATTTCAAAAAGAAATCGTATCAGTGTGACGTTTGTAATAAGGATTTTACCCAATCATCTAGTCTAAAAGTACACAAACTTCTTCATTCCGGCGCAAAACCCTATAAATGTAACGTTTGTACTAAAAGTTTTACACAATTGGGTCATTTAAATGAACACAAAGAGTTACATACTAACGATAAACTAAACAAATGCGATATTTGTAATAAGTGCTTTAGTAATGTATGTTCGCTGAGAAGACATAAACTTCTCCATTCGAATGAGAAACCGTATGAATGTGACGTTTGTCTTAAGCAGTTTGTCCGTAAGGACGATTTAAAAACTCACAATCTATTGCACACTGGTGAGAAACCATATCAGTGTGATGTTTGCAATAAGTGCTTTAGCCAGACAAGTAACTTAAATAAGCATAAGTTGTTGCATACTGGTGAGAAACCATACCAATGTGACGTTTGCGATAAGTGTTTTACACAGTTGGCTCATTTAAAATCACACAAACAGTTGCATACCAACGACAAGTTTAACCAATGTGATATTTGCAGTAAGTGTTTTAGTAATATATCTTCATTGAGAAGCCACAAACTTCTCCATACGGACGAGAAACCGTTTCAATGTGATATTTGCGACAAACGGTTTTTTCGTAAGCACGATTTAAAAACTCACGATCTACTGCACACTGGTGAGAAACCATATCAGTGTGACGTTTGTAAAAAATGCTTTAGCCAGACTAGTAACTTAAATAAGCATAAGTTATTACATACTGGTGAGAAACCTTATCGATGTGACCTTTGTAATAAGTGTTTTACTCAGTTGAGTCATTTAAAATCACATAAACTTCAACATACCGATGAAAAACTCAAACAGTGTGACGTTTGCAACAAGAATTTCACATATTCGAGCAACTTAAAAAAACATCGACTTCTTCATACCGGAGAAAAACCACATCAGTGCGATTAGGTGTGTTTGGTATCAAGGTGTAGTGTAGTGTAGATATTTTTCATTGAAAAGTGTAAACAAGTTCAGCAAAAGTGTACACTTGTAACAAACGGGATAGTGTACATTCTGACTAGATTGTACATGCGCATTACAAAATAAATAAATGACAGATTGACTGAGTTCATTATTTCTAGTTTTTACAGTTCTTTTTGGTCGTAAAAATGTTAAACTCACTGCCATATCTATCTTGTACCATTACATTTTGAGCTCATTCATTTTTAAGAGACAAAAAATGTAAAAAACAGTACGAAAAAAGTATCAAATCTGTCAAAGCGATTGTTAATTCAGACATAATATATCACGTGATCTACACTACACTACGTGCACCTGCTCAAGAGCCGGGACTAATAGTTGTTACACTTTTAGTCCCACGCTGAAATAACAAACAGGTCAGTTATTTTACACTTTTTACACTACACCTTGATACCAAACGCGCCTGTTATGATTCAGTTGGGTCATTTAAAATAACAAAAACTGGGACATACTAGTGAGAAAGTGTAACATTTTGCAATGTAATATTTCTAGTGTCGTAATGAGGTATATTACTAACGAGTAGTGACAGTATAATTACAAAAAAATAGATAAATACACTGATAAATAAATACTACAAAAGCGGCACATCCCGTTTTGTCTTTAAAACGAAGAAAAAATAACCCATCAAATTATAAATGTTCTTCCGTTAAGGTGAAATTTTATTATTAAAATTTTTAAGGCAGATAGTTGGTATTTTATGTTTAGAATTTAGGTTAATACGGATACAAGGCTATAATTATTTTATTTCAGATGTGTTGCCGAATAGTGAAATAATCGAATTAGTAATTGTAGCGACAAGTTTCTACAGTAGGTATCAAATTGTCGGTGCGAGGTTTAAGTGATGGTACAATGGGCGATAGAAAAATATAAAAGAAACTATTAGGTTAAAATTTTGATCTGTCAGAATTGAAAAATATGTTAATTCTTCGTGTATCCTTGGATTCGTTTCAGATTTTTTTCCACAACTAATTATTTTCTACTCATTCTAAGATCGAATAGTCAGAATAATATGTAGGTAGAAACATAATTTTAGCATTAAATGACTAATTTACACTTGATAAGTTATTTTTTAAAAAAAATAAGGTTTTTATATCTAATTAATGTTATGAATATACGTACTAATTATATTTTGCGTATCTTCGGTGGCGCCGCCCTGCTGGAAAAATAGTGTGGTACATTCTACGTTTTTATGTTTGCGTGTTTAGTTTAAAAAAATTAGAACTAAATAAAAATGAATGAAATTATTGGTTCACTAAGGCCAAGCTGCTGTTGTGTAGTTGGCTGTAATAATACGAAAGCTAAAAATCCAGAATTGCATTTTCATCGCTTTCCGGGCAGAGATTATGAAATAGAGCGAAAAAAACTGTGGATTGCAGCCATAAAGCAAACGTAAGTAAACGATTATTATTTTTTTACAAGCTTTTTATTAGAAAAAAAAAACAAATTAAAAAATAGGTTATGTGCCTCACCTACATACAATTTTTGTATTTTATAGCCCATGTATGTATAATGTTGGTGTTTTGTTTTTAACCCCCGACAAAAAAGGGGGTGTTATAAGTTTAACGTGTGTATCTGTTGCTATTTTTGTTTTCTTTCTTTTGTATTTATTTTATAAATGAAATGAGTAATTTATGTTAGGTAAGTTGTAAAACTATTAGTGTATCGTGTGCTATTATGTATTATTGAGAATTACAATGTTCTAAACAAAATTTACACACTGTAAGCGTTATACAGGATCCGGCACATTGTATTACCAATTTTTAACAGCCTATAAAACTTTATTAACTTAAATAATAAACTAGAATGAGGGGAGTTTTTATGTTCTGAATATGGTTTCACTCAAAACGCCGCCATTCTCGGCAATACATTCTTCTACACTCTACAGTCTATTCGTCATTGTCTAAACGTTCAACAAAATTTTGCATAACAGCTCGAAAAGCTATTATATACTAATACTATTGATTAGGGATGAGCATCGATGGTCGATGTTTTCAAAACATCGATGTTTCCATGTCGATGTTCGATGTTTTTGACATCGATGGTAAGGGAACGATATTTTTCGTACATCGATGTTTTATAAACTCGGAATTGCTAATTTTATTTTCAACACTTAAAGTTTTTAAGAACACTCTTAACTCTTTGTCTAAATAAATCTAGAGTAGCCTGTACACCGGCGGGCAAGACCAGTCGGTTAGGAGTGTTCTATAATCTATAGGATGTGTACGCGACTGTACCGTTGTCGTGTTGCGTGTTCTGTTCTGACACTATTTAGTTTTTGCAATTTAATAAATTTTACACCCACTTTTAATATAAAATTAGTTGAGTGTTTCGGGCTTGAGAATAGCCGAGAGTGTAGCGGCGCTGTTGTTTACATGGCGTTGCTATGGTTCCTCTATTACAAGTCCCGAGTTCTAGCCCGAGAGCTGGTAAAAGTGTCAATTGGATTTTCAATTTATTATTAAAAAAAAAAAATAATAATAATGAATTGAAAATATGAATTGGTGCTAGGCCCAAATAACCTTAGCTGTTGGTGGTCTTTAAAATACAATTACAATTAGTTGAGTGTTTCATTGTATTTAGTATATTCCTACAATTACCTTTTTAAAATGATTTTTTCCTAAAACATCGATATTTTGCACCAAAATACATCGATGTTTAGAGACCGATGTTTTCCACACATCGATGTTAACATCGATGGTCAACATCGATGTTTTCTCATCGATACTCATCACTACTATTGATCACTTATGATTTTGTTCACACAGTACTGTAGATAATAAGCCATGGCAGCCTACTCAGTCCTCCCGTGTCTGCAGTTCTCATTTTGTTGGAGGCAAGAAATCTGATATTGCTGATGACCCGTCTTATATTCCAACAATTTTTCCACCTATCTACAAGAAGAAAGCTATGTCAGCAGCGGCCATAACTAAAAATAAACAACTTCAAAAACGCAAAGAAAGAGTGGAAAAATGTCGAGAATTTAGCAATGCAAAAAAACAGTAAGTTAATAATGAGTTAATAAATACTTTTTTGTTAACCATCACACGGGCTTGAAAATAGCCGAGAGTGTAGCAATGCTGTTGTTTACATGACGTTGCTATGGTTCCTCTATTACAAGTCCCCAGTTCCCGGGTTCTAGCCCGAGAGCTGGTAAAAGTGTCAACTGGATTTTCAATTTATTATTAAAAAAAATAATAATGAATTGCAAATATGAATTGGTGCTAGGCCCAAATAACCTTAGCTGTTGGTGGTCTTTAAAACACACACATACAGTATTGAGTTAACAAATATTTTTTTGTAAACCATCTCGTTATTCGTGTGTTTTTTTTTAAAGACCATCAACAACTAAGGTTATTTGGGCCTAGCAATTCATATTTTCAATTCATTATTTATTTATTGAAAATTCAGTTGACACTTTTACCAGCTTTCGGATTAGAACCCGGGAACTGGGGACTTGTAATAGGGGAACCATAGAAAAGCCATGTAAACACGCTCGGCCATTCAAACCCTATTCGTGTTTTATGTTTGATAGGTAAATGGGCTAATACTTACGATAGGTATATATATTATATATTAAATATTAAATTCCTTTGGTTCCTTTAGGAACATAGGGCTTCTACAAATGCTCTGAAACGCGGTCTATCGAGAGCGAGTCTCTTAACTTCTTGCCAGGTGACGCCATATTCTCTCATTTCGGCTTCCATAGTGCGTCTCCAAGTATTTTTTGGACGTCCTTGCTGTCTGCTTCCTTGCGGGTTCCACTCTAGTGCGCTACGAGTAATATCAGTTTCTTCTTTTCTAAGGGAATGTCCTATCCATTTCCATTTTCTTGATTTTATTGTTCTCCCTACTGGTATTTGTGCTTATCTAGCTAGTAACTCAGCATTTGAAACTCGATGGCAACAGCGTTTTAATAAGCGGCCGCGACCACGGTCCAAATGCGGCCAAACGCAACACGTTAATTCTAGCCAGTCTACCTAAACCAACCACGGCCTGGCAAACGCGGCTGCGGCCTAGACAGCGTTTTACCTAGCGACTACGGCCATACGCTGCCTGCAGAGTTTTGCCGCGGCCTCAATGTGTTTCTTTCATATCTTCATTTTTATAATAAGTACTTTTTACCTCCCAAGGGGGACATTGGAATGTGGTTACTATCGCAAATTGCATTCTAATGTTCTTTAGGAACTGAAATCCATTATCCCTCAGAGGAAACATTGGAATGTTGTTTGCATTCCAATGTTTTGTGGGAATTAGCGCTCCCAGGAACCCGAGCTCGTACCAGTCGGTTTATGTATGCCGGCTGGCGGATTTTAATACACAAATTAATTATTTGTTGTGTTGAAGACGCTAATGACCTGAGTTGTCGACGCGTCTATAATCTACAATGAAATATAAATGAAATCCATTAAATTGAATCTTGACTGTATATCTATTTAACTTTGGAACTGATTGATTCATAGGTTTAAGCGGACCTTGAAAAGGCAGGCTACCAAAGCATGTGTGACAAGTACCGTAAAATTGCAGAACGCCATCGCTGGAGCAAGCAAAAATGTTTCAGGAAATGGAAACGATTTAACTGCTGCACAAAGGGATCAGGTTATACAAGTTGATTTTTTGGAGGAACCGAATAATTTTAAAATGTTTATATGCAATCGCTTCGACTATGGTGTAACTTGTGACGCAGAAATTCAAACTGCCATTCCGCCTATAAATTGTAAAGTTTTCAAAAAGAAGAAAGTCATTGCGAAAAAGATTTACAGACCGAATACTGTACCCGTGTATCAAGCAATAGGTTCGAAAAATCAAACCGTTTCCTTGATTGAATCCCCTTCAAGGTTTCATGGATATCTGTCTGCAAAAAGTCGCCCAAAAATTATAGTTGTGACTTCCCGTTTTTCATCTGATATTGAAAACAACATGATGGATGTTCAAGAAGATCCCCTCCGACTTAAATGCGAAGAAGCGGAATTCGTTCTTCCAGACACTAACATTAACCATAAAGAAACAATTGGTTTTAAAAACAATCATTGTGAAAAAATAAAATCTGAGCCTATAGATGCTGTCATTAAATGCGAAAAAACTGAAATCAGCTTTGAAGAAACTAAAGTTGACCTTGCAAAGAATATCATTAACTCTGATTAAATTAAAATTGACAATGTCGACTGGAACAATACTAATGTTAACGAACATTTTAGTTCGAATAGTTCAGTCATCAAAATGATAAAAAAATGTGATTCGTTTATAAAACAAGAAATTGACGATAGTAGTTAAGACTGATATTAATAATTATAATAATAAAGCTGACCATGCTCGAATAGTGAATAAACCATTTCACGAGTAGTTACGCGCAAGCGCCGTCGCCATCGTACTCTTTGTGACGCAATGACTAGGTCAGAAATATTTTTCAATGTTAATTTAGATGAAATTGTTACTGACGGTGCTAAATTAGTGCACAAAACAGTGAAGAACATACTTGTGCTAAATTGGGACGGTGGTTGAAGTGCCATGGCCGGAAAACTGGTGGAAGTAAACGAAAATTGGTTGAAAAGTTAGAATCCTACCTGTCATAAATTGTTTATCGTAAAAAGTTTATCTTCAAAAGTACTCAAATATTTTTCTAGGGTCTTGTACCACTTCTTTAAATAATATTTCGTATTTAATTACTATCTTACACATCTTAAACAATGCAGTGAAATATCTCCGTAAACGGTACAATTGTACAAACCATAAAAAATGTTTTATACAAAAGTTATAGACTGTCAAGGGGGACAGAAGACTTTGATATAAGATTTAACATCGGTGGTGCTGTGAAGGTCAGGCGAAGGTCAGCTTCGATTTTTTAATAGTAACAGTGCATTTTTATTACAGAATACGATACAGTATTTAATAGTGAACAGTAAATTATTAAGGTACATATCAGCTTAAGTTAATAAATATTGAGATATTTAGAAATTAAAAAACAGCCAAAATGAACGACAATTAGATAAATTATGGTATAGCAGATAGCCATGATATTACGCACCGGCCTTCTTGGCTTGAATTCAATTCATAAAAGAACCGAATTGACAAATTAAATTTGCTATTTTATTTATAAATATCTCAATATTTATTAACTTTAGCTCATATGTACCTGAATAATTTACTGTTTACTATTAAATACTGTATCGTATTCTGGAATAAAAATGCACTGTTACAATTAAAAAATCAAAGCTGATCTTCGCCTGACCTTCACAGCACCACCTTTGTTAAATCTGATAGTCTTCTGCCCCCCTTGACACTCTATAACTTTTGTACAAAACATTTTTTATGGTTTGTACCGTTTACGAGATATTTCACTGCATTGTTTAAGATGTTCCACCCTGTACATATAGTCAAGTTCCAAAATTTAAGATAGTGAGTCATTCATAGTTCGTAACAAGGTTAATGAAACGGAAAAGCAATGAAACAATGTAAGAATGGTGAAGTAAAAGTGCATGACTCACTATCTCAAATTTTGGAACTAGTATAGTGGTGAGAAACTGTACCAATGTGACGTTTGTGACAAATGTGCACATACTAGTGAGTAACCTATAAGTTTTTTGAAAAATATTTATAAAATAAAATGTACCAAAAGTAGTGTCCGACCGAAATACAATTTTCAACCGAAACCGTAACATATGTAGGTTAAAATTTAGTTAAATTTTCATTTTACCCTGAAATCCAGTGTTTTTCCCTAGCTTTGTAACAGATTAATCCATTAGATTAATTAAAATTTTGACGACTTCAGTCTTCAATTTCTTAGGAAATCACTTTATTTTTTGGAATGCAATGTAGAACTGAGATAAAACTCAACAAGCGGCATAGGCGAGTGAATATGTTCCGAACATTACCCACAGTGTTCACGAACGCTAGTTTCGGTCGAGCCGAAGTTTCGGTCAATTTTTGGCCAAAACCCAGTATTTTTGGCCAAGCCCGAAATTTCGATGTGTCATTAATTAAAAGCATTACTATTTTAAATATCTAATACGTAAAAATGTGTTTAGTTAATGTTTTTCTATTGGAAAGTAGCCTAAACCCGCGGATTTATTCCCGTAAACGTCAGTTTTGCCTACAGATTCGCTCGCACAAAATAATATGTCGGTTTTAACTGGAAGCCTAGCTTAAACAGTAGGCTATACTATAAGTTCAGGTGTTATTAACACAAGAGAATATTGCGAAGGGCTATCGAAACCAACCAATCCTTATTCTGTCTGACAGCCAAGCAGCAATTAAAGTCTTACAATCCTACAAATTCAGCTCCAAGCTGGTATGGGATTGTCATCGATTACTAAATGACCTGGATGTGAGAAATAAAGTTCTCTTAATGTGGGTGCCAGGTCATGAAGGAATCCAGGCCAATGAAAGAGCGGATACGGTGATACCCTTGCTAGACAAGGGGCCTCTGCGAAATTCATTAGACCAGAACCAGTCTGTGGGATTTCTTACAAAAGTGTTCAACATAATGTTAGGAAATGGACCTGCGAGCCGCATCTCTCCGAATGGAACCTGGTTTCAGGTAACAAACATGGTAAGAAAATTATCGCAGGTCCCTCCCCCAGGCTCACTGAGGACCTAATCAGACTCAACAGGTCAACACTTAGAAAGGTGATTGGGCTTTTAACCGGTCACGCTTCTCTAAGAAAACACCTAAATGTGATGGGGATACGACAGGAATCAACACTATGTAGATTCTGCGAAATGGAGGATGAAACAGTCACCCATATCGTGTTGGTGTTCGAATGCGAAGCACTAACCTACAGAAGGACAACCATCTTTGGATATATAGATGAGGACGGAATTATTACACAGGATAATCTAGTGCCAAATCTTCTGGAGAAGATCCAGGCTATTTGTGGACTAGACCCAGCTAATAGGGAAGCACAAAAATCCTTTTAGCATGAGGTGGACTTTATAGGCCAATCTAGGACTAATTGTTTTTAATCTTTTAACACATAATAATAATTCGACTACTTTTAATTCATTTTACAATGTTCCATCAGTATCAATTGGGAATTTTTATGGTTTAGATCAAAGCGTGTATAAAGTTCTACACTTTGAGTATAGAATCCCTAGGGTTGCCACCTTTTTGATAACAGAAAACCAGCCTTTGGAATGATTTAATGAAGAGCGCCGCAGCCTGCAAGTAATGCGAGGCAGACGAAAAATTGCTGGAACCACGCCCAAATTTCGCCCGGCACACTTTGTATGCCTTTAGTGAACGTGACAAAGACCACACATTTCCTCGGAATTTTCATGAAATTTCTTTCTAATGTCGCTTTCGCTTGGGTCTGGCTGAGGGTCGCGCTGCCCAGACTAGCAGTCTATATAGAGTCGGTTGCATATTTTTGGAAGGAATCTGCTATGCAAAAATATATTTTAAAGACGCATCATTTTAACGGATAATATAAAAAAAAATATTTAAAATACACAAATAAATACTACAAAAGCGGCACAATTCGATTTGCCTTTTAAGTAAAGAAAAAACCAATAAAAGTTCTTCTGTTAAGGTAAAGTTTTATTATTAAAATTATTTTGGACAGATACTTTATATAAAATGAAGTACGGTATTTTTTGATTAGATTTATACATATACAAAAGTATAATTATTTTATTTCAAAGGTGTCACCGAATAGTGAAATAATTTTCTACAGTATCAAATTGACAACTGTGCGAGTTTTAAAGTGGTATATGGTACAATGGGCGATAGAAAAGAATTAAAAGAAACGTCAACAAATTTCGAATTTGTAGAATTGTCTCTGATTAAAATCAAACAGGAAGAAAGTGATGCAATTCAGCAAATCGAATGTACACCGGACACTGCTGTCAATCCGTTTTTAGATGAGGACGATGTTGCCAGTTGGAACGAACCAAAAACTGGCGATGATGCTAACGCGGTTTTAGACGAGTTTCCTTCAACCACATCACTGAAAAATTCCAAAAATACAGATTTGTTTGCAGATAATTTTGAAGAAAATACAGATAAAGCGCCGGTAAATGAAAAATCACAATCTAAACCAAGACGGCATCAGTGTGACGTTTGCTTGAAATATTTCACTCGAGCGCATCATTTAAAATGTCATCAAATTGTGCACACTGGCGAGAAACTTCATCAGTGCGACATCTGTAAGAAACGTTTTACACAGTCGAAAAGTCTAAAAGATCACAAACTTCTGCATGCCGGCGTAAAACCGCATCAGTGTGACTTTTGTAATAAGTGTTTTACACAACTAAGTACACTTAAAACGCATAAACTTCTTCATACCGGCGAAAAGCCGCATCATTGTGAAGTTTGCAACAAACGTTTTACACAGATAAGTCACCTGAAATCACACAAACTGCTTCATTTCGGCGAGAAACCTCATAAGTGTGATTTATGCGATAAGCGTTTCATACATTTAAAAAGTCTGAAAATACATTTACTGCAACACGAAGGCAAAAAACAACACCAGTGCGATATTTGCAACAAGTGGTTTACAGTTTTTAGTCATCTGAAGACTCACAAAGTTCTACACACCGGAATACGGCCATTTGAGTGTGAAGTTTGTATGAAAAAATTCACTCAAATGAGTCATTTAAAGACTCATAAACTGCTCCACACCGGTGAGAAACGATATCAGTGTGGCATATGTAATAAATTTTTCGCTCAGCCGGGTAATATGAAATCTCACGAACGCCTGCACACTCAACAGAAGCGGAACGAATGTGATATTTGCCATAAACGGTTTAGGAAATTTCACAACTTAAAAAAACATGAACTTTTGCATACTGCAGATGACAAAGTTCATTAAAAAAGCTGATGTTAAGATAGAGTACCTACATAAGGGTACGTGCAGTATGGAGCTGGGATTCTAGATGGTAGCGTAGATCATAGCAGGGCTTGCTTAAATTAATGCATTGTTATATATGCGAGCGTACACAACGAAACAGTGAGTGTAGCAGGTATAAGCGCTGTTACAAGAGTTGGTAGATACAAGAATGTGTCTCACCATTCTTTCAGCGCGCTGACTACTACAATCAACGTGTGACAACTGTCAAATGGCCGTTACAAGTTTCGCAATGGATGTGACTAGTTTAATAAGTGAAATTTATGAAAAAAGACATCTTGTGGAATCATGCCCATCCTGACCACCATACATAAATATTCAAAACACCGTAAAATTTTAATGATGACATTCGTCATGTTTAGATCGTTTTCTATTAATAGGGTGGACATGATAGCTCCTACCCAAATTTGTATTTAAAATATACCACTTTGTAGCAGAAGAACACAAATATTCGTCTTCGCTATCTGACATTTCAAACGCAACTTAAGCTTGTATCAAATTATCAAAGCTTCGTTGTGCAAACCCATAAGCTCTTATAATTTCAGCCACCATCTACCATACATGCTACCATCTAGAATCCCAGCTGCGTACTTCACGTACCTTAATGGGGGTGCGTTCAACTTGACGCTCGAGTCCCCGACCGCACATTTTGCCATTCCACTAGCGTACGAACATTGAGAACGAAAACTTATGACCGCCTCACACGACGCTGGATTGGTTGCTTGATTTCGCCGCTAGGTTCCAAGCGTGCTATGACGCATATTATGATCGTTTGTATGTATGTGTGTTGACTTCGCGAGATGCGTGCTCTAAAGCTGGATTTCTAAATGGTTTTGTTGAGTGCGCAGTGACAGTTGCTCTTAAACGCGTGAATCAATGCCTCAATTTGTGATTTCGACCACTTTTCGAATATTGGGTTCACTTTCTCTTGATTTTGCATTTTAAAAACTTATAAACTATCACAAAGTATACGCTATGACGCAGTGGCGGACTAAGCCCGTCGGAAGCCCAGGGCGACAGAACTAAATGAGGCCTCCGGTCTGCTTAGAAATTGATGTATTTGTAGTGTAAATTTCGTAAAAAATGAATAATATAGATGTAATGGCTGACAAAAAAAATCAAATATTTATAATAAACGACCTACCTACGTTTATATTTTGTATACGTACGGGGCCTCCAACTCTAAACTGCCTCTTACTTACTAAACATATTTTGGCCTTGTTTGGGATTTGATTAAGAAGGATTTCTCGAGATTTGGAGGCCCCCCAGGATCAGAGGCCCGGGGCGGGCCGCCCCCTCCGCCTCCCCTTAATCCGCCATTTCTATGACGTCATGTTTGTTTATGACGTTTACTCATGTATCCCACGTGACAAGATACTGTTTTCTGATTGTTCTTACACAAAGCCAGCAGAGAATCAAGTACGAAAAATAGTCCCAGTTCTAATTCTGAAATCCAGCCCCACGTAACGTAGTTCGCAGGGACGTCATTTTCCATCGCTCCAGCTAGCGCAGATGCCAGCAGGCAATCCAGCGTTGTGTGAAGGGGCCTTTAGTGGAACGACTTGTGGACGACAACAAACATGGCAATCATTATCGCGTTAAAAAATGGAATATTTTCATCAAAGTAAGGTTATGTTTATTTTTAATCAATCAAATGTTAGATAAGATTTATTGTCACAAAATATAAAAAAATTTACAATTTGTTACATAGTTTTCAAATTCTGGTTCCTATATACAGTGTAACCTTAATATAACGAACCTCAATATAACGATTTCCTCGATTTAACAAATTTTTCGAAATCCCCTAGAACTGGCCGTAAGAGCTAATGCAAAATATACCTTTACATTACGAATACATTAATCAAAAACCTCTTTATAACGAATTTTCAATCATTGCAAAATATAAATAGAAAGATGATACATTTTTAGAGTGTTAGGTCTCCAAGTCACTATGTGATTAATAAGAAGTATTAGAAATACCTTGTATAATTAACCACACCTGAAGAGGGCAACTCGTTGCTGAAAGGCGTCGTGTTAACAACACATGAAGTCACGAGACGGACACCAAAAATACAAGGTATAATACTTCTTATTAATAAATAGAACGTATTATTTACCCCTATTTAACGATTGTTGTCAACTTTTAACCTATACATAACGTATCCTATCAATTATTCACACTCAATTCCACAATAATTCATGTCTCGACAGGCTCAGGCACGTTAAATTTTTCGTAAGACAATCATTGTTGTTTGATGCAAAGTAATGTAAACACTGCTGTTTGTCACTGTTGTTAGTTTTAAAGTTGCAATGGCTGAGAAATGAAAAAGGTGTTCCTTAACCGTCGCAGAGAAACGAAAAATCATTAAGTATGTAGACGAGAACCTTGTTAAAACGAATCGTAGTTCAACCTAACCTCTATATAACAAACCTCATTGTAACAAATTACTTGGTATAATAAATATTTTCTAATTCCCTTCAGTTTTGTAATATCGAGGTTGCACTGTATTACCCAGTGGAATAAGCTTAATGCTAACGTGTTTTATTTTTTATTTGTGGTCTTATGTGTTTACAATCATATTTTTGTTAAGATATAAGGAAAAGTTTAAAAAAACCCACTCGAGATATCAAATATTATGATAGGTATACGTTTTGCATCCTCCACAGAGCTGAGCTGAATTGAGTTCAATATATTCATTCATTTAAATATTATAAAATATACAGGGTGTATCACAGGAAACCGAACATAGGGAAAAGTATACAGCACAAATTGGTTAAGATCAGAGATTGCTTTGCCCTCTATTCATGTAAAAAAATTCACAGATTTCGCAATCCTTGCAACCATTGGAAATGATAACAACATATATGAAACATAATTAACTGTTTATTATACACACAATATTAATTATCAATGCACTGTTTAGTTTTGTCAGGAATAACCCTATTATTCTTCTGTTATATACGCGTTCACTTTTGCTTGATTACTTAACTTTTAAATGGATTTTTCTACAGTATTTATTAACATTTGCTCAAAAATAACACCGCAGATCATCGCAAATACCTCTCAATTAACTAGACATGATATAAAACACATTTCGAAAAAATTGCACTTGTTCAATTTTGCATGATTGCTCCTCACTTGATCGCGACACAGTTGTCTTTTGGCCTTGAACGAAAACTCGTAACTCTGCCCTCATATACGAACATAAACATTTCCAATGTTAAAACATGATAATTAATTTAGTTAATTTAGCCATGTGTATTCTATCTTTGTCACGCTACTCATTTTACTTATGTTTTCCTTGTTGTACTCATTACTTTTCTATGTATTCAATCCTGTGATACACCCTGTAGTGTATACAACAGAGTGAAACATATTAAATTAATTTTTTTGATAACCTATGATTTTCCGTGAATTCAAGCATATGATTACTAATTTAATTCCAAAAATGCAGTTATTTCAGAAGCACTGAATAAAACATTATTGTAAAAATGTTTGTACCTTTTTTAATATTGTATAATAAACGTGAAATAAGAGTGAGACAGAGAGTGAATTAAAAAAGGACACATATAAAAATTCGAACATTACCTACAATTCCTGCGAAAAATTGATAACTTTTTTCTTATAAAGATAGACAATGAAAGAAATACAATAAACGATAATACACAAATTTGAAAGTAAATTTCTCTTTAATTTTTTAAACATAATATATTTATTGATAATGTGTTTATACAAAGGTACATATTATCAGAGTAAAAAATAGTTAAGAATATTTAAAATTCCTTTAAAGAATAAAAAAACATTTTCAGATAAGAATTTATTTTCATATTTCCATTTTTTTATATCATTTGTGTCTTTTTTTTAATAATAATTGTTTATTCCGAAAAAGGAAAAATAATACATAGCTATAATAATTATATAAATAGTAATATGTAACAGAAAATCACAGAAAAAAAGCATACGTGAAAGTATACAAATGTACTCATTAAGAAACAAAGGAAGTTAAAAACAACTGAGAAACCAATTGTCTCTTTTCAGTGATACACAAAAAAAAAACAAAACAACAATATGGAATATACTTTCTCCCACTGGAGTAAAAACTATGTGTCGGGAGAAAGATTACAAAACACTCATTCTACCTGGACATTCAGTCTTATACACAAGTATGCCATCAATCACAACTTTTAACAACACTCACCCAAACTCTTTCAATCATACATACTATTTTTCCCCAAGAATCCCAATAAGAACACCTATTCACGTACACTCCAAAACACCATACCATCCTCATCACTCCTTTCTGATATTCCATCTGCACGCTAACACTCATCCAACAATTGCACATACATATACACTCATAAAGTCAAGCACCCACCACTACAGATCAAGTTTTGACGGCTTTTGCCGGAGTTATAGTCAGATATTTGGTTTTTGAAATATTTATTGGGATCCGTCAGATAGGTGGAGCTTCAAAAACATGGCGCAGACGGGGGGAAATTTCATATACGGGGTATACTTTTGCGTGTAATTTTATGATTTTCAAAGTGATAAGAATGATAAATATAAGTGCAATTTGTGATTGGGCCGGTACGAATCCTAAACAAAGGAATTTCGTTGAAGGAGAACGGATTCTCAAAGCCGGGCATATTATCAAATGTCGGAAATATAACGAGAAAAATGCATGTAAAATGAACTGTCAAAAGTAGTAATCTTTACGACATATTGCTTAAAAACATCAAAATTAAAAGAAAATCTCCACGAAATTAATCATCCGCGTTCAATGCGCTTTTAAGGCTGGGTTAGGTGAATAATGTAAACACATAACTACAACATAATAAGTTATATTGTAATAAGTAGAAGTTACTAACCTCAAAATATTTGTATACGAAGTTAATCCTATAAATTTGTTAATCATCAAGGATTCAACTATTTTAGTGCAGTATGATAACAAGTACATCTTATTATTACTATAAAATATTTTTTTAATTCATAAATACAGTTTTTCCACATTTCATTAGAAAATAATTCTCTGTAAAGTAAGTTTTACAAGGCAATAACTGACAGTGTTTATTGCCATGATATTAGAAAATGTCGCGAATTCCATTTTCGATAAACTTTTTGTTTATTTTACTTGTTTTATTTTTGTAATAAACAATTTCATGATTAATTTGCACTGTTAGCATGTAAAATTTTCCCTCGTTTGAGTACAATTTTCTGCCACCAGATGTCAGATGCTCATTTGACGGACCCCAATAGTTAATAGATTATTTTCAAGTATAATTTGTTTTTGTAGTTCTGTCTGTGCTATTTGTGAAACTTGATCCCATGTCTGTCCTGAGAAAAACACAGCAGTGTCATTCGCGTATGTAGTAATAGTACCGTCTAACTTAAGGTTGCAAATGTCGTTTATATAAAATATGTTAAAAAGGGTTGGTCCAAGTATAGTGCCTTGTGGTATACCGTATTGAACTGATGCATGGTCAAGAGATTATCTAATCGCGTCAGTTGAGGTCTGTTTATTAGATAACTTCTAAAACCAGTCTAGAGTCGTACCTCGAATCCCAATAATATTCAGTTTTGCTAGTAATAAGGTATGTGAGACAGTGTCGTAACTTATTATATAGATTATAGAGTAATGTGGATAATTACAATATCTGATCTATTGAATGCTTAATGTGCTTCGGTATTACCAAGTTATCTCCATTTCGAGAAGAGTTAATTATGGAAATCATCATGCTTCAAAAAAAGAAGCAATATTTGATTTCACGTAAGTGACAGATTTTAAAATTAGAATACACGCAAAGGTCAAAATATTGTAGACAAAAACACATTATGAATATTTATGATATCGATATTTTAAATTACAAAGTTCACTTGATTAATAATTTATAATAAGTAATATACTTTATTATCAATTTTTGGTTCTCAATTACGTTCATTGTTATTGATTTGTCAAACACCAAATATATAACCTCACATCCGCATTAATTTGTGTTTTTAAAGTGAAAATATACAACAAGAAATAAAATCCCTACTTTGTCGACCTAGTGATTTCACGAGTGAATCCATATCATGGACATAGGAATTTATAGGGACGAAGTATAAAGTATCACTTTAGAAGGGAGCGGAAGCCATTCAGGGGAGGGTGCATGCCTGTCTTATGGACATGTCCATGCTATGCATGTGCACGTTCTATTGGCCGAGTCTTTGCGCATGCTCAATAGCGCCAGATACAGTCGTCCGCGTCTTTGCGCATGCTAAATTGCTCAACCAATAGAATCTGGGCACACTTGCATCCTTACCCCCCCCCCCTTAACAGCAACCTCCCCACTCACAGGTCACTTGCAGACCTCAAAATTGTATTATTTTCCACTTTTGAGTGGCTTTTTTGAAGGTTTTTTTTTGTTAAAGTTTTTTTCAGACAAATCTGGCAACTCTGACAGTAGGTAGGAGTGATTCCGATCGGATATAGAAATAGCGCGACGAAATTAACGGTGTGAGAAAGGAGAACGGAATAGAACTGCGGTACTAGTATAAAGGAATTAGTTAGCACGCATAAATTGTCTTAGCAGAAGCACTTCCTTAATCCTTTGGTTTATCAAACGTATGCCTTTTCCTATGCTGTTTCATGTGTGTTAGCTGTGTAAATGATCTATTACATATGTCGCACTCATAAGGTTTATCTCCCGAATGCACAAGAATATGTCTCTTCAAGTTATTAACCTGCGTGAAGCCTTTGTCGCATATTTCACACACGTACGGCCTCTCGCCGGTATGAAGCTGTTTATGACGCTTCAATCTCACCATTAAAGCAAACGCAGTACCACAAACATCGCACTGATAAAGTCTCTCACCAGAATGGATACGTTTGTGGACGCTTAAGTTGCACGACTGCGTGAACGACTTATGACAAATGTCGCACTGGTAAGGTTTCGCTCCAGTATGTACCGATTGATGTCGTTTCATAACGCTTGAATGTGTAAAGCTCTTTCCGCAAATATCGCATTGGTACGGTTTAACACCAGTATGTAGACGTTCGTGAATTTTCAAGTTGCCAACATTAGTAAAATATTTGTTGCAGACGGTACATTGATGCTGAGGTTTTGCATTTGTATGTGTGTGTTTGTTGACTGTTATTACGAGGTTGTCACTAGAGTGTGTAGATGTACTGTTTGTAAGTTTATCACCAGAATGTTTGCGTTTGTTATCAACTAAAGAAAGTTTACGTTTGTTACTTGTTTTTACGAATTTGTATTTCTGGTCTGATTGACGTTTGGAATTTATCAATGCTAGTTTTTTGTTTTTATGAAGAAGTGAATCGTTTTTATTTGAAATATCATTGTTAGCCATTATGGACTTGCTAGTAGAAACTTTATTATTAATTGACTGATCTTGAAACGATTTAGCATTGGCGTCCAATTCATTTATATTTTTCGCATCGCCTGTAACTTCGTCCAAATTCGAGACGTTACATTCTTTTTTAATAAGTGATAAAGATGGTTCTTTATTTCTGCTACAATCATTAATATCGTTTGTTAAATTTTCGTGACAAATTTCAACTTTGAGGTTATGTTTTCTAAATAAATCGCTTGTGTCTATATACTCATCAGTCTCTTGTTTTATGTATATCTGATTATCTGAAGCATCCATTTTAACAGAACTGTTACTAGAATTGTTTGGAGAAAAATCGTGAAGATCTAAAAAGAATAATATATTATAATGCATTTCTAGTTGTAAAATGGGAAAATCAGTTTGAAATATACAGGGTGGCTTATCTTAAACAATGCAGTGAAATATCTCGTAAACGGTACAAACCATGTTTTATACAAAAGTTATAGAGTGTCAAGGATAGAAGACTGTGATATCAGATTTAACATAGGTGGTGCTGTGAAGGTCAGCTTCGATTTTTTAATTGCAACAGTGCATTTTTATTCCAGAATACGATACAGTATTTACTAGTTAACAGTAAATTATTAAGGTACATATGAGCTAAAGTTAATTAATATTGAGATATTTACAAATTAAATAGCAAATTTAATTTGTCAATTCGGTTCTTTTATGAATTGAATTCAAGCCAAGAAGACTGGTGCGTAATATCATGATAATATGATATTATCATAATAATATGATATTATTATAATATGATCAAAGTTTTTAATGATACTATTTTAGCGATTTTATCCAGGATATATCCGGTAATTTTATTATAATAAAATCTATTTTAAATTTTCTTGATTCAATTTACAAATTTTGATTGCATTTTTACAGATAATGATCCAGTCGATGATGAGCAAAATGATGAGTCGTATCATGTTGAAAATGATTCCGAACATGAAGTTGAGGAATTATAAACGAAAATGTAAACAAAAAAATAGTATCATTAAAAACTTTGATCATATTTCCATTATTGTCATTATATTGTTATAATTATTGTTATTTTATAAGCGACCCATCTTTTCTACTTATTACTCTAAAATAGTAAGTATTTTTTTATAATTTTCATAGTTTATTATTCATTTTTACTTGATTATCCATTTGCATGCAGATATTATACAAGTAAGAGAGATTACAGTAGGTACTTATACTCGCACTATAGGTAAGATTTTACCGTCTGCCGGGAAGTTACAACCGGAGAAAACGTCTGCCGTCTTAAATTTAAACTTTTAATATTATTATAAACAACATATATAAAAATCAGATTTGGTAAAATACTTTTGAATTTTTTTTTTTCAAATTTTCAATGACGTCTGCCATGAGGTTATAACCGGCCAAATTGTCTGCCATTGCATTTTTTAATAACAATAGTTGTATTCTTTAAAATATCCAAGCGGCAGCTTTGGTAAAATACTTTTGAAGTTGGTCTGATTTTTATACCTATCTTACCTGAGTGACGTCATCGCTACCTTCGCTCGGCTTAGTGACTCCCCATCTCATGTATAGTAGCTATAGGAGAGTCGCTGAGAAAAATTTAAACTTTGGTAAAATACTTTCTGTCTGCCGGCCACTGGCTCTTAAACTATATGTCATAAATCTAATTGCCGTTCATTTTGGCCGTTATTTAATTTCTAAATATCTCAATATTTATTAACTTTAGATGATATGTACCTTAATAATTTACTGTTCACTGTTAAATACTGTATCGTATTCTGGAATAAAAATGCACTGTTACAATTAAAAAATCGAAGCTGACGTTCGCCTGACCTTCACAGCACCACCTATGTTAAATCTGATATCACAGTCTTCTGTCCCCCTTGACACTCTATAAAACATTTTTTTTATTGTTTGTAGCGTTTACAAGATATTTCAGTGCATTGTTTAAGATGTGCCACCCTGTATAATAAATTCGGCCGTCACTTGATGTAAATGAATGTTTCACATTTTGATTTTAATAAAACAAACGTTTTTAAGAACTTCATTCTATAACAACACAGTGGCTTCGTCAGTTTAAGATCTTTAACTGACAAAGCCACTGTGTATGAAATAAAATAAAATTCGTAAGTATACACAGTACAAACAAAGCACTTTTTATTTTATTTATTTATTGTAGATTATAGACGCGTCGACATCTCAGGTCATTAGCGTCTTTCAACTACACTAATAACAGCTTTCTTAAAACTAAATGACATCACAAAACATCCATAAGCATAGGTGGGATTTGAACCCACGACAGTCTAGTCTAGAGGCTGCGGTACCAAGTACGCTATCCACTAGACTATACTGCCCTCGCACTTAGTTTATTTCACAATCCTCCTCACCTGAAGTACAACGATTTTCTAAAAGTCGATTTTTTCTTGAATGTAACAGGTTCAGATAATGACGCATTGTTTTTTCTGAATTGACAGCACGAACTCGGAATTGATGAGCTTTTTCTAATTGAACGTAACAAAGCTTACAGATGAATGATGGAAGCTCGTCGTTTCTCATTATCTAATTAAGACAATAACAGCTTAGTGACATTTTAATTTTTAAGATTGATATCATACTATTATCATCTTATGCATAGAAGGTAGGTATTCATATTTTAAAGTTTCAATTCAAACATTCATTTTGTCTAGTGTCTATGTTCTCGGGTATAGGATTCAGACCACTTCGACTTACTCATGTTACGCGCTTTATGAAACAGGCATAATTGCTATAACTTTGTAAAAATAAAGATATAACAATGTTTGGGTGTCATTTGGAAGCCAATAGAAGTTCCGTTCAATTATTTAAAATATGCGTTTTAAAAACGTAGAAAAAAGACGCAGTCTTACGGAAAATAGTGCGGCACAACCGTCTAACAGACAGCAAAGGAATTTCTTAGCGTCTACGTAACAACACTTACATGAACGGGCGCGCACGCCATAATGATATCAACAATGCGAGCTTCCAATTTATTTGAAAATGTATATAAATTGACAAGGGTCACCTCTCCAGATAAACAAATTCTACACATTTTGCTTAAACCGTCACCGTGTATGTTTATAGCTATCATTTTAGAAAGTACATAAAATAATTAGTACCTACTAAAATAAACAGTGCTTTAAAGTTTTTCCGTGACAATATTAAAGTAAAAATAATTCATTTGAAATTTTAAAGTAAACTGTTGCATGCATAAGGTCGTTAAGAATCCAATACAAATTAATTATAAACTTTTATTTCCACAAAAAGTTTGCTCTTAAATTTTTAAGTAGGTAAGGTACTTATACTAATGTAAACAGTAGGTAATCAAAATGAATTTAAACGGTAAAAAAATAAAATCTTCAATCGCAATATCCTGGGCCTTTAAATACAAACAAAGCGTATTTTAAATTTTATCGATTTCCTGTAAAAAGTTGAAAAGTAGACCGACGACAAAATGTTCTGAAAAAATTTGAACTTTAAGCTAAAGGACTAAGGAGTATATATACAGAGTGTTGAAAAAAAGGGTAAAATATTTAAGAGGCATATAGTATGACCCAAAATAAGTAAAAAAATTTCAATAAACATAGGTCCGCAAACGAACCGTTAGTGAAATATTTCCACTTATGTGTGTATTAACTTATTATTATACTTGAAGAAGTGCCATTAAACGTGAGACGTGAGTTTTGGTTCATGCAGGATGGTGCTCCTCCCCATTTTGCATTGGCTGTTCGGGAATACTTAAACGCAAATTACCAGGGAAGAT
This sequence comes from Mongoloraphidia duomilia, assembly GCA_039654895.1. NCBI lineage: Eukaryota > Metazoa > Arthropoda > Insecta > Raphidioptera > Raphidiidae > Mongoloraphidia > Mongoloraphidia duomilia. The sequence continues at coordinate 1,795,471 of CM077527.1, read as the reverse complement.
GGATAGGACGTGACAGACCGGTTCCATGGCCTCCTAGATCGCCAGATCTAAACATGCTGAATTTCTTTCTTTGGGGATATTTAAAAAGTCTGGTGTATGCATGGGCATTTTGAACACTTCTGCAACATAGATAAAAAAATAAAATCAACCAAATTAAATTTAAAAAGCATGTTTCTTTTATTAAATGGACGATAAGTAACTTACGCTATTGCATATACATAAGTGGAAATATTTCACTAACGGTTCGTTTGCGGACCTATGTTTATTAAAATTTTTCGACTTATTTTGAGTCATACTATATGCCCCTAAAATATTTTACCCTTTTTTTTAACACCCTGTATTTATAAATGTGACAGATTATTGTGCATGTCGCATATGTTTTTCAGAAATTATATAATAAAAAAACAAAGATGAACGTTTAATTATGGATTGTTCCAAACTAATTTTACACACTGTATATACAAGTGTATTCGAAATTTATCTATACTTTTTCTCTAAAATCACAAGCAACAAAAAAAATAAATATAAAATATCTAACATTGCTAAGTATGCGAATTGGTCATGTCCATAATTCAAAATTATTACAAGAATAGCAGGTACTTGGACAGTAAAATAAATAATAGCCAAAGATTTCTCACGTACTAATGTACGACGTTTCACAGACGCTGTTGACTTCAGTTGCCGAGCGTCTATACTTCAATATCTGTACGGACGTTTCTAAAATATGATAATTTCTAAAATTAACTACCTAATTAAATTTAATGTAATTGTAAAAATTCCAAGTCTTCATGGCTTCCGGGCTTGTAGGCCGTGTTCCGGTGGTATTTCTACCTGACGTTTCGTCTACAACTGCGGTAGACATTCTCAAAGGCGATGCGGCAGCAGTCGATGTGTCCTCCTTGGCGGCTCACAGGTCAGTGTGTCGGTGACTGGTGTCCTCCCTTTTTTATGCCAAGTACCAGTATGTTCTCTGTACGGTCGTAGTCCGTCTCTCTGTAATTGGTCAACTGCGCTGTGTGTAGTGGTGGGGGTGAGTTCTCTACTCGGTCGTATTCCGTCCTTGTACGATTGGTCATTGGTTTTGTATGTCGGAGTACTGGTGTCCAGGTTTTACTGAGATTGAGGCCTTCATCTTTTCGGTTGAAATTCTGTGTGTGTTTTTGTATTTCACACACACCTACCTACCTACGTTTATTATAAATATTTGATTTTTTTATAGCCATTACATCTATCTTATTCATTATTTACGAAAATTACATTACAAAAACATCAATTTCGAAGCAGAACAGGGGCCTCATTTAGTTCTGCCGCCCAGGGCCTCCGACGGGCTTAGTCCGCCACTGCGTCACACTGATGTAGTTACTCAACAATATGTGTACGTTTGTGGATATTTAATTTACCTGATTTGCTTAAAAACTTTTTGCAAACGTTACACTGGTATAGGTTTTCACCAGTATGTGTGCGCTTGTGTCTAATTGTATCACCTGATACGGAAAAGCACTTATTACAAATGTCACACTGATATAGTTTCTCACCAGCGTGTGCACTTGTGAACATTTAATGTACTTGATTCGCTGAAACACTTATTGCAAACGTCACACTGGTATGGTTTCTCACCAGTATGTGTGCGCTTGTGTTTAATTAAATTACTTGATATGGAGAAACACTTATTACAAACGTCACATTGGTATGGTTTCTCACCAGTATGTATGCGCTTGTGAACAATTAAATGACCTGATACGGAGAAGCACTTATTACAAACGTCACACTGGTATGGTTTCTCACCCGTATGTGTGCGTTTGTGACGAATTAAATTGTGTGAATTTTTGAAACACTTATTACAAACGTCACATTGGTATGGTTTCTCAGCAGCATGTATGCGCTTGTGTACAATTAAATAACTTGATACGGAGAAGCACTTATTACAAACATCACACTGGTATGGCTTCTCACCAGTATGTGTGCGCTTGTGATTAATTAAACTATTTGACATGTTGAAACACTTATTACAAACGTCACATTGGTATGGTTTCTCACCAGTATGTATGCGCTTGTGTCCAATTAAATTTTGTGAATTGTTGAAACACTTATTACAAACGGCACACTGGTATGGTTTTTCACCTGTATGTGTGCGTTTGTGACGCATTAAATTGTGTGAATTGTTGAAATACTTATTACAAACGTCACACTGATATGGCTTCTCACCCGTATGTATACGCATGTGAATTTTCAAATTAGAATATCTGGTAAAACTATTATTACAAATGTCACAATAATACTTCATTTCAATTGTTTTTTTATGTTTCTCATAATTTGCCGAAATATCTTCCTTGTTCACTTCACTTTTGCCCAGACATTCTGCTACATTGTTCCACGGTACGTGGCCACTATTGACCTTTGATTCTTCGCAAACGATTTCACTAACATCACCGTTATATAAAGTTTCTACTGTATCATCAGCACATTCTGTTGGAGTTAATGAATTATCATCGATTGGTTCGTCTTTGATTTCGAAATTTAAAGGCATTTCTTGGTTAATTTTGTTCGCTGAGTTAAAATTTTCCTCTTTCCCGATAATATCCATGTTTTCGACCAATTTAGTGTAGTAGCTAATGCCAACCTTTGAGTCTTCACAAACGATTTCACTAACATCAGCCTTGGATAATCTTTCTACTGTATCATCAGCACGTTCTGTTAGATTTAAAGAATCATCAGCAGCTAGTTCGTCTTTGATTTCGAATTTTAACTGCATTTCTTCATTAATTTTGTTTGCTGAATCATAATTTAAAGGCGCCATTTCATTCGTGGTAAGGTTAATGCCAAATATATCATGAAATACAATAGATTCACATTTCACAGTGACATCACAGTGATTCGTTTTATGGATTAAATGTTCCTCAGAAGACTTCTGAATGGCACATTCAGATTTGACTTGTTTGTCAGAAGCATGCAGTTGCTGTAGATAGCGTCGCAGTGTTTTATCAGACTGTACAATTTGCACCTGGAACTCCTGAATTTTCTTGAGTTGAGTGTAACATAAACGGCAAATGAAATTGGGCATCTCATCATGTCTTTTTATCTGAAAATCGACAGATAATTTTTTTTAAATAAATAAAAATGTTTCGCGCCCTTAGTTTTAATAATAAGATGTAGTATTCTGTTAAATTCTATTATTTCTGGATTTTAAAAATATTGGAAAAATAATTAAATAAACATTCTGTATTATTTATGTCACTAATAATGGACTGTATGGACATTATATTTTTGACGATTCAGTTTTAACTAAGTTTAAAGTTATGATATTTTATTTCGGATTTTGTACCTAAAACCCATGCTTATCTGTATGAATGCCTAATGTACCTATAATCTACAGAACAGAAAGTACCTATTCATCTTAATTTCAAACAAATTTATAAAATTAAATAGAATTAGTCGTGAATTAAACTAGGTCACATTGTACGAATTGGACACATACGATGAAAATCAGCTCTGCGAGAAACTCTGCACGCCGCGAGGGTTCGTCTAAAAAACGCCAAAAATCGTGTGTCCATTTTGTATAATTTTACCATAAATTATATTACTACTTAAAAATTAAAATTAATATAATTACATGCGCCAAATTAGTAGTTTTTGAAAATAAGCAAACTTACCTGAACGGGAGCACACCACATTATTATATTCGACAGTCGATTTCTCATTTCGGCCGAAAAATAAAAGATGTCTAATAGCGTAACGCCTTTTGATAAGCACAACCGACACATTGTACTTAAGCCGTGTCCTTTTACCGATGTTTCGTTCATTATGTGCCACTTTAATCACTAATTTTTCCGAAGATAATTAAATAGTTGAAATACAATAGAAAGAATAACAGTCTAAACTCGAACCAGTGAAGAATCTGAGTTTGAGCAAATTTTCAAAACTACACTTTGGTTTGTTTGACAACTTTAAACTTTGACTAAGGAGTATATATACACGGTGTTGAAAAAAAATGGTAAAATATTTTAGAGGCATACAGTATGACCCAAAATTAGTCGAAAAATTTTAATAAACATAGGTCCGCAAACGAAATATTTCCACTTATGTGTGTAATAACTTATTATTATTATTATTATTATTATTATTATTATTATACTTGAAGAAATGCCATTGAACGTGAGACGTGAGTTTTTGTTCATGCAGGATGGTGCTCCTCCCCATTTTGCATTGGCTGTTCGGGAATACTTAAACGCAAATTATCACACGGCCGGGAAGGTACTGGAGAGGATTGAATCTTCTGTGTCGCAATTTAGTGGGGCCGCCAAGCGACAAATCCAACCTTGCATTTTGTGATAGAGAGATGCCACTCGGTACGAATCCATATCTTCACATTAAAAAGTGGAGGCAACTTGGCCCCGCGACCGGGCCACTAGAAACGAGGTTGTTGGGACCCTTAAGCGTTTAATTTTGCACTTTGTGATAGAGAGATTCCACTCGGTACGAATATTGGTCGGACCCATATCTTTACTTTAAAAAGTGGAGCCATTTTGGGCCCCGCGACCGGGCCCCTATAGACAGGTGTTTGCTGGGGCCATGATGCGTTTGAGTCTTGCACGACTGGATAGAGAGATGCCACTCGGTACGAATGTTGGTCGGACCCATATCTTCACATTAAGAAGTGGAGGCAACTTGGCCCCGCGACCGGGCCCTTAGACAGGTGGTTGTTGGGGGCGTTAAGCGTTTGAATCTTGCACTTTGTGATAGATAGATGCCACTCGGTACGAATGTTGGTCGGACCCATATCTTCACTTAAGAATTGAAGCCGTTTTGTGCCCCGCGATCGGGTCCCTAGACAGGTGGTTGTTGGGGACGTTAAGCGTTTGAATCTTGCACTTTGTGATAGATAGATGCCACTCGGTACGAATGTTGGTCGGACCCATATCTTCACTTTAAGAATTGAAGCCGTTTTGGGCCCCGCGATCGGGTCCCTAGACAGGTGGTTGTTGGGGCCGTTAAGTGTTTAATCTTGCACGGCATGATAGACAAATGCCACTCGGTACGAATGTTGGTCGGATGCACATCTTAACTTTAAGAAGTGGAGCCATTTTGGGCCCCGTGACCGGGCCCCTAAACAGGGTTGTTGCGGAACTTTTAGGAGAAAAACGCCTGTAACTTTGCAACCGTTCCTCACACTGCACACAGTCCTGGGGGTAGTCTCATTAGATTCAGAACACTCTATTTAATACGGGACGGTCTTCGAAACCTCCCCCGCCCGCGTATACTGGTGAAATATAAGTGCGTAAGTGCAAATGGTCGTACAATATGAGTAGATGTTTTTTATCATATTACATGAGAAAGTCAAAATGGCTCCACTTCTTAAAGTGAAGATATGAGTCCGATCAACATTCGTACCGAGTGGCATCTCTCTATCACGTCGTGCATGGTTTAAACACTTAGCGACCCCACTACACCCTCTTGTCAAGATGGCGGCCAAATGGGGTGGCCGCCGACCCCGAAAACTCATTTTATACTTACACCGCCCCCTCCCACGCAACGAAAAAAAAACCTTGTCCTACCCAAAATGCAAACGTAGCCTAAAAAAATTTAACAATTGAATGGACCACTTGTATTTCACCCCTATACGCGGGCTGGTGGAGGTTTCGGAGTTAGTCTGAGGGCCGTCTCGTATGAAATGCAGTGCGCTGAATGCAATGAGACTACCCCCAGGATTGTGCGAGAAACGGTTGCTGAGTTACAGGCGTGTTTCCCCTGAAAGTTGCGGAACCACCCTGTCTAGAGGCCCGGTCGCGAGGCCCAAAATACCTTCACATCTTAAAGTGAAGATATGGGTCCGACCAACATTCGTACCGAGTGGCATCTCTCTATCACAAAGTGCAAGGTTGAAACGCTTAACGGCCCCACTAATTATCCATACCCTGGCAGCGAGATAAAGCTTAAGGCTGAAGCTCCCCTCCCGCGAAGTAATGACAGACCGTCGGTGCCGCAGGAGGGATAAAAAAAGGGGTTAGATCGAGGGGGCTTTAGTTGGTAGGGGGCCTTGGCTCGAGTCCCACATTACCCAGGGCTACCTTCCCTGGGAGTCCGTAAAAAGGATTTCCTCCTCTCAAAAAAAAAAAACGCAAATTATCAGGGAAGGTGGATAGGACGTGACGGACCGGTGCCATGGCCTCCTAGATCGCCAGATCTAAACATGCTGAATTTCTTTCTTTGGGGATATTTAAAAAGTCTGGTGTATGCATGGGCATTTTGAACATCTTCTGCAACATAGATAAAATAAAAATAAAATAAACCAAATTAAATTTAAAAAGCATGTTTCTTTTATTAAATGGACGATAAGTAACTTACGCTATTGCATATACATAAGTGGAAATATTTCACTAACGGTTCGTTTGCGAACCTATGTTTATTAAAATTTTTCGACTTATTTTGAGTCATACTATATCCCCCTAAAATATTTTACTCTTTTTTTCAACACCCTGTATTTATAAATGTGACAGATTATTGTGCATGACGCATGTGTTTTTCAGAAATTATATTATAAAAAACAAAGATGCACGTTTAACTATGGATTGTTCCAAACTAATTTTACACACTGTATATACAAGTTTATTCGAAATTTATCTATACTTTTTCTCTAAAATCACAAGCAACAAAAAAAATAAATATAAAATATCTAACATTGCTACGTATGCGAATTGGTCATGTCCATAATTCAAAATTATTGTAAGAATAGCAGGTACTTGGACAGTAATATAAATAATAGCCAAAGATTTCTCACGTACTAATGTACGACGTTTCACAGACGCTGTTGACTTCATTTGTCGAGCGTCTATACTACAATATCTGTACGGACGTTTCTAAAATATGATAATTTCTAAAATTAACTACCTAATTAAATTTAATGTAATTGTAAAAATTCCAAGTCTTCATGGCTTCCGGGCTTGTAGGCCGTGTTCCGGTGGTATTTCTACCTGACGTTTCGTCTACAACTGCGGTAGACATTCTCAAAGGCGATGCGGCAGCAGTCGATGTGTCCTCCTTGGCGGCTCACAGGTCAGTGTGTCGGTGACTGGTGTCCTCCCTTTTTTATGCCAAGTACCAGTATGTTCTCTGTACGGTCGTAGTCCGTCTCTCTGTAATTGGTCAACTGCGCTGTGTGTAGTGGTGGGGGTGAGTTCTCTACTCGGTCGTATTCCGTCCTTGTACGATTGGTCATTGGTTTTGTATGTCGGAGTACTGGTGTCCAGGTTTTACTGAGATTGAGGCCTTCATCTTTTCGGTTGAAATTCTGTGTGTGTTTTTGTATTTCACACACACCTACCTACCTACGTTTATTATAAATATTTGATTTTTTTATAGCCATTACATCTATCTTATTCATTATTTACGAAAATTACATTACAAAAACATCAATTTCGAAGCAGAACAGGGGCCTCATTTAGTTCTGCCGCCCAGGGCCTCCGACGGGCTTAGTCCGCCACTGCGTCACACTGATGTAGTTACTCAACAATATGTGTACGTTTGTGGATATTTAATTTACCTGATTTGCTTAAAAACTTTTTGCAAACGTTACACTGGTATAGGTTTTCACCAGTATGTGTGCGCTTGTGTCTAATTGTATCACCTGATACGGAAAAGCACTTATTACAAATGTCACACTGATATAGTTTCTCACCAGCGTGTGCACTTGTGAACATTTAATGTACTTGATTCGCTGAAACACTTATTGCAAACGTCACACTGGTATGGTTTCTCACCAGTATGTGTGCGCTTGTGTTTAATTAAATTACTTGATATGGAGAAACACTTATTACAAACGTCACATTGGTATGGTTTCTCACCAGTATGTATGCGCTTGTGAACAATTAAATGACCTGATACGGAGAAGCACTTATTACAAACGTCACACTGGTATGGTTTCTCACCCGTATGTGTGCGTTTGTGACGAATTAAATTGTGTGAATTTTTGAAACACTTATTACAAACGTCACATTGGTATGGTTTCTCAGCAGCATGTATGCGCTTGTGTACAATTAAATAACTTGATACGGAGAAGCACTTATTACAAACATCACACTGGTATGGCTTCTCACCAGTATGTGTGCGCTTGTGATTAATTAAACTATTTGACATGTTGAAACACTTATTACAAACGTCACATTGGTATGGTTTCTCACCAGTATGTATGCGCTTGTGTCCAATTAAATTTTGTGAATTGTTGAAACACTTATTACAAACGGCACACTGGTATGGTTTTTCACCTGTATGTGTGCGTTTGTGACGCATTAAATTGTGTGAATTGTTGAAATACTTATTACAAACGTCACACTGATATGGCTTCTCACCCGTATGTATACGCATGTGAATTTTCAAATTAGAATATCTGGTAAAACTATTATTACAAATGTCACAATAATACTTCATTTCAATTGTTTTTTTATGTTTCTCATAATTTGCCGAAATATCTTCCTTGTTCACTTCACTTTTGCCCAGACATTCTGCTACATTGTTCCACGGTACGTGGCCACTATTGACCTTTGATTCTTCGCAAACGATTTCACTAACATCACCGTTATATAAAGTTTCTACTGTATCATCAGCACATTCTGTTGGAGTTAATGAATTATCATCGATTGGTTCGTCTTTGATTTCGAAATTTAAAGGCATTTCTTGGTTAATTTTGTTCGCTGAGTTAAAATTTTCCTCTTTCCCGATAATATCCATGTTTTCGACCAATTTAGTGTAGTAGCTAATGCCAACCTTTGAGTCTTCACAAACGATTTCACTAACATCAGCCTTGGATAATCTTTCTACTGTATCATCAGCACGTTCTGTTAGATTTAAAGAATCATCAGCAGCTAGTTCGTCTTTGATTTCGAATTTTAACTGCATTTCTTCATTAATTTTGTTTGCTGAATCATAATTTAAAGGCGCCATTTCATTCGTGGTAAGGTTAATGCCAAATATATCATGAAATACAATAGATTCACATTTCACAGTGACATCACAGTGATTCGTTTTATGGATTAAATGTTCCTCAGAAGACTTCTGAATGGCACATTCAGATTTGACTTGTTTGTCAGAAGCATGCAGTTGCTGTAGATAGCGTCGCAGTGTTTTATCAGACTGTACAATTTGCACCTGGAACTCCTGAATTTTCTTGAGTTGAGTGTAACATAAACGGCAAATGAAATTGGGCATCTCATCATGTCTTTTTATCTGAAAATCGACAGATAATTTTTTTTAAATAAATAAAAATGTTTCGCGCCCTTAGTTTTAATAATAAGATGTAGTATTCTGTTAAATTCTATTATTTCTGGATTTTAAAAATATTGGAAAAATAATTAAATAAACATTCTGTATTATTTATGTCACTAATAATGGACTGTATGGACATTATATTTTTGACGATTCAGTTTTAACTAAGTTTAAAGTTATGATATTTTATTTCGGATTTTGTACCTAAAACCCATGCTTATCTGTATGAATGCCTAATGTACCTATAATCTACAGAACAGAAAGTACCTATTCATCTTAATTTCAAACAAATTTATAAAATTAAATAGAATTAGTCGTGAATTAAACTAGGTCACATTGTACGAATTGGACACATACGATGAAAATCAGCTCTGCGAGAAACTCTGCACGCCGCGAGGGTTCGTCTAAAAAACGCCAAAAATCGTGTGTCCATTTTGTATAATTTTACCATAAATTATATTACTACTTAAAAATTAAAATTAATATAATTACATGCGCCAAATTAGTAGTTTTTGAAAATAAGCAAACTTACCTGAACGGGAGCACACCACATTATTATATTCGACAGTCGATTTCTCATTTCGGCCGAAAAATAAAAGATGTCTAATAGCGTAACGCCTTTTGATAAGCACAACCGACACATTGTACTTAAGCCGTGTCCTTTTACCGATGTTTCGTTCATTATGTGCCACTTTAATCACTAATTTTTCCGAAGATAATTAAATAGTTGAAATACAATAGAAAGAATAACAGTCTAAACTCGAACCAGTGAAGAATCTGAGTTTGAGCAAATTTTCAAAACTACACTTTGGTTTGTTTGACAACTTTAAACTTTGACTAAGGAGTATATATACACGGTGTTGAAAAAAAATGGTAAAATATTTTAGAGGCATACAGTATGACCCAAAATTAGTCGAAAAATTTTAATAAACATAGGTCCGCAAACGAAATATTTCCACTTATGTGTGTAATAACTTATTATTATTATTATTATTATTATTATTATTATTATTATTATTATACTTGAAGAAATGCCATTGAACGTGAGACGTGAGTTTTTGTTCATGCAGGATGGTGCTCCTCCCCATTTTGCATTGGCTGTTCGGGAATACTTAAACGCAAATTATCACACGGCCGGGAAGGTACTGGAGAGGATTGAATCTTCTGTGTCGCAATTTAGTGGGGCCGCCAAGCGACAAATCCAACCTTGCATTTTGTGATAGAGAGATGCCACTCGGTACGAATCCATATCTTCACATTAAAAAGTGGAGGCAACTTGGCCCCGCGACCGGGCCACTAGAAACGAGGTTGTTGGGACCCTTAAGCGTTTAATTTTGCACTTTGTGATAGAGAGATTCCACTCGGTACGAATATTGGTCGGACCCATATCTTTACTTTAAAAAGTGGAGCCATTTTGGGCCCCGCGACCGGGCCCCTATAGACAGGTGTTTGCTGGGGCCATGATGCGTTTGAGTCTTGCACGACTGGATAGAGAGATGCCACTCGGTACGAATGTTGGTCGGACCCATATCTTCACATTAAGAAGTGGAGGCAACTTGGCCCCGCGACCGGGCCCTTAGACAGGTGGTTGTTGGGGGCGTTAAGCGTTTGAATCTTGCACTTTGTGATAGATAGATGCCACTCGGTACGAATGTTGGTCGGACCCATATCTTCACTTAAGAATTGAAGCCGTTTTGTGCCCCGCGATCGGGTCCCTAGACAGGTGGTTGTTGGGGACGTTAAGCGTTTGAATCTTGCACTTTGTGATAGATAGATGCCACTCGGTACGAATGTTGGTCGGACCCATATCTTCACTTTAAGAATTGAAGCCGTTTTGGGCCCCGCGATCGGGTCCCTAGACAGGTGGTTGTTGGGGCCGTTAAGTGTTTAATCTTGCACGGCATGATAGACAAATGCCACTCGGTACGAATGTTGGTCGGATGCACATCTTAACTTTAAGAAGTGGAGCCATTTTGGGCCCCGTGACCGGGCCCCTAAACAGGGTTGTTGCGGAACTTTTAGGAGAAAAACGCCTGTAACTTTGCAACCGTTCCTCACACTGCACACAGTCCTGGGGGTAGTCTCATTAGATTCAGAACACTCTATTTAATACGGGACGGTCTTCGAAACCTCCCCCGCCCGCGTATACTGGTGAAATATAAGTGCGTAAGTGCAAATGGTCGTACAATATGAGTAGATGTTTTTTATCATATTACATGAGAAAGTCAAAATGGCTCCACTTCTTAAAGTGAAGATATGAGTCCGATCAACATTCGTACCGAGTGGCATCTCTCTATCACGTCGTGCATGGTTTAAACACTTAGCGACCCCACTACACCCTCTTGTCAAGATGGCGGCCAAATGGGGTGGCCGCCGACCCCGAAAACTCATTTTATACTTACACCGCCCCCTCCCACGCAACGAAAAAAAAACCTTGTCCTACCCAAAATGCAAACGTAGCCTAAAAAAATTTAACAATTGAATGGACCACTTGTATTTCACCCCTATACGCGGGCTGGTGGAGGTTTCGGAGTTAGTCTGAGGGCCGTCTCGTATGAAATGCAGTGCGCTGAATGCAATGAGACTACCCCCAGGATTGTGCGAGAAACGGTTGCTGAGTTACAGGCGTGTTTCCCCTGAAAGTTGCGGAACCACCCTGTCTAGAGGCCCGGTCGCGAGGCCCAAAATACCTTCACATCTTAAAGTGAAGATATGGGTCCGACCAACATTCGTACCGAGTGGCATCTCTCTATCACAAAGTGCAAGGTTGAAACGCTTAACGGCCCCACTAATTATCCATACCCTGGCAGCGAGATAAAGCTTAAGGCTGAAGCTCCCCTCCCGCGAAGTAATGACAGACCGTCGGTGCCGCAGGAGGGATAAAAAAAGGGGTTAGATCGAGGGGGCTTTAGTTGGTAGGGGGCCTTGGCTCGAGTCCCACATTACCCAGGGCTACCTTCCCTGGGAGTCCGTAAAAAGGATTTCCTCCTCTCAAAAAAAAAAAACGCAAATTATCAGGGAAGGTGGATAGGACGTGACGGACCGGTGCCATGGCCTCCTAGATCGCCAGATCTAAACATGCTGAATTTCTTTCTTTGGGGATATTTAAAAAGTCTGGTGTATGCATGGGCATTTTGAACATCTTCTGCAACATAGATAAAATAAAAATAAAATAAACCAAATTAAATTTAAAAAGCATGTTTCTTTTATTAAATGGACGATAAGTAACTTACGCTATTGCATATACATAAGTGGAAATATTTCACTAACGGTTCGTTTGCGAACCTATGTTTATTAAAATTTTTCGACTTATTTTGAGTCATACTATATCCCCCTAAAATATTTTACTCTTTTTTTCAACACCCTGTATTTATAAATGTGACAGATTATTGTGCATGACGCATGTGTTTTTCAGAAATTATATTATAAAAAACAAAGATGCACGTTTAACTATGGATTGTTCCAAACTAATTTTACACACTGTATATACAAGTTTATTCGAAATTTATCTATACTTTTTCTCTAAAATCACAAGTAACAAAAAAAATAAATATAAAATATCTAACATTGCTACGTATGCGAATTGGTCATGTCCATAATTCAAAATTATTGTAAGAAAAGCAGGTACTTGGACAGTAATATAAATAATAGCCAAAGATTTCTCACGTACTAATGTACGACGTTTCACAGACGCTAATGACTGCATTTGTCGAGCGCTATACTACAACATCTCTGTACGGACGTTTCTTAAATATGATAATTTCTAAAATTAACTACCTAATTAAATTTAATGTAATTATAAAAATGTTTGTTTAGTGTTTACAGTACTTGAGAGCCCCGTGCCTCTGATCCTGGGAAGCCTCTAAATCTCGAGAAGTCCTTCTTAATCAGATCCCAAACACGGTCAAAATATGTTTAGTAAGTAAGAGGCAGTTTGGAGTTGGGGGCCCCGTACCAGTGGCGTAGCTTTACTTCGCGGGGCCCAGGTGTAAAATTTTTTTTGGCCCCCTCCCCTCCCCCCACTTTACCCAACTAAGAAAAATTTCCAATTATTCATGACATCATCATCCCATCAACATTTGATTGTATTCTCAAAATGTTCTACGTCATATAATATAAACGACTCTGTAATTAAAAGAAGTTCTACTGGTATTCTTCAGATAATAATATTGCGCTCTTTTATATTTAAGGATAAATAAATCCTCCAGTCGTCTTCATCAATTGATTGAAACAATAGTATTTGAATCTAGAAAGTAAATGCAATCTGCGCTTAGATCATATATAATTGGACTGAGAAAAAAAATCAAGTGTAAGGATTAATCAATCAGTAGTTGACCCAAAAATTGGGGGCCCCTCGAGGTTAGGGGGCCCCGGTGATTGCCACCTGGAACACCTGTGGTAGATACGCCACTGCCCCGTACGTATACAGATTACTTACCTACCTACCTACGTTTATTATAAATATTTGATTTTTTTGATAGCCATTACATCTATATTATTCATTTTTTACGAAAATTACACTACAAAAACACTACAAAAACACTACAAAAACATCAATTTCTAAGCAGAACAGGAGCCTCATTTAGTTCTGCCGCCCAGGGCATCCGACGGACTTAGTCCGCCACTGCGTCACACTGATGTGGTTACTCACCAATATGTGTACGTTTGTGGATATTTAATTTACCTGATTTGCTGAAAAACTTATTGCAAACGTTACACTGGTATGGGTTTTCACCAGTATGTGTGCGCTTGTGTTTAATTAAAATACTTGATATGGAGAAACACTTATTACAAACGTCACATTGGTATGGTTTCTCACCAGTATGTATGCGCTTGTGTACAATTAAATTTTGTGAATTGTTGAAACACTTATTACAAACGTCACACTGGTATGGTTTCTCACCCGTATGTGTGCGTTTGTGACAAATTAAATTGTATGAATTGTTGAAACACTTATTACAAACGTCACATTGGTATGGTTTCTCACCAGTATGTATGCGCTTGTGTACAATTAAATGACCTGATACGGAGTAGAGATGGGCATATCAGTGAATTTTCCGTAGCAGTGAAAACTGTGAATGCTACTTTTTGTTCACTGCTACTTGTAGCAGTGAAAAAATTCACAGTTAAAATATCCCAGGTAAAATATTTTATGACTTCCATATTATGATATTTTTCACTGTTAGGTACAGCATGGCTGTGAAATGTTAGTGAAAATATGTGAATTCGTATTTCGTGGTGTTAAGAAGTATGGTTTGCCAAACTATTGACAGGGTTTTTTTACCAGCTTTGACCTCCATTGTGTTTAACAAGTCGGGTTAAAAAAGGGTGTATTCCTCGGAACCTAAGGACATATTGTGTCAAAGTATCTTTTATTACTTCCATAATCCAGATGGTCGATGGTTAAGTCATTACAAAGATTTATAGCTGTACATATTCATAACTGTTTTTCTATCAATAACCAACGTAAAGCAGATTTGTATTTTGCATGGTGCCAGTTTTAAGGTCACTGTGAAAAATGTGTACCTATATGTTTTTTGTCCATGTATATTTTGATACGTTAATTAACATTATCTAAATTTGAATTAATAGAAAAAATTGTTTATAATAATCAAAAGATCAAAACCCCTTATGTAAGAGGATATAAGGGATTTTAGTCAATTGGTTATTATAAAATATAAATAAAATAATTGTTAGACACAGTTATTCAAATTCTGCATTTGAGAAAGAAATTAATTAATCGAAACACTATTATAAATAATCCGCGTCAAGAAACATTAAAATATACCGTACACGGTACAAGTAAGTTATTAAAACAGGGTACCTATTGTGTAACTCATTTCTAGTGATATCACTAAAGTGAGATTGTTCACGCGAATATAAATTTTGTGCACTAGTGAAATAGAACCATTTAACGTGAATTATTCGCCATCGAATTTGTCCGTGAAACGTGAAATATTTCACGTTTCACTGACAAATTCGATGGCGAATAAATTCACGTTAAATGGTTTTATTTCACTAGTGCGAAAAATGCATATTCGCGTGAACAATCTCACTTTAGTGATATCACTAGAAATGAGTTACACAATAGGTACCCTGATCAATTTCTTGTACCTATGGTCTATAGAGATAATGATATACCTACGATATAAGTACATACCTCATAAACCATATTTATCACTGTTGGGTACAACAGGTAGGTGCACATCTGTGAATGTAATTATAAACCGTGAACTGTGAAATACTATCGAATTGTGAACTACTCACACTTCACAATATGCAGGTAGCAGTGTGCAGACCATATTAGTTGGATGTGCAAACGTTAAGAGTGAAATTAGTAGCAGCTACTATTAAGTGATATCTTTTAAGGTCGCTGTGAAAAATTGATATCTGTGAAAAAGTAGCAGTGAAGGGAATACTTGCACATCACTAAGCCAAAGGTAACGGGCAACGGCTAGTATTACATATACAGTGTGCCAAAACTTTCTCGTATCTAGTTTGTTAGATTTTGTGTCAGAATGAAAGAAATATCGATAATTGGATCTGGCTTAAGGACAATGTGTCGATTGTGCTTATCGAGTGACGTTGTACTATTAGATATATTTTGGTTTTCATCCAAAATGATGAATAGTGTCGCTGGTATAATCATGAAATGTGCTACTGTTCAGGTAAGTTATATTCATTTCAAAAAATATTGGCAATGCGAATTATTTTTATATGAAAAAGCATTGGAGTTTATAGATGATTTCTATCCCGTTTCTTATTTTTTAATCCGTAACTTGTCACAAGCAAGCCATGTTTCAGGTCAATCATAACACGTGTTTTAACATAAAAAAGTTATTTTAGGCCCTGAGACGTGTTGTTCAGTTATATTGTTCGAACATTTGAAAATATAATACGTTCTAATTAAGACACAGTCTTATTTTTATTAAAATGTTATTAATAATTTGAAAATCATTAAAATTTCTCTCGGTTGTCAGATAACCAGAGGCGATGAGATGCCGAATTTCATCTGCGAATCATGTTACACTCAAGTGGAAAGAATTCACAATTTCCTGATGCAAATAGACAATTCTGACAGAACACTACGACGTTATCTTCATCTGTTACGCGCTTCTGACAAACCTATCAAAGCTGAATGTTCCGTTCAACCTTCTGAGGATAATTTAATCCTTAACAATAATGAAGAGATTGTGAAATATGAATCTTTAGAGCTCAGTGATGTGTCTGACATGGATCCTAATTGGAAAGGGACCAGACCTGGAAATTTAATTCAAGAAAATAAAAATAACGAGGAAATGTGTTTAAAATCTGAAATCAAAATCGAACTGGATGATAATTTATTTTTACCAAGAGAATGTGAAGCTGGCCCAGAAGACATTTCGTCTAATGTTGATGGCAGTGAATTCAGCTGTGAAGATTTAAAGATCGACATTGGTGAGACTAAGGTGAGCGAAGACATGACAGTCAATTGGAAAGAGAGCAAATTTATGGTGGAAATACCTTTGAAATCCGAAATCAATGATGAAGAAATGGAAGATAATTTATTAATTCTAACTGAATCAGGCGACGACCCGGTAAGCACTTCATCTAACGGTGATGGAAATGAAATTAGCTGCGAAGATACAAAAATTAATATTGGCCACGCATCGGAGAATTCGTGTTTACGTTCTGCAAATGTAACTGGAAATTTAAGTAAATGTGTTGAAACAAATAAAAATGTTTCGGTAAATCGAAGGACGCGCAAAAAAGCAAATAGAATGAAATCGTATCAATGCGACATTTGTAAGTTGAGTTTTTCCCAGCCATCTCATCTAAATCGTCACAAAAGGACACATACTGGTGAAGAACCTTATCAGTGTGACCTTTGTAAGAAGCTGTTTCGCTTATTTAGACACTTTAAATACACATAAACGTATACATTCTGGCGAGAAACCTTATAAGTGTAACATTTGTAAGAAATGTTTCTCCGCATCCAGTTTAATTAAATTGTCACAAACGTACACATACTGGTGAGAAACCTTATCAGTGTGACCTTTGTAAGAAGTGTTTCTCCCAGGTCATCCCATTTAAATACGACACAAACTTATACATACTGGTGAGAAACCTTATCAGTGTAACCTTTGTAAGAAGTCTTTCTCCCGAGTCATGCCATTTAAATCGTCACAAACTTACACACACTGGTGAGAAACCTTATCAGTGTAACATTTGTAAGAATTCTTTCGCCAGGTCATACCATTTAAATCGTCACAAACTTACACACACTGGTGAGAAACCTTATCAGTGTAACCTTTGTAAGAATTCTTTCGCCGAGTCATCCAGTTTAAATCGTCACAAAGTTACACACACTGGTGAGAAACCTTATCAGTGTAACATTTGTAAGAATTCTTTTGCCGAGTCAGGCAATTTAAATAGTCACAAACTTACACACACTGGTGAGAAACCTTATCAGTGTAACATTTGTAAGAATTCTTTCGCTCGGTCATCCCATTTAAATCGTCACAAACTTACACACACTGGTGAGAAACCTTATCAGTGTAACCTTTGTAAGAATTCTTTCGCCGAGTCATCCCGTTTAAATCGTCACAAACTTACACACACTGGTGAGAAACCTTATCAGTGTAACATTTGTAAGAATTCTTTCGCCCGATTCATCCCATTTAAATCGTCACAAACTTACACATACCGGTTAGTGAAAGAGCTAGTTCAACTCACGTGTGCGCTAAGTTTTACTGCTGATCCAAGCTATATTAGAAGTATAAAGAAGTATTGGTCACATGTTTCAAATCCTGGTCATTTGGCCGCCATATTGGATATTCTATTATATTTTCGTTTAGCTATATCTCCGTAACCCGTGATCAGATTTTAACGAAATTAAACTCATTTTACACATTTTTGAAAAACGAATAGATTTGGTTTTTGTTACTGTTTTGATTTAGCCGGTATTTTTTCGATAAAACTTGATTTTGGTTTATATTAAAAAAATAAGGGGTTTTGAGTAAAATTGACATAAGGGTAGGGAATAATTTTTAAGAATACTTTTTATAAACAAAAAATAATATTTCTTTTCTAAAAAATTTTTAACGTAACAAAAAGCTCTATATTAAACTAAAATAGTTACACTACCTTGGCATTTGCAAAAGTCACAACATGATGGTCAGTCGTCTGCAGGGGCGTACACTTTTCCTAAAGTACTTCCAACAATATACAAGGTTTAAGGACATCTTTAAGTTTGATCATTCTCCGTTATTTTTGGAACAAAAATTTCATCCGTGTTGGTATAAGCGTATAGTCCAATGGATTGAGTTCTGCAAACATCTCTAATGGATGAAGCCATATTATATAACATTGCAAATAGCTTCTCTTTGTATGAAAGCGGATTGATCTTGATTTGGGTGCTACATCTTGAAAATTCTGTACTTTCTTGTGATGATACTGTTAAAAACGCAATTTATCTTTTGTGTGTAAGTTTCTGTAGAACAATTAAAAACTACTTGGTTCTGAAGTGACGTAGAAGATAGCGAAATATGGGAAACATGGATTTGAATCCTGTCATCGGCTTCTTCATGATCAGAAGCCAAACTCGGCTCTTCACCGATGACCCCATTCCTTATAGCTAGGCATCTTGGCGGACCTTCTTTAAGTACTTCGTCCAGATGAGTTATAGTGAAACTCTTTTGAGCAACTTCTTTCCGACAAATCCACTCGATGAAATATGACTTACGATTGTTTGTTTTTAACAGAAGCCCGCAATAAGAGCCGATATCTACGGTAAACGGTGTAGTAACATTTGCTGCTCCATATTCTACGGGTTGCTTTTAGCTCGCTTGGACCTCTCAAACCCCATTACACTGTTTTCCTTGTAAACGTCGAAGATAACATCTACTTGGTCGCTTTTATGGCAAGCTTGACGTACAAGTTTCCTGAGACCGATTTTCAGAACATTTAGATGTATTTTCTATGTTGTGCTTAAATCAAACTTTATATCAGAAAAAGTACAAAGACAAAATTTGTTTTCCTTTATAAAAAGGAGTAAAATGAAGCCAAAAAAATTGGACCACTGGTCACGGAGGTACACTTCAAAGAACATTATCAAAATATCCAATATGGTGAATCGATGACGGCTAAACGACCGGGATTTGGATCATGTGACCAATGGATTTTTACTCTTCTATAATAATTAGTAGGTATGTTAAAGCCCAACAACAAAACTTAGGGCGCATATAAGTGCACACGTGACATGGGCTAGCGCCTAGACTAGTTGGGAAATCTTATCGATGTGACATTTGTAATAAGTGTTACGCTCAGTCATCCAATTTAAATGCACACAAAATATCGCACACTCGTGAGACGATTAATGCGCACGACTTACAAGCTGACCTCTAATAATAGGGTAGGTATTATTTAAGCAGGTTTAAAGGCAAGGTTAGCACTATAGGGCGCCTCGTTCAGTTGGATTGTAGTGGGGGGATGACGTCACTCAGCATGCCAATCATGCTTGCTCACTTCAATAAAAAAGATCAGACCAATGTCGCTGCTATTTTTTGGATGGATGATATGTCTTTTCAATACCTAGGAAACATTATTCTTCTGTTAGTGAAAAAAATATGATAAGTTGTCAATTTTGCGATACTTATTAAACGCTAATAAAATTAAGGAAAATCGCAGGATAGTGGACAAATATTTGATTTATTAAATTAAATGTACGACGTTTCGTTTATATATTTAAACTTTTTCAAGTACACAAAAATAACAATATTTATGAAAATTAATATTAATTACTAACCATAGCAATTAACATAAGATAGGGTACATAAGACAAAAACATGGTAACATGGTAACAAATTATGTTGACTAAAACTTTTTAACAATCAATAATAATAATAATACAAATTTTAGTATAATTTCATAACATAATTGTACTGACTACTTAAATTTTGAGTGTCTGTTCTATAATTGATTGAATTGTTTTTTCTAATAAAACACATTTCACTGATATTGCGTTTCTTCCAATTTGACTCTTTATCTAATATTTTAACTTCATTGAAAAGAAATTTATGCCCAGTGTCGAAATGATGAGATGACAACGCCGTCTTATTATCACTTAATAAGTTTATGTTTCTACAGTCCATTTTGTATAACGAATTGGTATATGAAACCTTCCCATTCAGGCAGGCTTCTGAATTTTCGATCAAACCATCCAGTACAGCAGAAAATTAGTGTTATAAAAAGCTTGTTACACAGGGTAACAAAATTAAGTCACCAAGACTACCATAAGGACAATTTTAAGAAAGTTGAAAATATCTTAAAAGCTAATAATTACCCTGTCAACTTTATACATCAATGCGTTGATAAGTTTATAGAGGACCAAAATCACCTAAATAACACGTTGGATACTGTGGATGAAAGAACTAAGTCTACCAAGTTTTACGTTAGATTTCCATTTGTGAAGAACTTGTCCTATAAGATCAACAGATTATTTTCTAACACAAATATTAAGTTGGTGTTTTATAACTTAAATAAATTGAATAAGTTATTCACAAGACTTAAAGATAAGACGCCTAACTCACATCAATCTAATATTATTTATAAAATACCTTGTGAATGTAATAAGTGTTATGTGGGACAAACCAAACAGTTATTAAAAAATAGAATTTATCAGCACAAAATGGACTGTAGAAACATAAACTTATTAAGTGATAATAAGACGGCGTTGTCATCTCATCATTTCGACACTGGGCATAAATTTCTTTTCAATGAAGTTAAAATATTAGATAAAGAGTCAAATTGGAAGAAACGCAATATCAGTGAAATGTGTTTTATTAGAAAAAACAATTCAATCAATTATAGAACAGACACTCAAAATTTAAGTAGTCAGTACAATTATGTTATGAAATTATACTAAAATTTGTATTATTATTATTATTGATTGTTAAAAAGTTTTAGTCAACATAATTTGTTACCATGTTACCATGTTTTTGTCTTATGTACCCTATCTTATGTTAATTGCTATGGTTAGTAATTAATATTAATTTTCATAAATATTGTTATTTTTGTGTACTTGAAAAAGTTTAAATATATAAACGAAACGTCGTACATTTAATTTAATAAATCAAATATTTGTCCACTATCCTGCGATTTTCCTTAATTTTATTATAATCACGATGGACACGATTTCTAATACTTATTAAACGCTATTTTTAATAATATTTTGTAAATATAAAAGATAAAATTTATATATTTGTTAAAGTTAATTCAATTCGTTTCTTAAATCCAATTTAATTTGGAATAAAAAACGAAATTGTAATTACTTTTTTTTCGACTTATTTTGTCTTCCGACAGGAAACGCGGTGTGACGCCATGAATAAGTAAACAAAATTTTTTTGCAAATAGCTCTCTGAATAATTCAGCGCAAA
>CM077527.1:1740843-1773700 GCA_039654895.1 Mongoloraphidia duomilia | reverse complement strand
ACCGGTCGTTGAATTGGAAGGCTCATTTTAATATTTTAAAGAGGAAATCGATGTCTTCCCTGAATATTTTAAAAATTTTATCCAGCACCACGTGGGGTGCAGACCGTACGGTTTTGCTACGAATTTATCGTGCAGTCGTACGGTCTAAATTGGATTACGGTAGCATTGTGTACGACTCGGCGCGTGAGTCGTACATTAGGACGTTAAACGCTGTTCATCACGCCGGAATACGTTTGTCAACCGGAGCGTTCCGATCCAGTCCTGTTGTTAGCATTGCCGCTGAATGCGGAGAGCCTCCGCTGAACATCCGGCGGAAACGGAATATGCTATCCTACGTCTCTAAGCTCCGTAGTCAACCTGATCACCCAACTTACAGTTGCGTATTTCAACCAAGGTTTTCTTCTCTGTATAGACGGAGAAGAAATGCAACACGTCCTCTCGGTATCAGGTTGACTTTTCTCCTAGATGAACTTCCGTTGGCACTTCCTAGAACTCTTAAAGTCGGCCGTAATTCTGTGCCCCCGTGGCTAATTCCTCAGCCCGTCATCGACATGTCACTTTCCATTCATCCTCGAAATTCAACAACTCCAGAGCTCTATCGCCAGCTTTTCCTGGCATGGCTGGATCAGAATCGAGACTACCGTTCCGTTTACACGGATGGTTCGAAGTCTCTCGACCGAGTTGGTTGCGCGTTCGTCACCGATAACGCCAGTGTTGGATATAAGTTGTCTCAAGAGTGCAGTATTTTTACTGCAGAGTTATATGCAATCTTGCAGGCCTTGAGACATGTGCACGGTCCGCACAAATATGTTATTTGCAGCGACTCTTTGAGTTCTCTACAGGCATTGCAGCGTTCCTACCCCAGCCATCCTCTGATTTGTTTGATACAGGACAAGTTATATTCCCTAAAAAGAGGTGGAACAACTGTCCGGTTTTGTTGGGTTCCCGGCCACATGGGAATCGCTGGTAATGAACTAGCTGACACTGCAGCTAAGGACGCTGCAAATAACGGTCAGAGCGTGTTTTGCGTTATCGGTGACGACCTTAAGAACGTACTGATTTCAGCCGTGAAGCAGCTCTGGAAGGATGAATGGAGTGCTGTCGATGAAAACAAGTTAAAATCCATAAAGTCTATAGTTGACCCATGGTTCACATCTTGCCGTCCCTCCAGGTGGGAGGAAGTGGTCCTTACACGGCTGCGCATCGGTCACTGTAGACTTACACATGGTTTTTTGATGGCTCGTGAGGAACCGCCCCTCTGTGAAACGTGTGACACTCGCGTTACCGTTTCGCATATTTTAATCGAGTGTATCCAGTTTAGGGACACACGACAGCAGATCGGATTGTCAGGTGATCTGTCTGTTGTTTTAGGAAATGATCCTGACAATGTCGATCTGCTGTTTAGATTTTTAAAAGAAACCGGTCTTGACCGGTTTATCTGATTTTATTTATTTGTGTACATTTGGGCCCCTTTACAGCCTTTATGGTTTTTTACATTATATTGTTGTGTCATTTTGAGTCAACATAATACTCTACATTGTCGACACAACATTGTTTTGTTTTGGCAGTTTCTATTAGCTACGCTTTTGAAACAAACAAGTAATTCAAAATTGTAATCTCGTTGTGATCAGACGTATTTTAGACTCGTCTTGATTAAATCAAATTTTATTGTGTTTTATTTATTTATTATTAATTTTATATAAGGATCTACGATATAGATTAAATTAAGTCAAAAAGATCTTTATAATTGGTGACCCCTGACAAGTGAGCACTACTTATACAATTTTTTTTCAAAATATTGTATCATGGACAAAGCTTTAGAAGAAACATAAATAATACATTCAAATGGAGAATTTTATTGGAAAAACGGATAAAAAGTGACATTTTTTAATTATTTTTTCGCAAACGCTTCATTTATTTTTAAGTACAATAAATTTATTTACTTATTTTCCTAAGTCACTTTTTCAGATTATCATCCATGGTAACTCTTTATTGATAATTTTTTCATTTTGACATTTATATTTTTTAATAATTTTATGCTTTTTATGCTCTTTTAACATATATTTATAATCATTCACATTACATTTCACAACATTATATCAAACAACTCAAATCTATATTTGCACTAATTGCACTAACACTACGAATTTTGATATTTGGTATTTATAATTATTCAGTATTTAACATTTTTTATTTTGTCTATCAAATATTTACTTTTTTGATTCAGACATGGGTTTGCTGCCTTATTTTCCTCCGTGCAACGGATTAGCGACATGCTACCGTCATTTTTTACGAAGTGAACAACTAGTTCTTATTCGTTATATTCTTTCAGGTTACTCCTGCTGAGGTCGATACACTCCTATATATGTTTGTACACTTCCAGGATATTACCTGTTCTCCCTGTGTTTGATCATCTGCATCGAATTGATACTTTTTGTCTTTTCAGCAGAATTATGTTCAACAATTTTTTTTTTTACGCAAGCTCAAAGCAGAATGATGTTCAGCTGATTTAATTATTATTTACCATTATTTTTCATCAATTCGTAGACTTATTTTACTTCATTGATATTACGTCTTCACGAACTTCATTAGTGGACTCCTGCTTTTGTCACGCCTTCTACAACGTGCCTAGCTGTCCATCTATGGTTCTCAGACAAAGATCACCATGATATATTAATTTTTTTTATCATAACAAACACTAGTATGTAGTTACTAATGCGTAATAAACTATATATCTATTCTTTGGTTCCTTCCTGTGGGTTTTGCAGTTAGTTTTGAAAACTGGCCACTTTCATTTGTAATTTTCCCATGCGAAGGGGGGTGTTATGTTGTGTCATTTTGAGTCAACATAATACTCTACATTGTCGACACAACATTGTTTTGTTTTGGCAGTTTCTATTAGTTACGCTTTTGAAACAAACAAGTAATTCAAAATTGTAATCTCGTTGTGATCAGACGTATTTTAGACTCGTCTTGATTAAATCAAATTTTATTGTGTTTTATTTATTTATTATTAATTTTATATAAGGATCTACGATATAGATTAAATTAAGTCAAAAAGATCTTTATAATATCTTACTACATTGTATTGTATGACACTTTTTATTTGTACTTGTGATTGTTTTGCTTTGTTGTATGTTAACTTTTGATTTTGCTTTTGTTTTTATTTACATTTATTGTTTTAGACGCTAATGACCTCAGTTGTCGGGCGTCTATAATTTACAATTCATTCATTCATTCAAAACTGTAACAATTGATGGGCTGATTGAGATGCAACAATGGTGTGATTCAAACGGTGTAATACTAAATACTGACAAAACTGTGCTAATTGATTTTCATATAGCGGGATCATATTCCAAAGCCGCTAATCTTAATCTCAAAATTAACTCAAAAGTTATTGAAACAGCAATACAAAATTTTTAGATCTCTCCATCTCCTCAGATTTAACTTGGGAGGAGCATACTACACAAATAAGTAGTAAATTAAATCGTGTCTGCTATTTACTTTATAAATGTCGCCAGTTTGCTGATTTACCAGTGTTAAAAATAATATATTTTAGCTACTTCCAATCTGTTATGGGATTATATTTTGGGGTAATTCTTCATCACTTAAAAGAATCTTTCTCATCCAAAAAAGAATTGTGAGAATAATGACATTTAAATCCTATTTGTTTCCATGCAAAGAGTTGTTTCAGTGTTTAAAAATCACCACTTTGCCAGGATTGTACATCTTTGAATGTTTAATGTTCGTTTTTAAAAATAAAAATTTGTTTGATCTGAATCAGGATATTCATGACCGTGACACGAGAAATAAAGCTCACCTAAGACATCCCTCACATAGAACTGCGCTTTTTAATAAAAGTGTCTTTTGCAGCTGTGTGAGGTTTTATAATCACTTGCCAGCAAATGTAAGGAAAATTAAAAATATTAACACCTTTAAAAAAGAAATAAAATCGCTACTGATAGCTTCATGCCCCCAGGGGGAACATTGGAATGTCGTTGTTTATCGCAATTACATTACAATGTTCTTTGGGAATTGGCGAACCCAGGGAAACCCGAGCACGCACCAGTCGGTTGTGTACCCGGCTGGGTGATTCATTTAGGGACTATTATGAAGGAAGGACAGTCGCAACTTTTTTCTTCTTCTGTTCTTCCCTCTTTTTTGTTGTTGATAGCGGTCTTGTCCCTCCGTTATGGGTACACTTTTGTTGCTGTCCTTTGTTTGTAGTAGTCCCTAATAGTACACCTGCGTGTTTGCCGTGCGCGGTGACCCGTAAGGCGGAAAAGAGGATCCTGGCAGTTGAGGTTCGCCTGGGTGCACCAACACACTGCTTTGGCCTCCGCTTCGCTGTAAACGGGCGGCTAGACCTAACCCAGTCTAGTCAATCGGCTAACGTCGTGTTTATTTAGTATTCCGGCGGGGTGAGCCAGTGTCTTTTGATGGAGTGGCGCCGTCTCTTGAGCTGACTATATCACCGTGTAGCCCTGGCGCTCTGTACCGGTTTGCGGTCATCGTCCCCTTGTTGGGCTCCGTGGTGGGCGGGGAGCACGGTTGATGAATATAATAAAATTATTATGGAAAATTTCCCCTCTTTAACCAGCCCTCCCTCTAAGAGAGGGCGTAAAGATGACAATTTAAATTTATTATTTGGTAATGATCTGGCGAATGTTACTCCTTGTAACAGATATTTGATAATGACTAAGGTAACTGGAAACTTCAACGGCGACAGTCCCTTTTACATTAATAAACATCTTGATGGCTTGTTTGGAACTTTTCCAAGTGTTAAAAAGTTGCGTGATGGATGTTTATTAATTGAAACAGCTTCACAGCATCAAGCTCATAAGGTATTGGCATGTACAAATATAAAAGGTGTGGACATGTGCACAGACGTACCAGTAAAAGTAGAACTGCATAAGCAGCTTAATTTCTCTAAGGGCATTATTTATTGTTTTGACCTGCTCAACTGTACTGTTGAAACAATAAAAGAGGAACTTAAAGACCAAGGTGTTACAGACGTATACAGAATTCACGCACGTAGAGACGGTCAATTAGTACCTACACCGTCTCATATTCTTACGTTCTGTACACCGCAGCCTCCGCCATCGATTAAAGCAGCCTTCTATTCTTTGAAAGTACGTCAGTATATACCATCTCCCTTACGTTGCTATAAATGTCAAAAGTTTGGACATTCACAGAATAACTGTAGCTTTCCTAGTCTCTGTGACAATTGCGGCCAACCTTTGCATGAAGATATTCCGTGCAAAAGGGTATCTCACTGCGTTAATTGCGACGGAACCCACTCTGCAAGATCTAGAGAATGTCCACAATACAAAGTGGAGTTCAAGATACAAGAAATAAGAACAACAGAAAAAATTTCTTTTGCAGAGGCCAAGCGCAAGTATCGTGAAACTGTCCCCTCTTTTACACGTTCCTTTGCAAACATTGCTGCCATTCCTGTCGTCAAAGTAGACATGTCAACACAGACATGTGACATGTCTACACAAACCGAAGTTTCCCCATCCAGTTCCAAAGTTGTTGTCAAGAAACAAAATAAAAATAAAAATAAAAAAAGTCCAGATAGATCGAGATCGCCAGTAAAGAAAATTACATCACCGGTAAAATCTCCGGTTAACAAGAATAAAAATGTATCTCCGGTAAAGAAAACTAAGGTTATCTTGAACCGGGATAATAGTCATACTATGACTATAACAAGGACACGCATCGACCATAGCAGCAGTGCAGACTCTGCTATGGACGAAAATATAAGCAGACCTCCTCATCATCGGTCTGATGCAGCGAGGAAAAAAATGAGGTAGCTCCTTATCACTAATTATCACATTCAATTTCTTACAGTGGAACATGAACGGTTTTTATATTCATTTCAGCGAATTAAAACTCCTCCTTAATGATCATAATGCTACTGCTATTAGTTTACAGGAAACACATTTGAAAGACACAAACACTCCGGTTCTTCGTGGTTTTACGATTTATCGTAAAGATAAACCATTCGTGGAACGTGCCAGTGGCGGAGTGGCAGTTTTAGTCCGAAACAATGTGTTTTCCGAAAATGTCCCATTACAATCTGACTTACAGGTCATCGCTGTCAGACTATATGCGCCGAATCCGGTAACTTTGTGTTCAATATACATTCCTCCAACAGAACAACCGACACTTGTAACCATTGCATCTCTTATAGATCAACTTCCACGCCCCTTTATCATCATGGGGGATTTTAATGCCCACAATCCCACTTGGGGTTCAAATCGTGTGGATGCTCGTGGAAGGCTAATGGAGACGTTGATTCTGAATAAAAACTTGGTCGTATTGAACACAGGTTCCAATACACATTTCTCGGCTGCAAATGGGACATTTTCCGCTATAGATCTTACTCTCTGCTCTTCTTCTATCGCCCCATCCTGTGAATGGGAAGTAAATGCCGATCTTTGTAGCAGTGACCATTTCCCAATCATTTGTCGTCTTCTTTCATTCCATGTGGATGAAAAACGCTCCCCGAAGTGGAAAATAAAAGACGCTAATTGGTCACACTTTCAGCAAGTGTTAAATGTCGGCGAAATGAACTTTGGCAATGTCGATGCTGCTGTAGAGCATTTCACGGATGCGGTCATCGAGGCGGCTTTAGCTGCAGTCCCACGCACGTCAACAACACCGCGACGTGTGCCTGTTCCCTGGTGGAATCAGGCTTGTCGGGATGCCATCCGTGAACGTCGTAAAGCTCTCCGTCGCTTCAAAAATAATATGACGGATGAAAATCGTGTACTTTTCATGCAAAAGCGTTCCATTGCCAGACGTATCATAGCAGAGAGTAAGAAGCAGTCATGGAGAGAGTTTGTTTCCACTGTAAGAAGTTCTACTCCCGCCCGCGAAGTGTGGGAGAAAATTCGGAGGATCTCTGGCAAACAGAGTTTCAATTACATTTCTGGATTGGTAATGGGAAATGACATAATTACGTCGCCTGATGATGTCGCTGATCACATGGGTTCATGCTATGCAAAAGTTTCGAGTTCTGCAAACTACTTAGAGAGTTTTTCTGCTCAGAAAAATCAAGCAGAACAAGTTGCATTAAACTTTTCCTCACAAAATGAGGAGAACTACAATGCACCTTTCTCCTCGTGGGAACTACAGTCGAGTTTGCATGATTGCCATGATACTTCTCCAGGATCTGACGATATCCATTACCAATTTTTGAAAAAGCTACCTCCCTCCGGATCTATATTCCTTCTCAAGATGTATAATTTAATATGGTACACCAATACGTTTCCTACCGCTTGGTGTAATTCTATTGTAGTGCCGTTGTTGAAGCCCGGTAAAGACCGAAAACAAGCATCAAGTTATCGTCCTGTTTCACTGACTAGCTGTTTGTCAAAACTTCTCGAACGTATGATCAACCGACGATTGGTTTGGATTCTTGAATCCAGACGATTGATCACGAATGCCCAGTGTGGCTTTCGGAAGCACCGTTCGACGATGGATCATTTAGTCAGGCTGGAGTCCGCAATACAGGACGCCTTTCTTAACAAACAGCACTTGATAGCGGTCTTTTTCGACCTAGAAAAGGCTTATGACACTACATGGCGGTACGGGATACTCCGAACATTACACAATTGGGGTATTAGAGGACATCTTGGGAATTTTATTAATAATTTTTTATTGGAGCGTTACTTCCAAGTCCGTATCGGCAACACTTTGTCTAGTGTCTTTGCACAGGAGAATGGTGTTCCACAGGGTTCGGTTCTTAGCGTCACCTTATTTTCCATCGCTATTAATGGCATAATTGACAGCATTCCATCGTCTGTAGAGTCATCGCTCTATGTTGACGACTTGGCGATCTACTGCTCGTCAAAGTACATTCGTACTGCACAACGTCATTTGCAGTTGGCCATTAATAGCATCCAGAACTGGACAACCAACAATGGGTTTAAATTTTCCGTTGGGAAAACCCAGTGTGTGCACTTTTGCCGTATTCGTAGTTGTTATCAGGAACCATTCTTATATCTATATGACACTTTGATTTCTGTACAAGACACTGCTCGGTTTTTAGGACTTACTTTTGACCGGTCGCTAAATTGGAAGGCTCATTTTAATATTTTAAAGAGGAAGTCGATGTCTTCCCTCAATATTTTAAAAATTTTATCCAGTACCACGTGGGGTGCAGACCGTACGGTTTTGCTGCGAATTTATCGTGCAGTCGTACGGTCTAAATTGGATTACGGTAGCATTGTGTACGACTCGGCGCGTGAGTCATACATCAGGACGTTAAACGCTGTTCATCACGCTGGGATTCGTTTGTCAACCGGAGCGTTTCGATCCAGTCCCGTTGTTAGCATAGCTGCTGAATGCGGAGAGCCTCCACTGAACATCCGGCGGAAACGCAATATGCTATCCTACGTCTCTAAGCTCCGTAGTCAACCTGATCACCCAACTTACAGTTGCGTATTTCAACCAAGGTTTTCTTCTCTGTATAGACGGAGAAGAAATGCAACACGTCCTCTCGGTATCAGGTTGACCCTTCTTCTAGATGAACTTCCGTTGGCGCTTCCTAGAACTCTTAAAGTCGGCCGTAATTCTGTGCCCCCGTGGCTAATTCCTCAGCCCGTCATCGACATGTCACTTTCCATTCATCCTCGAAATTCAACAACTCCAGAGCTCTATCGCCAACTTTTTCTGGCGTGGCTGGATCAGAATCGAGACTATCGTTCCGTTTACACGGATGGTTCGAAGTCTCTCGACCGAGTTGGTTGCGCGTTCGTCACCGATAACGCCAGTGTTGGATATAAGTTGTCTCAAGAGTGCAGTATTTTTACTGCAGAGTTATATGCAATCTTGCAGGCCTTGAGACATGTGCACGGTCTGCACAAATATGTTATTTGCAGCGACTCTTTGAGTGCTCTACAGGCATTGCAGCGTTCCTTCCCCAGCCATCCTCTGATTTGTTTGATACAGGACAAATTGTACACTTTGAAAAGAGGTGGAACCACTGTGCGGTTTTGCTGGGTTCCCGGCCACATGGGAATCGCTGGCAATGAATTAGCTGACACTGCGGCTAAAGACGCTGCAAATAACGGCCAGAGCGTGTTTTGCGTTATCGGTGACGACCTCAAGAGCGTTCTGATTTCAGCCGTTCAGCAGCTCTGGAAAGATGAATGGAGTGCTGTCGATGAAAACAAATTAAAATTTATAAAATCTACAGTTGACCCATGGTTCACATCTTGCCGTCCCTCCAGGTGGGAGGAAGTGGTCCTTACACGGCTGCGCATCGGTCACTGTAGATTGACACATGGTTTTTTAATGGCTCGTGAGGATCCGCCCCTCTGTGAGACGTGTGACACTCGTGTCACCGTTTCGCATATTTTAATAGAGTGTGTCCAGTTTAGGGACACACGACAGCAGATCGGATTGTCAGGTGATCTGTCGGTTGTTTTAGGAAATGATCCTGACAATGTCGATCTGCTGTTTCGATTTTTAAAAGAAACCGGTCTCGAACGGTTTATTTGATTTTATTTATTTGTATACATTTAGGCCCATTTACAGCCTAAATGGTTTTTTCTTTATATCACTACATTATTTTATATGACACATTGTATTTGTACCTATTATGGTTTTATTTTGTTGTGTGTCAACTTTTGATTTTGTATTGATTTTGCTTTGGTTTTATTGTTTTTGCGTTTCTTTTGTTTACTTTTTTATTTTTAGACGCTAATGACCTCTGTTGTCGAGCGTCTATAATCTACAATTCTTTTTCTGATAGCTTCATCATTGTATTCTGTCGATGAATATTTTAACATTACTTTCTAAAATCTTTATGTAATCTTAACTTGTTGATTTTTTTTGTAAATTTTATATCTTTTTGACAAACTCCCATCTACGATGTTCTACGGAGTAAATAAACAACATTTAACATTTGATTAGTCAACAAGACACTGCAACAACTTTTAAAATCAAACCGGCAGAACTGACTTCATAAAATTTGTGATGGATCATCAGCTGAAAAGATAATTGACTTTATCAAAAAAACAGATGAAGTCCATACACTGTCTATACACAACTTCAACTTCTATTGAATTTAGCAATCAAAACATCTGGGAGATTTCGTACTTGGTGAAGCTCTACAGCACATAATCTGCACGAATGGAAAGAAATAAAGAAGTTAATATTAAGTCAACTTCATATTATGAGCAATTAGTTGTGAAGCTAGTACGAAGACAACAATTGGAGAACGAATCACTTCACGAATTCATAGATTCCATAAAGAAAAATGTTGACTCTTTAAATTACGACATTCCAGAGCAAGAGTTGACTTATATAATATGGTCCAACGTTAATTTACAAACTTTCAAATATTTACACGTTATTCCAATACCAACAAGTTTAGAAGAATTAACCAAAGCTGCTGATACTGCGGAAGTTTTGAAATATCACGGAGAAAAGAAAGAAGCAACATCGCAACAATCATCTAGTTTAGAAAGAAAACATTGCTCATTCCACAAAGTTGATACTCACAATACAAGTGAGTGCCGTCAATACCCTATCCAATACCGATACATCAGCTAAACCACCTATCATAAACATTTCCATTCAAAATAAATCATTTCCATGTTTATTTGATTCTGGAGCATCCAATAATTTCATTAGCAAGGACGTATTCACAAAACTTCAAACATTGCCAAATATAAAAATTGAAAAAAATTATAGACGCGTCGACAACTTAGGTCATTAGCTATAAAAATTGAAGCTACAGCGACTCACGTTATTACTGCAAATGGTCAACGCGTATTTATTCGAAAAATGATTACTTCATACGTACACATTAAGATGTATTCCTGGAAGCTGACTTTTCTCGTAACTCCGAAACTGACTTTACTAATAATAGTCAGGAACGTCGCTATGAATAAGATGAAAATAATTCTCGATTTTTATCATTGTGAAATGCGCTTCACTTTTGACAAATTTACGGAAATGTCATTTCAAGATACGGCTTATCAGAACAAATACGACTTGAATTATATCTTAGAAAAGCCCCTACACCTATCCGATGAACAACAAGAGACGTTACAAAACACAATGACGTTTTGACAAATAAAATTGGACATGTCAAACGTTATAGATATGCAATTCGATTGAAAAACAATATACCTGTTCGTAAAAATCCGTTTCCGCTCACGCCACCTAAAGCTCACGAAATAGAGAACCATATCAAAGATTTACTAGATCAAGGAATCATCAAGCGTTGTATTTCACCGTACGCAGCGCCAGCCTTTTTGGTGAAAAAGAAAGATGGTACTAACAGATTATGTATCGATTACCATCATTTGAATAAAAATATAATCTACGATAGTTTTCCAACTCCTCGTATAGACGAAATGTTTCAGAGCTTGAATGGATCAAAAAAATTTTCAGTGGTGAATTTGAAGAGCGCATTTTACCAAATTGAATTGACTGAAGAATCCAAACTCACAACTGCATTCTGTGTTCCGGGCGGCTAATATGCATTCGAATCTGTACCATTCGGCATGACTGTAAGCTGTCAAGCTTTAAATCGAATAATGACTGACGTCTTCAGAGATTTTCGACATAAATACGTACTTCCTTATTTTGATGACATTCTTAATCACTTTAAGTCTTTTGAAGAGCATATACTTCACATCGAAGAAGTATTGAAACGACTCCAATACACAGGCATCACAGCAAATCCAGACAAATCAAAATTTGCTATGTCAAGCTTAAAATTTCTTGGTCATATCATTTCAGCCAATGGTATTCAAGCAGACCCTGAAAAAACTGCAGCAATCCGCAATCTACCTCTACCTAAAAAAATATAAGACTTATGTGATTTCATCGGTATGGCATCATTTTTTCGACGATTCATTCCAAATATGGTTGAGAAAATGGCTCCGCTTCAGAACCTGAAAAAGAAAAATGTTAAATTTAAAATCTGTGAAAAAGAAATAGATGCATTCAATTCTGTAAAACAATTACTTACCTCTACACAAGTTCTTCGTTATTCGGATTTCTCAAAACAATTTATTCTGAGAACAGACGCTAGTGATCGAGCTCTTGGTGCATCCATTTTCCAACATTTTGACGATGGAATGCACCCTATTGCCTACGCAAGTCATAAAATGACAGACACGGAATCTAAATATGCATCAACGTACGAAAAAGAAGCTCTTGCTATCATATGGGCTCTCGATAAATTCCGAGAATATTTAATTGGCAACAAATTTATTCTACAAACCGATAACACGGCACTTACCTGGCTTTAGAAGCATCCGAAACAGTTTGGAAAAATCGCACGGTGGATTCTAAAAATATCAGAATACAATTTTGGCATTCAACATATTCGCGGCGAACTTAACAATGTATCAGATGCACTCTCACGATTATACGAAACCGAACCTGAAACTGAAAACTATCAAGACGAAGACAATTCTAAAAATCATATTAATTATTTAAATGAAATAGGTACCTGCAGCTTTTATTTCCATCTCTAATCATCAGAAGCAAGATCCCTTTTGCCGTGGCATCGTTCAAACGGTAAAAGCTGGACAAGATGTAAACTACGATATTAAGGATGGAGTTCTTCGGAGAAGAGTCGGAAAGAACAAACTGCCACGTATTTACGTGCCTGAAAATATCAGAAACATGATTATTTATTATTTTCACGACACGGATATAAGCGCACATACCGGAATTATCAAGACTTACCGCAACATCGCTAAAAGATTCTGGTGGCCAGACATAATATACAAAAAAATTAAACAGTACGTAAAATCCTGTGTTATTTGTCAACAACATAAACCGATCAACGCAAAAGCAGGCGCTCAGATGGCATCAACAATTCCGGACGATACTTGGTCTCATGTTTACATCGACCATATTAGTTCTCTCACACTAACCAAAACAAAGAAGAGATACTGTTTAGTTGTAATCGACGGATTCTCAAAATGGCTAGAGCTTGTCCCTGTCGCTAGAGCAACAGCAGAAGCTACGAAGCAGATTCTCAAAAAAATATGGTCAAAATGTGGCCCACCCAAATTTCTCATTTCCGACAACGCACGCTGTTTTACAGGAAAAACTCTTCGCCAGTCATGTCTAAAATGGGGAATCAGGCATGTCAAGACATCTCCATATCAGCCGTCCAGTAACCCTGTTGAAAGAGCGATAGGAAATATCACCACGGGCTTATCAACGTTTTTGCGTCAACACAGCTCACGGCCTAACAATTGGGATATATACGTGGATTCTATTTGTTATGCATACAACAACTCTCACAATGAGGCAACAAATTCAACTCCAGCTTCAGTATTCCTAAGAAAACAACCGTCCAATCCGTTAGACTTGCAATGGAACATTCAAAATTTCATTTCACCAGACAGCATTCCAACAAAAGATAAAGTCAAATCCGCATTGGAAAAAGCACACCGCCATCGCCAAAAATATTTCAATAACAGAAAACCGGAACAGCACAATTTTGAAGAAGGACAGCTGGTACTGCAAAAGATTAACGCACCGAATACAGATCCAGCAACAACTTCAAAATTTCGCCTTAAGTGGTCACAGCCAAGAATTATTGTACGCTTCACTTCGCCTGTATCCTGTGTCATCAAAGATCGCTCAACACGGAAATTATTTAAAGTCCATATTGATAAATAATACGACATTATCATGATAGACGTTAAGATTTATTTTGTTTATTTATTTTTGTAAAAAGAAAAATTTACTTTTTCTTTTTTTTCCACCCGGGAGAGAATGTAACGATGCCGGTTCTGTACAGTAACATAACGCCATTTTTATAGAGATTATCAAATAGACTATTATACAAGGTCGCTGGCATCCTTACTTTCATGTCTCAAGTCAATTTTAAAAATAATTTATAAAAATTATTTTAACATAGTTCAAAAATATTATTCTGACCAGCCGTCGCCAGATTAAAAATAATAAATCTTGTAATAGAACTCATTACAATTAAAAGTTAACATTTGGTGCAAATATTATAACCACTTATTTTATAATAAACCATTTTATTAAAAAGTACCTAATACAAATTTCATTAAACCCAAACATCAAAAAATTCCACTGCGCTACACATTGATGAATAAATTAGTTCAAAATCTGTCTTGTATTTAGATAATTCATACAATTCCAGTCTATATTGGTCAATACCTTCAGACAAAAAATTCCTACCTGATTGATGAACATTCTCAGAAGCATCTCGGCGAACCTCCGTAATGATAACAGGAGGGGAAGAAAGTTGAGTTTTCTGTAATTATGTAGTGGAGTGTGTGAGTCGGAAAAAACTCAAAAAATGCAAATATATTTTGCTTTGGAACGAAATTACCTCTCCCCGTCCGTTTTCGAGAATACTGAGAACGGTGGTGGTAGTAGAATTCCTCTTTGGAGTTCCACAACCCCCCAATCGGCTAAAAACCACCCGCAAAAGGGGCCAAACTCTTTTATTACTATTTCCACAAAACAGACCTACCTGATCTTTCGTTTTCAAGGATGCTGAAGATAGTGGTGGTGGTCTAAATTCTTCTCGCACACTGCCAACCCCCAAAACCGCCAATAAATACCCTCGAAAAGGGAAATATACTATGTTTTTTCTTCTATTACCGATTAAATCTGTCTATCGCCCATTTTCGAGGACGCTGAGCACTATGGTGAGAGTCAAACTCTCCTCACGCCTCGGCAACCCCCCCAAACAGACAAAAAACACCCTCGAAAGGAATGAAAAAATGTTTTTCTTCTATCTACCGCCCGTTTATATACGTAGTTCTAATCGCTTTTTTCCAATGCTATAAAAAGTAATCGTATAATTGTAATCAACTAGTTTAGTAACTGTAACTATAATCGATTACATTAGCTATGTTCCAACCTGCTATAAATGGATCGTTTTGAAACGGTAACGGAACTGTTTTTATCGGTTTTGTGCACATGCGTCAACCTTGTACGGTTCTGACGGTACAAACGTAGACATTGGTTGGAACGCTTTCGTGACCGTTTTGTGCAAAACGAAAGTAACTATAACTGTAATCGATTACATCGATTACTTTTGAAAACGAATTTAACTGTAACTGTAATCGATTACTTTTGAAAACGAATGTAACTTGAATCGTAATTCGTACTCAATTACATTTTATTGAAAAGTAACTGTAATCGTACTCAATCACTTTTTTTGTGTAATCGGCACAGTTCTGAAACAGGGTATTTCTAAAATAGGGGACCGAATTTCTGCAGCGTGTAGTATTCATCAGAATAAGTCAAAAAGTTCATATAAACATATTATGGTTTAAAATGTACCCTTAGGGAGGCATAGGCCCCTTTAAGGGGTTCAGATGAAATTGTTTTTTTTTCTATTATTTGAAGAACGGTAAAAGATGAATAGTCCAATTTCACTTTTTTTATGTAATCGGCACAGCTCTGAAACAGGGTATTTCTAAAATAGGGGGCCGAATTTCTGCAGCGTGTAGTATTCATCAGAATAAGTCAAAAAGTTCATATAAACATTTTATGGTTTAAAATGTACCCTTAGAGAGGCATAGGCCCTTTAATGGGTTCAGATGAAATTGTTTTTTTTTCTATTATTTGAAGAACGGTAAAAAATAAATAGTCCAATTTCTGGGAATTTGCTTAATTTTTCATGCTAAATAAGATGCGCTAGTTCATTTTTGGTTATTAAAATATTTTCCTGTATACATGATTATATGTATCTCCAAAACGGTAACAGATATCAAAAAAAATGTGAAAACATTTTTTGTTCCTTATTTTATTTACAACAAAAAAAAGTCTTTACCAAAATTTGCCTAGAACCAACCGCAAACGACTTACAGAGACAAAAAAAAAGATATTTGTCATATAAGGCGGCCGCCAAAAATTGGGCAAAACACCTGATAGTATCTGACTGTGTGACTCATGAGCTATCCATCTCACGTAGTCACACTATTCCTTCATTCAAAATCGTACTGACCAGGAAATATTTACTTATGCCCCTGCACTAAATATGTCTAGAGCAGAGGTTCCCTAAATGGGCGTCGCGGCGTTATCCTAGGTGAGTCACGAGACGATACGCACAGGTCAAATCAAAATCAAATCGAAGTACAGGTCACAAATAAATTTAGAAAAAGAAATGAGAGTAGAAATTTGAAAACTTCAACCCCGATTTGAGAAGTTATGCTCAGAAAAGCAAGCTCATCCTTCTCATTAATTGTATCGTTTGTAGTTTTTTTATGTTTTCTAATTATTAGAATATTAGAATCTAATAAATAGGTAGGTACCTAATAATTAAGATTCTATATTCATTGGAGTTTTCGTTGAATAATAAAGTAATTTTATTGTCTGCTGGAGCTACACACATCTTCTTTTTGAAGGGCGTCGCAAAAAAATTGCAACCTGTAAAGGGAGTCGCAGTAAAAAAAAATTGGGAGCCCCTGGTCTAGAGCATTATTAATGACCAGTCTAGCGCGCGACACTGCTCTATAGTCTATAGTCTATACAATATCCCCCTATATTATTAAACGAGTAAATCTTGTATATATGTTTCTATGTATACAGGGTGTATCACAGGAAACCGAACATAGGGAAAAGTACACAGTACAAATTAGTTAAGATCAGAGATTGCTTTGCCCTCTATTCAGAGGTCGTTACCATGGTTACCATGGTGTACGTATACAGTAACAAATGCATATTGCTGTTCATTTGACAAAATCTGGATGAACTTAAAGACAAAATCGTCGAAGTATGTTTCAATATGACTCCTGTAATGTTAGATAAAGTGAGACAAAGTTTTTGTAACCGATTAAGCCACTGCTTAATTCAAAATGGAGGTTTATTTGAACATTTGCTTTAATTTTTTATTTTAACTGTTTGTTTTGTTTAATTATTAGTTAAAAAAATATTTTCTTAATAAAAAATTGTTTCATTAATAAAAATAAATTCATTTAATATTGAAGAATTTATTTTAACTGATTTTTCTAATTATTCATTATTAGCTATTATTGTTATTAATTAACAATGGTTAGTCAGCGTTACCATGGTACCCATTCTCATATGTGGCCAAAGTAATCGTTGATCCTAACTAATTTGCACAATGGAGTTTTCCCTATGTTCGGTTTTCTGTGATACACCCTGTATATGTTTCTATGTATCTATATAAATATTTTCTCGAAAACGGCTCTAACGATTTTGATCAAATTTACCGAAAAGGGGTTTCGGGGGGCAAAAAATCGATTTAGCTAGGTCTCATCCCTGGAAAAATTCGTTTTCCTATCGATTTTATTATTTTAAAAAACAGTTTTTTTAACGTCATAAAACAGTGTCGTATTGTGAGTAGGCTTTGGAAAAAACAAACTATTTTCATTATTTATGTCAAATTTATCTGACAGTCAATCTTTAACTTATTAAAATAATCAGTAATTATTTGAAAAGTAAAAAAATAACAACAATAAAATCTAAACATAATTATGTTAGTAGTTTTAGCTAATATTTAAATAAATAGGTACCTATGTTATTTTTATATTACCTATATAAAATATGTATAGGTAAGTACGTTAAATGTAGTATGAGTTTAAAAGTAAAATGATGCGAAACAAATTAGAGAAGACCTGAACGTTTATTTTAACGGGCCTATCGGATCGGTTCGGTTTCAAACAAACTGTTTATCACCTTTGTAAAATTATTAATTTTTTTTTTTTTTTTTTTTTTATTTAAAACAGGCGCTCAGCTACAAAGGCTATATGCGCGAGTAGGAGTGTATGAGAATGTAGCGCATCAAGGACCGCAGTGGATGCGCATACTTATGCATACGCGAATGCGTACACAAAGAGAGTATACGCATACAGCAGTCATCCGAATAACCACATACTCATATGAATAGTTAAGAATACAAAGTACAGAATATAGAGAACTTATAGTAAGGTACGTATCTATGATAATTGGTAAGTATAAAGGTAAGTATTTATGTTTTATTATTAATTTTATATTTATTTTAGCTTGTCTTGATTAACTTGATCATATTTTGAATTTTAGGTTCGTAAGCTCAAGAAATTGTTGAACCTTCGTGATGGAGCCTTCGTCGTCCTTAAGAATATCCTTTAGTGTGGCTGGTAGGTTAGAAATTATCCGTTCTTGGTTGTATTTAGTACAAGTAGTTAGTATGTGTTCAACTGTAATTTGTTCATTGCAGGTATCGCATATTGGAGGAGGATCCTTGTTCAAGATGTGCCTGTGGGTGATTGATGTGTGTCCGATCCTTAATCTGGTTAGGGCTGTCTCAGTTCGTCGTTGAGAGGTGAGCCACTTTTTGGTATCTTCCTTTAGTGTTCGAAGTTTGTTATTTACTGTGTTTAGCCAAAGATTTTGCCAGTCTTGGTTGATTAATGACTCGTAGTTGATTCTGGCGTCGTCGGCTATGATTTCAGTTGTTGCCAGATCATGGTTGAGGAGCGTTGCCTGTTTTGCTAAACCGTCAACGGGCTCGTTCCCAGCAATTCCGCTATGCCCAGGAATCCATATAAGAACTATTTTGCATTCTGATTGTACTAAGTTCAGTAGATTAAGAATTTTTATCAGTAAAGGGTTACTTGTTCTTGAATTATTGTTCAGGGCGCGTATTGCGCTACATGAGTCGGTGCAAATGAGATAATTATTTGGTGGGAGGCTATGGATTTTGCGTAGAGCCATGAGAATGGCGTACAACTCTGCTGAGTAGACGGAATAGGTATCAGGAAGAGTGAAGCTGGAGTTATTAGTATTGAAATGATACGCTTTGTTGCTATTTTTGGAGCCGTCTGTATAAATGTGGATGAAATCGGGATATTGGCTGAGTAAATTTAAAAATTTTGTTTGATAGATTTGCGGGAGCGTAGTTTCTTTAGGGAGGTTGTTTAGTTCGTCGTTTATTTCAGTGGTGGACGAAAACCATGGAGGAGAAAGTGGTTTTTCAAGGAGCATTATTTTGTGGATTCCTAATTCGTTGACCATATGGAAGAATGGTTTTTTAATTCTTTTTTGTTTTCCATAGCGTTCCATGTAAAGCGGATTGAGGATGTTGTTTCTGATAGGGTGGTTCTCTTGCGATAGAATTTTCAGTGCATGTCGTATTCCTAGTGTAAGCCGTCTGAATTTTAGGGGTGGTTCTCCAGCTTCGCTGCAAATACTGAGCTTTGGGCTAGTGTGGAAAGCACCTGTTGCCAAACGAAGTCCTGCGTGATGTATTGGATCCAGTTTATTTAGAGTGGATGAAGGTGCTGAATTATATATTTGGCAACCGAAATCTAATACTGATAGCACTGTAGCTTTGTAGAATTTTAGAAGGCTGTTCCTGTCAGCACCCCAATTTAGTTTGGACATTGCTTTTATAGGGTTTAGTTTTAAACGGCACTTAGTTTTTAGGTTATTGATGTGGCCTTTCCAGGTTAGTTTTTCATCATAAAGTAATCCTAGAAATT
The DNA here is from genome assembly GCA_039654895.1 of Mongoloraphidia duomilia. Taxonomy (NCBI): domain Eukaryota; kingdom Metazoa; phylum Arthropoda; class Insecta; order Raphidioptera; family Raphidiidae; genus Mongoloraphidia; species Mongoloraphidia duomilia. The sequence goes on along the minus strand of CM077527.1, from coordinate 1,754,237 downwards.
GATTTTCTTTCTTGAACTTTAGGTTATTATTGTTGAGTTTTAGTACTGGGTTATTGATTAGTCTGAGAATTCGGTTAAAATTGATACATAAAGTTTTATCGGATGTAATTAGCAGACCGTTATTTTTAGACCACTCATTTAGGCTATTTAAAACACTTTGTAGTTTTAGCTCGGCGTAATTTAGGTCGCGCGTACTAATGTAAATTAGAAGGTCGTCTGCGTATATTAGGTGTTGGACAGGGGGTTGGAAGAGTTCGCTGATTGAATTAATGGCGATATTGAATAGGGTTGGGCTAATAACGGAACCTTGAGGAGTACCATTTACTAGTTTTTTGGTTTTAGAGTATGTACTGTTGATTTTGGTTTTGAAGGTTCGGTCGGTTAGGAAGTTTTTGATGAAGGTTGGTAAATGCCCTTTTAAATTCCAGTCTGCCAACTGTCTCAAAATGATATTTTTCCATACACAATCGAAAGCCTTGTGTATATCGACGAAGATTGCCACGACAAATTGTTTATTAATAAAGGCGTTGGAGATGTCATTAGCGAAGATAGTGTGAACGTCCATGATCGATCTGTGATTCCTGAACCCGTATTGATTGTTAGAGAGTAAGGAGTTGGATTCCAGGATCCATTGTAATCTGTTATTTATCATTCGTTCGTAAATTTTACTAAGTGCGCTTGTTATTGAGATAGGCCTGTAGTTGTTTAGTTCTAGTTGGTTCTTTCCTGGTTTAGGAATCGGGATTATGCAGGCTTCCTTCCAATTATCAGGGAAGAGATCATTCTCCCACAGTTTATTCATTGTGTCGAGAGTATAGGTTAGTGCTCTAGGAGTGAAATGCTTTAGTGATACAGGAAAAAAGCCGTCAGGGCCAGCAGTATTTTTTTTTATATTGGCTATTGCCAAAGTAAGTTCTTGATTGGTAAAGACGGTGTTGTACGGTTCCTTGTTGTCTGAGTTGAAATTGTATTCTGCAATGTCAAGATTCGTTTTCCTTAGAGATAAATCCGGTTCTAAATGAATATCGCTAGATATTGATTCAAAATGAGTTGCGAAGGCGTCTGATATTTGATTGGAGTTGGTGATTAGAATGTTGTTGCTGAGAATTGCGGGTATGTTATTTGAAGAAACTTTGTTTCTGATTTTGTTTATGTTGTTCCAGAGATCTTTTGAGGGAGTAGATGAATTTATGGTGGATAAAAATTGTTGCCAGGATTCTCTTTTGGCCTTCTTTGTTAGGTATCTAACCTTAGCTTTTATTTTATTGTAATAAATTTTTGATTTGATTGTCCTCGTGCTTTGGAATTTTCTTAATGCTTTTTTCCTCATTTTTATGGCTTGAGCAATGTCATCGTTCCACCAAGGAACATTTTATTGTTGAATGGTCATTGGAACAGCTGTGTTTATCGCATTATTGGTGACGTCGTATATGTGGTTGATTCGTTCTAAGGGTTGTGTAATTTCTTCATCAAATTTTACTAAAGTGGAAAAGGTATCCCAGTCAGCTTTGTTGAAGTTATGCCTTGGTTCTTGGGTGACGATAGTGTCTTGATCAGTTGTTTGCATATGTATCAGTATAGGGAAATGATCGCTGTGGCAGGTGTCAGGATGTGTATACCATTGCAGCAGCGGTGTCAGACTAGTTGATACTAAAGAGAGGTCTATAACAGAAGTGTTACCTGTAGCAATGTTTATATGAGTAGGTTGGCCATTATTTATAAGGCATATATTAGGATTTTGTGTCAGTATTTTCTCCACTGATTTTCCTCTGTTATTGGTATAGCTATTTCCCCACAGGTCGCTATGGGCATTAAAGTCACCAACCAGTATATATGGAAGGGGAAGTTGGTTGATGATGTTGTCAAGGTCGTTACTTGACGGATCTGTATCTGGCGGGATGTATATATTACAGATTGTTATAATTTGATTTTGTGTTGTGACGGATGTAGCTATAGCTTGAAGGTCTGTTTGAATAGGAAGTGGTGTGTGATAGAGGGAAGTTCGGGTGAACAGTATTACCCCGCCTTTTGCTCTGTTCCCAGTCTCATCGTCTTTTCGATTGTGCGAGTATCCTTTCAGATTTACAGAGTTTGATTGCTTTAGGTGGGTCTCTTGGAGAGCTATAACGCTAGGTTAGTGTTTGGCAATCAGTTGTTTTAGCTCGATGTAATTATTGTAGTAGCCGTTTAAATTCCATTGAAAAATTAGCATTTTAATTTGATATTATAGCTTTACTGCGGGTGTTTGGTCTTTGTTCATCTTCAGTGTTTGAAGAGGAATCGTATGAATTCATTATTTTTCTGATTTTTCTAGAGCAGCGAGTAATTGCTCCTCTTGCTGTTCTATCATTTAGTATATTATATGCTTTGTCTAGGGTATCCAATATGTCTTCTGGTCGCTTTTCTGTTTTTGCAATACTCGTTATTAAATCCTTAGAGTCCTTTTTATGGGATAGTAGATCTATTAGTTGGTTGTATGAAATTGCAAACTGGTTTTTATTGCCCTCCATACATTCTCGCAGAGGTTCCATTTGGTCGTTCAGGTTATCTATATTTATTGGTGCGGTATCTTGTCTGCGTTTCTTGACATTTTGCTCTTTATTTTTGGACTGTTTGGAGGTTTGAGAGCATGCGGATGGTTTTAGGAAGGCTTCGTCTTTCTTTTCTTCCGGTAATTTTGGGAAGCTTGGAGGTTGGTTCGCTTTATCGTCGTTTGCGAGAGGGGAGTGTTCAGATGACGAAGAGACGTGAGATCGTTTTAATTTTATTGTTTGCTCGAATTCCATGGTGTTTTGTTCATCCCTGTCATCAGAAACAGTAGTCTGTATCGGTTTATGAATTTTTGTTACAGGTTCATTATGGATTAAAGCTGTCGTTGTGATGTTTGTTTGGGTGTTTTGTCTAGCCGCGCGCGGTGTAGAACTATCTTGGCTGGCTTGTGAATTGTCCGCTATACTATTATTAGAACATCTTTGCGATGAGTGTAAGGTGGATTGACAGTGACGACAGTTGTTTTCTTCGACAGTAAGATATATTTTGTAGGCCTCACCTTCGGCTGTAACTTCCACCGTGGCAGGTATATCTTCTTTGGGATTTATGTAGGTTATTTTCCTTGCTGTTTTAATATGCTGGAGTTTCGGATTATTACTGAAAATATGAATGTCGGTTATGGGCGATATCGTTTGGATATGATTTTCTTTTAAGATTTCTTCTATTTGAGTGTTATCTATTATCGGGTGGACGCCAGAAATAATTAGTTTCCAACCGGAATTTATTAATTTTCTAGTCGGTACTGTTTTATTTTTTATAGTAAGAGAGGGATATTTAGCTACAAAGTCGTTAGACATTTTTTTATTTTTCAGGTATAGGCACATCCTGTTTTGCGACATTTTGAAGGCGTGAGTGATGTTTTCCGGTTGAATCTTCTCTGCGACAGCCTCGATATAATCAAGAAGGACCAACTCATCGTAAGCAGGTAAGACAATAGCGTTTTCTCTGGTGGGTTTATTTTGTTGGTTGGTTACATCAGAATATGATTTACGGGCATTTGAAGATAGGGCTGAAGTAGAAATATTAGAATGCGATTTTGATTGGTTTGGCTGATTGTTAGTTGAGATGTGATTGTTTGGTGTGTTTGTGGTGTTAGTGAATTGGGTAATCGGTTCAATGATGTCTAGGTTTTGAGATGGATGGTTATTCATTTTGATTGTGATAGTTAGGAACTAGGTAGTTTATTAATTATAAAGATGTTTATTATATTAATACAAATTAATTATTGCAGATAGAGCGCGGAGCGCTCCCGCGCGCGCACCTAAGCACTCTATTGACACTTCAATATTTGAGGTTAGGCAAAAAGAAAAAAATTCGACTGATGACCAGTCCTATACTTCCCACCTAGTAAATATTTGCAAAAAATAAACACTCTTTTTTTTATTCTTTGACTAGGCCCAAATAACCTTAGCTGTTGGTGGTCTTTAAAACACAATTTAATTTTTATTCTTTGAAAAAAGCATGGCCCTCTTTTTTGTTTGGTGATCTATTGATGGCTAGCTTAATATAGCAAAAATCATGGTTACCTTGATTTACGTACAATTTTTATTTTTTTTAGTAAAATATTTTTTTTCTCGAAAACTATACATTTTAGAGAAAAAAAATATTTACATTTTTTTCATATTATAACATCTAGAATTCATTTATATTTTTTTTACCTATGTTAATACGTGACATTGAGGACGTTTTTTTGAATATCTCAGGATCCACTGAACCGATTTGACTCAAAATCTAATCAGATCTAAGTTAAAGGCTGATAAACACAATAGAACAATCGGCATGCCCGTATGTTGTTCCGTTCTTAAGATATCGAAGGCGAAAAATTGACCACATACACACACACACACATACACACATACACACATACACACACACATACAGACATCAGTCAGAAAATGATCTTAAACGATTGCTAGGGTCTCAAAACGTGAAAATCTGTTAAAATCTCGAAATATTGTTTTCGGACTGAATCCATTACTTCCCTACCATAGTAGAGGTGGGAAGTAAAAATATTATATATTTAGAAATTTTTAAGATTAAAGGTAAGTTTTAGAATTTATTATTAGTTAGGTTTAAAAATCACATTTCACAGAGATTTCACAGAGAACCATGTAGAAAAAGCACTGTATGGAAAATGTGTAGGGTGAGTTAATCTAGATAGAAAAAACACGTCCGCACTGCCCGAGTACTCGCGACGAATCCAATTATTAATTAAAATGAAAAATATGCAGAATATGTATTGTACATATTAAAAACCAGGGCTCCGAATTTATTCGAATAAATGAATATTCGAATGGTCGAATACATTCAAAACAGATTTATTCAATATTAGAATATTCGAATTTCAAATATTCAAATACATATTTGAATAGTTTTTATATAAGCTCTAAATAACCGAAACAGTTTTTCTTTGTTGAACAATAATAATTTTTGATGTGCAAATATTGAATATTTGGATATTTAAATATTTGTCATAGACTGTAGTTAGCTTCTTTCCGGATTCAAATGAAAATCAAAATGCACTGCTTTTATTATTTTTTATCGTTGTTCAACAATAACATTTATTATACATTTATACAACAGCTGTTCTTTGTTTTTGGCGTCCCTGAGTCCTGAATATCGTTTATCGCCAATTATTGCTCATTGCTCTGTTTATGTTTTGATTTCAATATGCGATTTATGATTTTAGATTAGCGATAGAGATAACAATTTTTCCAGAAATATAATGTATTTTTTTTCAATCATTTAACAAATAACAATAGTTATGCTATTTGTTATGACTGCCCAGCATTGTTTGATTTAAAAATTGTTGGGAAACCAGTGTAGTGAGGGCCGTGACTATTTCGATCTCGACAGACTGCCGGATCTTTGTAAAAATCCAAAAACAGCGAAATTTTGGACCTTTTTCAGTTTTTATTAATTTTAACTATTCGAATAGAAGTTTAAATGAATATTCGAATACTTTAATTTAAAAAATTCCGAGCCCTATTATAAACAACAAACAAAACAAACTTCAACAATGCGTTGAAATCGATGAGAGCTAATTTACTTTCAATTTATGGACTACTGATCATAGATTAAACAAATTATTATACTTTTAAATCATACCTGAAAGATTCATTTTTTCGCCAAAAGACCTTTCACGTCCCTGTTGTGGTATCTTAAATCTTTTATCCCAAATAGGAGGATTTTCACGTATTAGATCAATTAAAAGTGATTTGTCCATACTCACAATTGATATTTAAACACGTCTTTAAATAAAATGGTAATAATAGCTAGCATAAATTTAGGATACACAACACTGTTTGTTGAAAACTGTCAAATGTACGGCCGTAGTCTGACGAAAATATCAAACATCGTCCGACCGTCGGAACGTGTCTGTTGCAATCTGACATCTGGCGCGGTCTGAAGTGATAGATAGATAGATAGATAGATAGATAGAATATTTATTTGTCACAGCTATATAAAGATTGACAAAACGTCAAAATACAATGATAATATAAAATATGTCATGTTACATTAATATTAAAAAAATCTTTAAAATTGTATAGACAAATCTCCATTAGTTGCTTTTTGACAACTTTTTTGAAACTATTTTCGGGAAGAGAACGCGTTTCCAAAGGTAGAGAATTATATAATCTTAGTGACCAATAATTAGGTTCATATTTCTGTTTGTTTACAGAATGAAAAGGCACTCTGATGTCTCTCGCACCACGTGTATTGTGAGAATGTACTTCCTCAACAATTTGGAATTTAGATAAATTTCGTTTGACGTACAAAAGATTGACAAAAACAAAAAGAGAGGGTAGCGTCATGATATTTAGAGCCCTGAAAAGCGGAGCACAGTGAGCATTATGTTTCGCTTTAGTTATTATTCTGACTGCTTTCTTTTGCAATTTAAAGACTCTATCAACATGAGAGTCAGCACCCCATATAATCAGTCCATACTGCAAAATAGAATTGAAAAGTCCGTTGTAGATTGTAATACCTACATATATCTGTGGACACTATGTTTACAATTTTTCTTAAAAGGAATAAAATTTGCGATAGCCTATTACAAATCGAATCGATATGTGTGTTCCATTTAAGATTATTATCAATATGAATCCCGAGACATTTTACGCTAGTAACGGGTTCTGCGGAGAAAACAGGAGTTTTATACTTAAAAACACAGCGCTGTGTCTTATTTTTATTTAGAAATAGTTTGTTTGCAGTAAACCATGTTGACGCTATATTTAATGCTTGCTCAGACATTTGTAACAGTGTGTCTATATTTTTGTTGCTAGTGAGCAGGGAAGTGTCATCTGCGTAAAGATAAATACTGATATTGGGCAAAAACCACGTAAGATCATTGATATAAATTATGAAATGTAAAGGACCAAGAATAGATCCTTGTGGAACTCCACATGTTATCGGGTCTAAGCTTGATTCGTTAGTTTGTTTGATTACAACTTTCTGATATCGGTCCGATAAGTAGGATGATAAAAAATTGAGTGCCACTCCCCTGAAACCATATCTGTTTAGCTTTTCGAGTAGTACATCATGTGATAAACTATCAAAAGCTTTGGATAGATCACATAAAGTCAATGCGACATGATTTTTATTTTTATGTGATTCTAGAATATTATTAATCATAGCAATCAAAGCCTCGGTTGTTGACATATTTTTACGAAATCCAAATTGTTGAGTACTTAAAATTTTACACCGTGTTAAAAAGTTTTCCATTCTATTTTTAAAGACGGTTTCTATAATTTTAGAAAAAACTGGTAAAATTGATATGGGCCTATAGTTTTCAGGTTCTGATTTATTTCCTTTTTTGAAAATTGGTGTTACTTTTGCAAGTTTTAAACAGTTTGGAAAAACGCCTTCCTGAAAGCATCTGTTTATTAAAATAGATAAAGAGTCACAAATATGTTCATTCACAAATTTTAAAATACTTGAATCTAGGTCATAAATGTCTTTAGCAGAAGAATTTTTAAGACTATTTATGGCATTAAAGATTTCAAACTTATTTACAGGTGAAATGAAAAAAATTTTTGAATTATAAACATTCAAAAAAATAATTTGATTATTATTTTGGCCTATATTTGAAATTTGGTCAGAAATATTTTTCCCAATGCTAGTAAAAAATGTATTTAATGTTTGAGCTGACACGGGAATTTCATCATTTGAAGTAATCTGATTTGCAGATTCATTTTTTATGATATTCCAAATGGCTTTTGATTTATTTGAATGTTTACATATATAATTATTGAAATAAGTTTGTTTAATTTCCACAATTCTTGTTTTATAAAAATGTTGGTAATGTTTATATATTTTTTTAATTTCCGTAGATTTTGAATTCATATATATTTCATTTATCAATGCTAAAGTTTCTTTTATACATTTAAGTTCATATGTAAACCACGGCGCATTTATGATTTTTTTTGTCTGTTTAAACCGTCTAGTTTTTATGATTCGGGGACAAGATTTTTCGAAACACATTAAAAATATATTTAAAAATTTTGAAAAAGCGGTATCACAATCAGTCTCATTTAGACATGAACTCCAGTCAGCAGTCTGGATTATGCTTTGAAACATTTCTGTATTTTCGGGTTTCATTTCACGAATATTATAAGATTCTATTCTGTTGTAATTATTATTACATTTAATATTACATTGAGTTATTTGTATACGATGATCTGAAAATAAAGTTTCACTCGTATTAATATGACATAAGTCTGTACTAATGTTGACAATAATTTTATCAATACAAGTAGCACTATACGGTGAAATTCTAGAGTGACTTTCAAATAACTTTTTTAAATTGTAAGATAATAAAATATCCGTGAGAGCTTTTAATTTGTAATCGTCTTTGTTTAAAAAGTTTATGTTAAAATCTCCACATAGAAAGATAACACTATTTGTTTTGTGGATAGAATGCAAAAGTAGATTAAGATTATTAATAAAAACACTCATGTCTCCTGTAGGAGATCTATTTATACAAATTATTATGGAAGAATAGTCAATTAATTTGACGCAAGTAAATTCAAAGTCTTTTTCCACACAGAGGTAATCAAAATCTGTATATCTATTACTTTTGAGACCGTTTTTAATGAAAATTGCAGATCCTCCGTGAATATGAATTGAGCGACAAAAAATATTGCTAATGTAATAACCTTTTAAACTGCAATAATTAACTTCAGAAGGAAAGAGCCAATGCTCAGTAATGCAAACAATATCGACACTGATTTTTAAATTAGCTAAAAATATATGTAGCATATCAACTTTATGTCTAAGACATTGGACGTTTAGGTTTGCTATATTTAATGAGTTTTCGTGCACTTTTGGTGGCATATTATTTTTTGCGCGTTTATTAAAACTATTCAAATTTACCCTGAGAGGCATTTCGTCGAAAAATATAACGACTGACTTGTACGTTTTTTGGCCAGATAGTAGGATCCATTAAAGTATCCTTTAGTTGAAAATCAGCACTAACAAGGAAACATGCATTTACACCTTTAGTTGGAAGAGATTCACAAGTAAATGTTTCATTTTGTAAATAATTAACAATTATGTCTTCTTTTGTACCGGGTCTCACTTTACCCACAAACACCCAGGCTTTTTTGTTTCCAGCTGCAAAATTTTCAGGTGAGTCCTTGGATCCTACGATTTTTTTGCGACCACGTCGGTATGAAACGGTTTTGAAGTCGTCATTTTCTTCCTGTTGAGGACTGACAATATTTCCGGATTGTGGATTTTGCTGTTCCGCAGGATTTTGTTTTTCCTGCACTTGTTGAATTGTATTTAAATTTTCATTTTTGGTTTGTTTCTCAGCGGAAGGCTTTTTGTTCGATTCTTTTAATCGTTCATTATTTTGTACGGACATCTGTCGAGTGACAGGTCTGCTTGCAATTACAGGCAACTGTTTATCTGAGACTTGATTATCATTATTATTTATAATTATCTTTTGATTGTTAGATGTCTCTTGTACAGGTCCTGTTTGAGCATTGGATAAATTTATTTGCATTTTTAGGTTATTTATGGCATCAGTTTGTTTTGAGATTTTTTCGTTTTGAGCATTAACAATTTCTAAATATTTCTTCATATCTTTTTCAAGTTGGTTTAGTTTTTCCATTATTCGGTTATTTTCAGGTTTGTTATCTTTATGTAGTAAATTCACTTCTTTAACATCACATTGTTCACAGAACCATTTAAAATTATTGTGTTTATTAATAAAACTTAATTCACTTGGCTTAAATGGACTGCATTCGATATGTAGTCCATTTTTACACCCACCTATACAAATAAAACTATTTGTTGTGTCAGTAATTAAAATATTTGTTTTACACTTTACACACGAAAAAGTTTTCGTCGCCATGACATACCTATCTAACTGTAGCCACTTCAATAAGGTTACTGGTGTTTGTTCACATCCGACAATACGGATCTGATCTGGTCGGAAACGGCGTCAATGTAGCCTCAGCCTTACGATTTTGACGAAATTTACAGAATGGGGATTTTTCGGGGCGAGAAATCGATCTAGGTAGTAATTTTGGTTCCAGAGGGGAGCAATTAAAAAAAAGGTGTTTTTTATTTATTATAACTCGCTCAATTAAAGTCAGATTGATTCGAAGTCTATTTCTACATAGATTTTATATAATATATCACAAGTGTTAAAATTGTAAATGAACACTAATATAAGAAGTGCCTTGCACAATATGTAAATAGTGATAAAACGGCGGCCCGAAGGGCCCCACTTCTGGCGCCGCGGGTCTGTGTAAAAACACATCGATTTTTAAAAACTATTGTTAAGATACATACAAAAAAGTTTTGCGTATCTAAAAATTGGCACGGAGGCCCAAAGGGCCGCACTTCTAGCGCCGCAGGCATGTATATCAAAACACATCGATTTTTAAAAACTATTGTAAAGATACATGCAAAAAAAGTTTTGCGCAGGTTATAGTCTGACGTTTGTTATTAAAAGAATCGATTTTTGTGAGTTTTTCAGTAGGTACCTATACAAAAAAAAATATTTGAAATTTACTGGATGTTGTTAAGATGACATCACAGAGAAAAATTACTTCGATAAAGTTGATATTTAGTATCAATGCTTAAAATTGGATTGTTTAAATGGCAACGGGCGAGCAAAATTTCATCTAATTCGAACATTTTTACAAGATATTCAATCTATGAAAATCGGTTTTTGCGAGTTCTTCAGTCAACAAAACAATAACGGCGGTAGATTTGAAAATGGCGACCTAAATAATATTTACAGGAAAAAATTCTTGATTCAAGTTGATACTTAGTTTTTACGCTTAAAAATACACATATGTAGTTAAAATATCAGAAACAATTATTTTAAATTATGTTACAGAAATAAATTCGTTTCGGAATAATATTCTGAGAAAATAATATTTCACAGCATATTAAGTACTGTTTTTATTGAACTCATCCGAGCAAAGCTCGGCCCCCAGATATTACATATTATATTATGATATCTTTAGAAGTCAACACTGGTGATAGTTTAAAAAAATGTATTCTATACAAAATTTGAGTAATACAACAATAAAAACGAATAGGTAATTTGTTTAAGAATTTTTTTGTTTTATATCATTCATATCTAAAACATACTTTTTGAACTTAGATTTCCGGTGAATTCATAGCGCGATAATGTATCTATCTAATCTATATTTCTTACTTTACAGATTAATTTATATTGTTATCGTTTATGATATAAATTAATTATTATAGGGATATCTACTTTTCAATTGAAAAAGAAAACTTAATAAACAGCAAAGTTTGAAATCTTTCAAAATTTTTTTCAAGGTGACATTTCGGTATCTCGTTCAAAAGTTTAGTAGATGCTTTTAAACAGAAGCGCCTGTATGTTTTTGATATCAATGCGTCTTTTCCAATAAGCATTTTTCATATGAAAAAAGGAGTTTTCAAGCTTTACCCATTTTAAAGAGTAAAGAATGCAAATATTCTTTAAATCACGAATGCTTATAGAAAGAAGAGCACGGGCAAACTTTCATAATATGCCTTTTGATTTCCTAGTTTGTTATGAGGTAAGGTAACAGTACATTGAGTATAGCCTAGTGGATAGCGTATTTAGTTCCGCAGTCTCTAGACTAGACTGTCGTGGGTTCGAATCCTACCTGCGCTCATGGATGTTTTGTGATGTTATTTAGTTTTAAGAAAATTGTTATTTAGTGTAGTTGAAAGACGCTAATGACCTGAGATGTCGACGCGTCTATAATCTACAAAAAAAAAAAAAATATTACATTAATAAAATATAATAACAACTATAAACTAACGTAGAAAAAAAAAGTCACTATAAATTTTATTAATACATTTCTCATCTTTTCTTATCTGGGCGTGTTAACAATTCATATTTTCAATTAATTATTATTTTTACCTTGGGCATGACAATAGCCAAGTTTGAAGAGATACCGCCGTTTGTATACTGTTCCCATAACTTGTCTATTACAAATTCCCAGTTACCGAGAGTTTGAGAAGCGGTGAAAGTTTAAAATGGTATTCTTAATTTAGGATTAAAAAATAATATGAATTAGTACTATGCCTTAACAGTTTATGCGTCTTATGATGAAAAAATAATAAAAAAATTAAAAAACTAGTTGATTCTTTCACCAGTTGTCAGATTAAAACTTGGAAACTGGGGGTTTCTAACAGACGAACCATGGCAAGGTTAAGCTGAAATTTTATTTTTTATGCTCATCGAAAATTATTGACAGCCCTGTATTAATATTGTTTACGTCGAACACCTGTTATCATTTTGATAAATTTGTTACTCGCGGGTTTCATTTCATATTTCTGAATAATATTTTATGTAAAACATTAATTTTGGAAGTTTTAGTTACCTAATTATAATTTATAGATCAGTAAAAATTGGTAAGTTATTATATTACTTATAGTCTAAGGCCTTAGCAAATTAAATTATAAAAACGACCTAATCATGCATTAATTAATTAATAAATTAACTTCGCAGGAATATTAGGGGCGCCCCTAGTAATAATATATGAAACGTTCACATCGATTGGGGGTTTGTTCGATCTATTAAGGGGAGCAGATTTTGTCAAAATTGGGTTGGTATTGCAATTTTGATGGGCGTTTCTAACAGAAATGCTAACTCAAGCATCCATTTGTAATCTTAAATATTTACATTATGAACTATTAGTTATTTGAAATAAATTAATACTTAAAGTAGGAATTCAAAGCAACCATTTGCATCAAAATCAATGATATTCATTAAATGCAATTATTTTTCATTTAGAGTTTAGATATTTTGAATGTAAAGCCAGTAATATTATTAAAAATATGTGAGCACTGTGGTTGGAATAAAAACAAAAATAAAGATAGTTACTTCTTACCGCAACAGTTTTATTGATGCATGTACATTTCGAAAGCTATGCTTTCATCTTAAGCAAACACTATACATGTATAGTGTTTGCTGAAGATGAAAGCATAGCGTTCGAAATGTACATCCATCAATAAAACTGTTGTGGTAAGAAGTAACTATCTTTATTTTTGTCAGTAATATTATGTTTGTAGTTGTGTATAGAACTTTTAATTCTGCTATGTGTAGTATAAACTATAAAGTAGACGGTCAATTATTTTTTCTTTTTAATAAAAGACTGTCCTTGAAATTTCTTTACTAAACCAAAATTTAGAAAAGGGACAAAGGAGAAACCCAGATTTTTTCCAAATTTAATAACTTATTCTTTGTTTCCAAAACAAGATTAAAAACCTCTAAATTTGTTTAATTTTCCTTTAAACATTTATTACAGTACTACGATGGCAAAGGGAAATGAAGCAGGATTTGATTACGAGACTGAAATGGG